>CM077095.1:61861053-62316719 GCA_039513925.1 Platanthera zijinensis | reverse complement strand
TTTTGAAAATTATCACCTTATGAACTATATTTTCAAAAGAAACCAAATGTATCTTATTTTAATGTTTTTTGGCTGCAAAGGTTTCATCTTGAACACTAAAGATATATTAGGGAAATTGATGAAAAATGTGATGGGGGTATATTTATTGGTTACTCTACAAACTAGTAAAGCTTATAGAGTCTATAATAATAGGAAAATAATAATTAAAGAATAATTAATATTAAATTTGATGAACTTCTTTCTTGTGTATAAACTAACCCTACAAGTAATGATGAAGAACCACTTCCTCCACTGAAGTCGGATGATGATGAAATACTTGGAGATCATGGAAGAAGATAAAGAACAAAGAGAATAAGAAGAAAGCGGTAGAATAAATGCCTCCAAGTAAACTATGATTTTCAAATGATCATCAACAAGATTTGGTCATTGGAGAATCATTAAGAGCGGTAAGTACTCGTTCTTCTGTACATGATTTATTTTCAAACCTTTGTTTTGTTTCCAATATAGAATCAAAAGATGTTTCAACCGCTTTAAATGATGAATCTTAGTTTTTAGCAATGGTATATGAACTTAGTCAATTTGAACGTAATAAGGTTTGGAATCTTATAGAGAGACCTTCTTATCATCCTATTGTTGTAGTTAAAGGAAATTTAAAAATAAATTAGATAGTGAGTTTAGGATCACCATAAACAAAGCTAGGCTTATAGAAAAAGGTTATGCTCAAATTGAAGGAACAGATTTTGATGAAACTTTTGCACCTGTAGCTCGTCTTTAAGTAGTTAGGATTTTCCTTGCATTTATTAGCTTTAAGATATATAAATTATTTCAAATGGATGTGAAAACTATTTTTTGAATTGGTATATTAAAGAAGAAGTTTATGTAGAATAGCCCCTAGTTTTGTGAATGAAAAGATTCCTAATCAAGTTTACAAATTAGAAAAAGCACTTTATGGTTTGAAACAAGCGCCTCGTGCTTGGTATGATAGATTTAATTTATATTTGTTGAAGAATGATTTTAAAATGGGTAGTGTTGATTCTACACTCTTCATTAAGCAAATTAAAAATGAATTAATAGTTTTGCAAAGTTATGTTGATGATATTATTTTGGGAGCCACTAATGGAGAGTTATGTAATGATGTTGTAATGATTATGAAAATTGAGTTTGCAATGAGCATGGTAAGAGAATTTAAATATTTTTTAGGTTTTAAAATTACTCAAAAACATGATGGTATTTTTTTTGTCAATCCAAGTATATTCATGATGTTCTTAAAATATTTGAATTTGAAAATCTTAAGCAAGCTAGTACTCATGTGAGTGTTTCCTTAAAATTAGGAAAAGATGAAAGTGGAATATCAATTGATCAAACTTTATATAGAGGGACTATAGGTTCTTTATTATTGGTAACCGCATCTAGACTTGATATTATGTTTGTAGTTTGTTTGTGTGCAAGGTTTCACCGAATCCTAAAGAATCTCATTTAAAAGCGGTTAAAAGAATATTTAGATATCTTATTGGTACTTCTAAACTAGGACTGTGGTATCCTCATAATTATGACTTTATTTTACATGGTTATTCCAATTCAGATTATATTGGTTGTTCATTAGATCATAAAAGCATAATTGGCACTTATCAGTTTTCAGTCCCTTCACTTATTTCTTGAACGAGTAGGAAATAGAATTCTGTTTCCCCCTCCACCACCGAGGCCGAATATAATGCACTAGGTTTTTGTTGTTAACAAGCTTTATGGATGGAAAAAACTTTAGAAGATTTTGCAATACAAAAACAAACCATAGAATTAAGTTGCGATAAAAAAAAGTGCAATTAATCTTACTTATAATCCAGTACATCATTAATGATCTAAATAGATAAATGTTTGTCATCATTTTATTTGAGATCATATAAAAAAGGACAATATTAAAATCAACTTTATAAGAGCCGAGTCATAGAATGCTGATATTTTCACCAAACCTCTTCCGGATTCATGTTTTTTTAACTAAGACTAAATTTAGGAGTCTTAAACATTTCAAATTAAAAGTCTAAATCCTTTAATCAGAAAAATTATAATATAACCAAAAAGCATAACAATATTAAAATAGACAAAATATTCAAAAATACTAATGATAAAAGTTATTCTTAATATTCACTTAATTGTCCAGATAATCACTAAAATAAACTTCAACACAATGTATTTTTTTACAAAACTAGTCTAGGAAAGTAAAGATCAATGCAAAAAATTTGAAATTTTATTATCGCCAGGCGATAGCTCACAATCGCCAGGTGATAGCTACCTATCGCCAGGCGGTAGCCCTCTATCGCCAAGCGATATCTTCTTTCTAGCAATCTTACAAAAAACCCAATTAAAAGTCCCAGTCTTCAATGGTAGGTGGCTTGTCATCACTTGAACTTTGTCCTCTCTCCTGTGATCATCTAACGCATCAAATAGAATGATGTGGATGATCCACCAGTGGAGTCTCCTAATATTTTTCTTCCTCTGGGGTCGGGTTCAACTTTAGACCTTTAGCTATAAACTTCATGAATTTCTTCAGATCACTCAACCTCACTTTCATTTTTGCCCTATGTTTTTCCACTAAAACATAAAGCTCGTCCATCCTCTCTTTAAGAGACCCTCCTCGAGGTAGTGGCAGTCTAGTAGAAGTGGAGGCTTCTCCTCGAGTAGGTCTAGCTGATAAGGATGCTTCCCCCTATCTTGAAGTGTATCATGTCATCTATGAACTATAAATAGGGGGAATGCAATCATTGATTTAAATATCTTGTTGGATCCATTGGTATATTTGATAAAGTACCTATTTGATGATACTTCCTAATTGAAGTGTATTCAATTTTCTCCTCAAAGGATCCTTCATTTTGAAAGTATATCAGATCACTGATAATACTAATTCAGCCACATCAAATTGCTCATTTTCTACTACTAGATAAGTGACTATGCTTGATTGTGTCGTGATCCTTCATACATCGCCTGCCATCAACAACACAATGTCTCTCAAAATATCTTGCACTAGATATACCTTAGGAGTGAGTGTGGTAGAAGCCTGTATGAGGATTTTTAGTAAATGTACCTTGAAGAACTTGGTTCATTTGTGTCCAATCTCTGTCATTCCAACATTTCTCCATGACATACAAAATATGTTCACTAGCGATCAGGCCAAACTCATTTCTCATGTTATCATGAGTTATCTCTACGATACAACTGTGTAATCGTGATCACACTCCTCCATTTAGTGTAGTATATGTAGGATCTTATAGATGGTTATAAAATTCCCTAACTAATACTGAACTAAACATATCAAGTAGTAGTAGTGATAATATACCTTACAGGGCGAACATTTCATAAATATGAGCTTCTTGAGTCTTGTCCAGTTCCAAAATCTTCGTTATACCTATAACTGCTTTTTCGATCCCTGAATAAGATTGGTATGATGCATGGGGATTTCGTGCAGTGTTATTGCGTGTTATGGAACTATTTACCATTTCCTGAATTTTTGAGAAATGTTTTGTTTTCGATAGTGACTATTGTCATGCAATAGAGGAAACCTTCACCTAACCTGAAATTTCGTCAAAAAATCTTTAGAACTCCTCTTAAGGTTCTATGTAAACATTTTTCAAACTTGTCCAAACTCATACATGTTCTAAATCTACAAAAACCTTGGAGAAATCAAACATGAAAAGTAATGTTTTTCTTAAGAATGAAACCTTCATAAAATCCACCACTTTTCATCAAAATCTATTTTTGTTCACATAGATTCTCTTCTTTTGACATTTAACACAAGATCCCTAAGAAATTTCATTAAAAATGGATTTTACCTTTGATCTTGAATTCCGCAAGGTGTACGGTCTTCTTCTTCGATAGGAGGTATGAGAAAACAAAGAGTTTCTAAGATCTGGAATCAGATCCACCCTTTTTTATATAAAATGTTATCGCAGGCGATAGCCAGCAATCGTGGCGTGATGGCATAAAATGGTCAAAATTTGTCCCTCCTTTTTTGATCATTTTTATTCAATAAAGCTACTCATATTTCAACCAAGTTTCTATTAGATGACTACCATGATAAAAAAATTTCATTTCAAGATATAAGAACATTGTTATTTTGCTTATCCATGCCTTGAATATTTTTGTGTCCAAGGAAATTAAATTAACAAATGTTCCTGATTATTTTTGCATTCCTCTCAGTATGAGTAATATGTTACATTAGATAATGATATTCACAAACACGCTTTTTAATTGTACGATATTTGTTGTTTAAAATTTTATCTCTCATGATTAAGCGTTATAAATACATAACCTCTTGAATTATAACGGTTCCTGGCTTCATATGTGATTCATGCACACTTATTCCCTTCAAACAATATGGCTATGATACAAAACTTTTATGTTTGCAAAAAAAGTGGATTCAGAGTCCTTGATCATTATAAAAAAATAATATATGTTTAGTATTATATATATAAAAAAAACTACGGAACATAAATTCTCAAGGCAACTCTACCACGCACTACTCAGCCTCCTTATAAGTCTTAATGAGTATTATGAGTTTGAGCACCTTGGAAAGAATTATAAAGTACCTTGTGCAAACATGAAAGCCATTCCACTTCATTATTATGTGCCTTGAATCTCTTTATGAGCATGATGAATGTTTTTACATTTTACATTATACTTTATAATTCTTTTGGTTCATGAGAAATTATTTCACCATTTATATCTTCCCAGATAGCTCACCTTGTACACTACATTATCTTTTCTAACATTTCTTCTCATGAGAATTGGACTGGACAAACTTAGAACATTTCTCTGTAGAATCATTGATTATTCTTTATTAGCTTGAGTTTTATAATGTTTCCCTTAACATTTATGACAAAATTTTCATTAATAAGCTATCTTTTCTTGATGAATCAATAACTTACTTTTATTTGAGTTACATGTCTATCTTATTCACTTTTCAAATTCTTTGGTCACATTATCTCATAAGCTTTTGCAACTGTACCATAATAATACTTGAATTTACTTTTTTTGCTATTAACAAAGGGGAAGAATCTCGCAAGAAATATTAGGGAATATATTGCAAGAAATCTTAGGGAGAATATCACAAAAATTTTTAAATCTTATGAAGAATATCACAAGAAATTCTAGGGTGAATATATGTTACTTGTATGTTACTATTGCAATAAATTTCCTAGTGTTTTTGCAATAGGGGGAGCTTCCATTAAGGGGGAGTTTGTTTACACTCTAGTTCTTAGTTCTTACCTTTTCATCTCTATTGGTCATCGTTGATTTCTTTCTCAGTGTATTTGTTATTATCAAAAGGGTGATATTATTGGAGCATGCGTTCCGCATTCCTTGGTTTGAAAATAACAAATTCCTTGTGTATTTGATCATACTGTGTTTATGGCATGCATATATCTCTAGGTAAACTCTAATAATTTAAATGTGACAATGAGCTATACAATTTTAAAAATTGAGAGATATCACTGATGTTAGCTATCTACAGCCGGATGATATCAACTTGATGATGTTAGCCATGTTCTCAATGGTTCCAGCGCAATATATTATACTATGATATTGCCGAGCAATATCTGTCTATTGCGGGGCTATAACACATGATCCAACATGATCACAACCATTCGAACACGGTTGCAGCAGAATGGGCCACATGGACGGCATAGGTTAAATCATTTATGCGATATCGTGCTACCATGGGGCGATAGCATATATTTCATAAAATGTCTATTTTTTGTGCATTTCAAGACACACAACTCCAGGAGACTTTGTGTTGAGATTTCCCAGCCTAATAACTCCGTTGAACCAGAGAAACTCCCAAGTGTGCAATTAAGTTGAAGGGATAAGAAGAGACCGTTCGTTCATTATAATTCTGATGACTTTTTCAAGGATTCACCGTCTTCTTTAAGTGCTCCACACCAGATGGAGTTTTCATTCAGATTTTTATTTTGTTACTTCTCTTTGTTCTTGTAATTGATAGAGAAATCACCGCCTTGTGAGTAATGACTAGGTCCGTGTGTGGCTTAGGGGGAAATCGCTGCCTTATGTACAACGACTAGGTTGTGGTGTGATCTAGGGCGAGGCTAGTAGCTGTATCAAGTGAGAGATTGACTTTAGCCTATCGGTCCTTGGGAGAAGGACCAATGAAAACACAAATGATATTTTTCATTTGTAGCCTTGATTTCAGGCTCTATTGAAATCTTTGTTTATGTTTTTTCATTACTTAAGAAATAAAATCTTTGTTTCATCTTCATTAAATTTTTGAGTGTTTGTAATATCTTTTGGTTTGTGAAAAATATCATCTTAAAATTTAAATTAAAATTGCCTTAATTTCTGCATTTAGAAAAGTTTTTATTTGCCCTTATTCACCCCCCTCTAAGGGTGCCACCAAATCTTACACTACCCACCTTCTCTCATGGATATAGGCCTCACAACCACAATCAAGCTGGCTATAATAACAACATCTTGCACACCCCTGACCACAGAAACTACGCATTTATCCACGGAGTCTTCTCTGGAAATCATATCAATCATCACCAATTCAGACCAACCTATCCAGATGGGAAATTTCTATCGGGGATCACAATGATTTACCCGCTGGAAACCACCCTTTTCTTCACCCTTTCGTGAGGGGTTCCTTGCACTTATGCAAATTGAGGACTTCACTTGTCCAAGGTGAAAGGTCATTACCCTTGTTGATCGCTTAGGTGTCATGATCATGCACTTGATCTGGATGGAAATGATAACAGCACCTTCCTCTCCACAGATCAAGCTTTGACTCACAAACCCGATCACAAGCACGCCTTCGCAGCAGGGATGAAACATCGTTGCCCTTGTTCTCCTTGCCTTCCCCTACTTCTTACTCAAGATAAAAGAGAGAGAGAATGAGAAAATAATCTCGTTTAAAGGCTTTATCAGAGAGCTACCACCGATTGGTATCTTTTCTACTACCGCGCGATATCTTAGGTGATTGCCGCTTGGCCCAATTGGCACTGGTCTGCCACTCAAGACCGCCTCAACCTTATCTGATATGTGGCACGATACCGCCGGTGTTACCGCTACTGCCGGGTGGTACTATCCAGAGCTAAAAGTGACTTAATTCACTGGCTACCGTCGCGCGGTATCATGCTACCACCGCGCGATACCGACCAGAGACATTGGTCCATTAAAACCAGCTAGCTACCGCCAGCATTAGGTCTACCGCCGGGCGGTAATGTCCAATGACCAACTTCTAGTTATTTTCAGGAAATTTGGGGCATTACACCTCGGGGTATGACTCTCCAACAAACATTACTATAAATTTAAGAGAAGTCCATGAGCTCAGGAGGGAGATTTTAGAGCTTAATTTCTATAATTCTGGTTTGTTTTAGCAGTATTTTTATTTCTAGTAGCTAGTTTAGTTCTTGCATTCTCTTTCATAGTGTACGATTTTCCTTGCATTTTCATTTCAAGTTATTGCAAGTTTATTAATCATGTCTCTCCCTCTTCTTTTGTGTAATAATCACATTGTGATAAGTAGCTAAATTTTCATTAGCACTTGATCATGTTGAACTTTAGAATAAAATTAACATTGTTTTTTCTCTAAATACTGGGCAAGCTTTCTAATTTATTTCCCTTAAATTTATCTTTGAATAACTTTTACTTTGAATTCATTTTTCATGAGTATATTTTTTGATCTAAGATCTAGATGCTAGTTGATCGAGAGATCCGTGTAAGCAAGGAGATCACTCAAAGATAAAAGGAGTTGCTTGCACTTCTCAAGAGAGTACAACAAAAATATTCTAGATTGGGGTCAAACCCAATATTAGGGTTCACCTCTTAAAGCAAGCTTAGGGGTTTCGACTTACTGGGGTGTCTTAATCGATCAACCTAAGGTTAGTTGTTTGCATTTTGTCAAGAGAGGCGCTTACATATTTTGGCAATGTATACCGTCAAAGTTATTTAATTTATAAGCTTGCGAGTTTTTATTTTATAAAATAAGTTTATTTTGTCCAAAGAGATTCTAGATCAAGTGCTTGTCTTTAATCCATCACATTTCTCTTTAAAACTTTTACCGCACTCCTTCCTAGTTTTGTAAATCGACCAACCTTTTTTATTAGATAAAATAATAGTTATTCCTTGTGAGTACAAGTACTCGATAGACCCTGAGTCTAAATACGATACTTGATCCTACACTCTAAAATGACAGGTGCACTTGCCTTCTCGGTTCTCACTCTAATGAGAGTTCACACAGAGATCATCACAAACCTTCAACGAGTCTTTGTGATTTGGTTTTATTCTCTCTCGCTCTTCATTGTAGTGTATTTTCTCTTGAATGATTTGCTTGTATGAACGATATTTGCTAAAACCTAATTTGTTAATTTTTCATGTTTATGTGAGAATCTATTGTAGTTTATGCAAGTGAGGAGCGCCTCCATCTCTTTATTTTTATCCTTCCATAGTGAGTGTAGCCGCACTAGCAATTTTTAGTGGTGTGCATTGGGAAGAGGTGCGCTTGACTCTCAACCCACCACTGTGAACCATCTACTTGCATACTCACCCATCCACCAACCGAAGTAGAGCATTGCATGTTGCATTAGTCTCTATTCACCTTGTGAAGTAGTGATTACGACCCTCATTAGTTTAGTTAGTTTTATTTTTATTTTCAAAACCCTAATGAAAGCTCTTTGTTAATTTGTAATCTTTATAACAAATTTTCCAAACAATAGAGTCGTGGGCCATAACCTGCATTCTTGTGAGATTGATACTCGGGCAAATTCTTCCCGTTTTAAATTACTAGAGAGGCCGTTTCACTTGTCGTTTGTCGTTTTGACTTTGTATCGCCTGTTTCTGCCAAAACCAATGACGTACAATGCTTTCTTCCATAAAGGGACTCAAAGGGCGCCATTTGAATACTCGCTTGATAGCTACCTTTGTAGGTAAACTTGATCATATAGAGATAGTCATCTCAACTCTATCTGAAATCTAAGGCGCATATAATGAGCATATATATTCCATAGTTCTATTGGTACTTTTGATCTGTCCATCCGTTTGCGAGTGGAAGGCCATCCTAAACTTCAGCTTGGTACCCAATAATTGGTGGATTAGCCTCCAATCATAGGATTTGAAACACCCATCTCGGTCACTAACGATGTTATGGGGCACGTCATGCAATCGCACTAATTATGAACACATCATTTGTCTAATTTTTAAACAAAATCAACTTTTCGGTTGGGAATGAAGTGTGAAACCTTTTTCAGACAGTCTACGATCACCTAGATGACATCATTCCCAAGTTGGGATCTCAATAATCCATGCACGAAATCCATAAATATATCATCAAACTTCCATTCCAAAATTAATGACTTCAAAAAACTACACGGTCTTTGACATTCGGCATTCACTAGTGCGCAAGTATAGTACTTCGCCCCATAGAGTGCAATCTCTTACTTTAAACCCGGTCACTAGAAAAGCTTCTTCATGTACTTTTACATCTTTGTGCTCTCCAGGTTGATCAAATACTTGGTGAAGTTAGCCTCATACATCAACTCCTTCCATAAATTACGAAACTTCGAGATGCACAACCGATAATCTTTCCACAAAAGGCTGTCTTCGAAGGAAAATTCAACATTTTACACATCCACGGTCTTTACTATATAATGCTTTATACTTTTATCATGGTCTAAAGTCTGTCATATTCAATCTGTAAGTTCATACTAAATTTTGGTCCATTTTAAGCATGCATTAGCGCTAGTCCTCTTATCAATACAAGAGATCTCCAAGGCCTCCAAGTCATAATTTAGATGCTCATCATGAATTTAAATCCAATTTACTTGTATTGGATTCCTTCTACGTAACGCATCAATGACAACATTTCCCTTCTCGTGAGTGTAATGAATATCGTAGGTGTAGTAGCTAAGTAACACCATCCACCACCTTTGTCGTATGTTCAAATCTTTCTAATTTAACAAATACTTCATGTTCTTATGGTCCATAAAGATATCTATCTTTATGCTATACAAGTAATGTCGCTATCGCTTAAGAGCGAATATCAAAGCCACAAACTACAAGTCATGGACCGGATTATTCCTCTCGTACACTTCCAATTGTCGAGAGCCATACATGATAACTTTTCCATATTGAAGAAGAACATAGACTAAGGCACTCCTTGAGGCATCACTATAGATTTCATAGCCTTCTATACCACATCACGAGCAAAAAATAGGCTCCGTGGTCACAAGACTCTTTAGATCCTCAAATGACCATCCGCACATTAGCGACCAAATGAACTTCTTGTCTTTCTTATTCAATGTAGTGAGAGATAGAGCTATCCTCAGACAATTTCTTTGGAGCGCCTAAAGTATCCTGCAATTCTTAAGAAACTTTGGATTACCACCGCAGTTTTCAGTACAATCCACTCTCATATAGAAACTATCTTTGTCCGATCCACTGCACTCTCTCCACTTACCACATGACCTAGGAAAGCAAATGATGACAGCCAAAAATCACACTTAAAGAATTTGGCGTACAATTGATTCCTCCTCATGACGCTCAACACTATTTGCAGATTCTCTGCATGCTCTTCCTTCGACTGAGAGCACACTAATATATCATCGATGAAGACAATAAAACCTAGTCCATGTACTATTAAAATGCTCTATTCATCATGTCCATGAATACCGATGGCGCATTTGTTACCCCAAAAGACATCACTATGAACTCATAGTGCCCGTGATAGGTTCTAAATGTTGTTTTTAGAATATCACACTCCTTGTTCCTCAACTAGTAATACCCAGACTTCAAATTCAGCTTTGAATACATAGTCAATCCAACCAGCTGAATGAATAAGTCATCGATTATTAATATTGGATATTTGTTCTTCTTCATTAACTTATTAAATTCCTGACAGTCGATACACAAACACAAGCTTTCATCCTTCTTATTCTTAAAAAGGACAGGTGCACTCCAAAGGGATGAACTTAGACTAACATCGCCTTACTCTAGTAATTCTTGTAACTAAATTTTCAACCATACTATTTACTTTAGTGCAATTTGGTAAGGTGTACGTCACACTTGTTTGCAACATGGAACAAGCTCAATTCATGACTTCCTAACCACACCTTCGTACAACTCCTATTTGCGCTCACCTTAAACCCATTTGGCAGCATTCCCTACAATCTAACCTTTGTTACAGACAAAGGCACTCTACTATATAATACAAAGCCTTTAGGAAAAAAGGAGTGAGGTGCTCCAAGTCAAAGAGTGCTCTTATTGGATAGGTAAGTATTAGGGTGTAGCCAAATGTAACACCCCCATCCGTTACATGGAATATAATAGAAGGTCTGGTCGAGCCCCCACACCATATACTACGGACAGTTAGAAGAGTTCTGAATTAATATTAAATTACTACCATAGGAATTTGAATCTTAACTCAAAGCATTCTAGCGAAAACTTTTAAAACAGTTATAAGAACCCATAAACATAACATGAATGTCCACTATAGCCACAGTAGGAATGAGAGAACATACACAAAAGTCTCGGCCTTATGGACTTATAACCGTTTACATAGACAATAAGTGTTTTACGTACTTCGGCATGCAGGCCTACCATACATGGATATAGAAAAGAAAACACTTTGCTTTAACCTTCAAGGGCCAGCACAACATCAAGAGCTTCAGCCTGCTACTTGCCACTAGGATCACCTATTCATGCATAAGAACAATCCACCGAACGGTGGTAAAATAAGTCAACGATCAGCTAAAGTTACCAAATTATAACGACCCCACCCCTTACTCGGTGCGGCAGTGCTCCTTCCCTACATTTCATTAGTATAACCAATCACGATATTGAAAGTACAATTTAAGCACACTTCGCCACAAGCGTAGGAACGTATAGCCACACACCCCGTGCTCTCTAGGCAAATTGATGAGTATAAAAATATACAATTTTTTATAGTATTAATTTTGAATATTTTTAAATAAAACCTTAGTTTTTATATATATAACTAATTATTTTTGTAATATTTTATTTTTTTATGTTTTATATTTATTTTCTAAGTTTTTCTGAAATTTTGTATTTTTTACTTAGGTCACGCCCCTAGGTCACGCCCGTGACCTAGGGCTTGACAGCCCAGTTTAATTCCTTTTTATTTTCTGTTTTTGTTATTTAGGAAAATAGGAAAAGCTGATGGACACGTCCTCGCCACACCCGTGACCCAATCAGACACGCCCGTGACCCGCACCGGTGTAAGCCAATTTCTAGCAATATGGCGCACTGTCGCCACGCCCTGTGCTGCCTCATGAACCGACTATCAAACACGCCCGTGACCCACCCGACATGCTAGTGACCTGATGAAGTTCTATCCAAAGTGTAGCCTAGCTCGACACGTGTCCCGACACGCCTCCCTACACGCCTGTGACCTTGTCACGCCAACCTGACACGCCCGTGTACAGGGGCGTGTCGTTTCAATTTTTTTCTATAAATAGAGGGGCAGAGCTTTGTAAAATTATTCGAACACTAGTAGCTTCCTTAAGAACTGTTAGGACTCCCCAACTCTATGATAAAGAACTTGTAGTAGCTTTCAAGTATTCAAAGTTCTATAGGTTGTAATTTTTTTAGCTTTCTTTTCAGCTTTGTAGAAAGTTATAATAACCTTTGAATTTATAAAATAGAATGTTTCAATTTCAGTTCTGAGTACTTTACAATTTTTTTTGTTTTACTTTACTTTATTTTCTCATACTATCCCGAATGAAAGGCGAAGCTCTTCTTATGTCCTAGATTAAGATAGCGTGAAACTTCTTTCAAAACTATTTTTCAAAACCTTATTATTTCATACTATCCCGAATGAAAGGCGAGGCGAAAGCCTATGACCTAGAATAAGATAGTGTGAAAACTTTTCAATTGTTTAGATTTTACTACCCTATCCCGAATGAAAGGCAAAGCGAAAGCTTAAGTCCTGGATTAAGATATATAGATAGATATTATTTTCTTCACTTTATACCGTCCCCATCCTGATAAGAGGCTAAGAACCCTTAGCACTTGGTCAAGATGAGCTCTGGGTTGGATATTATTTTCAACAATTTCAACTCTACGTTCTAGTTATTCTAACAAGGGTTTACTGTTAATTGATCATATACCAGGTGAAGAGACACTACGTTAAACGTTAACCCATTTTAAACACAAGCCTCCCCGGTCATACTTTCGAGTCGGTGATACTACCAAAGGGACCCTCTCGTTAAGTTACGTAATAAAGAAATAGAGTTCTTTTTTAATTGGTGAATTAATATTCTCCCATAGTAATTCTGAAATCAAGGAATACCTTCTGAGTCCTTATCTTAATAAAACCACGTATTTATATTTTTCTATCTTTTATATTTTTTTGTTGTTTTTAATATAAACTCCACTCCGTCTTTTCGATAAGATAATAATCCGTTCTAAAAAGTAGAATAATTAACACCGATCCTAGGAAAAATATGACCTTGATATTTTCTACAAAATACTATACTCCTATATGATAGGTACTCTTGCCTTAATCAACAGGATATAAGTAAGATAAAAAAGAGATAGACTTATATACGTAAAAGATTTTATAACACAAATTCTATCCTCTTTAAATCAAAATTTACTTATCATGTTTTTTGGCACCGTTGTCGGGGATTCGTTTATATGTGTTAATATTTGAAAATATAAGAATGCTATTAATTTTATCTTTTCTTTTTTTATTTAAAACCTTAGTTTTTTTATAAAAATAAAATAAACATAAAATTCACTGAATTTAAAACTTTTTTTTTATAAAACCTAACTTTTTATTAACAATTTTATTAACCACTAACGAATATTAACAAAAACCTAACATACTATTTTATCGTATTTTATATAAAACTCTTCTTATTATAAAACTAGTTTATAATAAAACTGCTTTTTATTATAAAACCTATTATATATAAAACCTTATTTTTAGTTATTTTTGTGTTTTAAGTCTTTTTGTGTGTTTGTATTTGTGTGTATTTTTTTTAAAACATAAGTTAAGTTTTATCTATATATAAAAACCTTCACCAAAATTCTCTCAAAAAGGACAAGGTTGGCTTAAATACCACATTTTTGTCTAGTACCGGTGAGAACCCTTCGCAGGAAATACCTTGGGAAGTTTGAGATTTAATCCGTTTTTATATATATTTGTTTTATTTTTAACTTAGTTTTTTTTAGTTGTAACTTATTTTTGTTTTACTTAGTTTATATATATTTGTTTTATTTTTTTTCTTTTTTAGTGTATGACCCGCAGAACTTCATCTAATTTAAATCTTGAATTTGATCCTGAAATCGATCACACCTTTGGCAGGCGCCTCTGATCTCTGAATCAAGAGCTATTATTAAATCTGGAAGAGTCTGTAGGCACCGCACACGTACAAGAAATGTTAGCAGAGCCACAACAAACGCCAGAGGTGGTCCCCCAAAGAAACATGTTTTATTATGCGCGAACCAATTTAGATGACATCGGGTCAAGTATCGTTTGGCCAACAATTGCTAATAATAACTTTGAGATTAAATAGAGTATAATCCAAATGATCCAAAATTCCGTTCAATTCGATGGATTGCCCGACGAAGATCCAAACACGCACTTGTCCAACTTTTTAGAAATATACGACATATTTAAGATAAATGGCGTCACTGATGATGTCATCCGTCTTCGCTTATTTCCTTTTTTGCTATGAATGAAAGCCAAATAGTGGCTAGCTTCTCTCCCTAGAGGATCTATCATAACGTGGGCTAACATGACCGATAAATTCCTCACAAAGTACTTTCCACCTGCAAAACTCGCACGTCTGCGTGCGAATATTTCTTCCTTTGTACAAGGCGAGTCTGAGACTCTCTATGAGACTTGGGAACGTTTTAAGGAATACCTACGTCGGTGTCCTCATTATGCGCTGCCAGCTTGGCTCCAGGTACATACATTCTATAATGGTCTGAACACTCAGACCCAACAAGCCATTGATGATGCCGCTGCGGGCACACTGAATAACAAAACCCCCGAGCCGCTCAAACCCTGTTTGAGGAGATGGCCATGAATGCATACCAGTGGAATGTGCTGAGGTCATGCCCTAAACAAGCTGGGCTCTATGATCTCGACTCCTCTTCAAACTTAGATCTCCAAGTAGAATATTTGACTAGGCAAGTGGCGGGGATGAGTGCTTCCTCCGCCTCTACATCTTGGAATCCGCCTAATTCAACTAATAATAATAATAATGAAGAAGTCGACTATATGGGGAACTCATATAGACCCTCCTATAATCCGAATAATAATAATAATTCTTATAATCCAGGATATAGGAATCATCCTAATTTTTCGGGGAACAACCCCAATAATGCTCAATGCCCTCTGATTGCTAATCCAATTGGATTTGCACCGCAACCCCCACAACCACATACACCACCACCACAACCGCACCCATTTTGCCCAACCCCGATAGAAGACATATTCACGAAATATGTCAGTATCAATGAGTCCAATATCCGGAACCTGGCCGGATATATTAAAGACTTAGAAACACAAATTGGACAACTATCAAAAATGTTATCGGAACGCCAACCTGGTAATTTGCCAGGAAATACGGAACCAAATTTGCGGGAAACTGTCCATTCCAGTAACCCACCAAGTTGACAAGCCGTCAAACTACGAAGTGGCAGGGAGCTACCACCACCCGTTAGGGTAGAAAAAGAAACTACTGTTAGCCCTCCTAGACCACCTCCTGTTACATCTCTGCCTCCTAAACCCCCGCGAATTGTTCCACCTCATGTTGTTGTACCTTATCCTTCAAAATTAAAAGATGAGCGAGAAGATGAAAGATATAAAATTTTCTAAAAATGCTAAAACAAATTCAAATCAATATATCTTTCTGCGAGGAAATTGCACAGATGCTTAAATACGCAAAATATTTAAAAGCGTAACTTTCAAATAAAATGAAACTCGAAGATATTTCGAGAGTTTTCGTTAACGCTAAATGTTCAGCCGTTTTATTACATAAATTACACATAAAATTAAACGATCCGAAACAATTTTCAGTCTCGTGTCTCTTCGGTAATTTATTAATAAAAGATGCATTAGCAGACTTAGGTGTAAGCATAAATTTAATGCCCTACTCTCTCTTTCAGAAACTAGGATTAGATAACCCAAGCCCAACTAAAATGAGCATCCAGTTAGCAGATCGTTCTATTAAATATCTAATAGGGATAGTAGAGGATGTTCTGGTAAAAATAGACAAGTTTATCTTCCCGGTAGACTTTGTTATACTTGACATAGAGGAAGACGCCGATGTTCCCATAATTCTCGGTCGTCCTTTTCTCGCAACCTCTCGCATGATAATAGACGTAAGTAACAGTAGACTTCTCTTACGAGTAGGAGATGATGAGGTTACTATCGATATAGATCCCTCTATGAAAAATTCTTTAATAAATGACGATTCCTGCTGTCTTGCGGAAGCCTCTTATGAGGAAATTTTTTTTCCTTTTCTGATTTACTTTCAATAACTATAGAAGAATCGGACTTGGAAGACTTACCCCTTTCACAAGAAATGCCTACCGATGACCCTTTAGAACCTTTTATATCCTTTAATTCTACAACTCTAAAAACCCCAACTTTGTATGAAAACCCCCAACCCTCGAGCTGAAAACACTTCCCGCACATTTAAAATATGTTTTCCTTAAAGCCGAATCTAAACTCCCTGTTTTCATTTCTACTAAATTAAATGATAAGAAAACGTATGAATTAGTAGAAGTGTTAAAACAAATCGTCATGCATTAGCATGACAAATTTCTGATATATAAGGACTCAACCCATCTTTTTGTATGCATATAATATTTCTTGAAGATAACCCTCGTAGATCTATCCAGCCCCAATGACGTTTAAATCCTAATATGAAGGATATCGTAAAAGCTGAAGTAATGAAATTATTAGATGCATGAATTATTTATCCAATCTCAGATAGGACATGGGTTAGTCACATACAAGTCGTCCCTAAGAAGGGCGGTATAACGGTAGTGCCATACGCAAATAATGAACTAATTCTAACACGTACTGTTACGGGTTGGAGGATGTGCATCGACTATCGAAAATTAAATGATGCCACCCGTAAAGTTCACTTTCCACTACCGTTTATAAATCAAATATTAGAGCGACTCTTGGGTCACTCATATTATTGTTTTCTCGATGGTTATTCAGGGTATTTACAAATCCCTATAGCCCCTGAAGACCAAGAGAAAACTACGTTCACTTGCCCCCTTGGTACTTTCGCCTGTAGGCGAATGCCATTTGGACTTTGTAATGCGCCAGCTACATTTCAAAGATGTATGCTAGCTATTTTCGGCAAGTTAGTAGAGGACGTTATGGAAGTGTTTATGGATGATTTCTCCGTATTTGGAGACTCATTCCATACGTGTTAAGATAACCTTGCTCGTGTTCTTAAACACTGTGAAGACACGAATTTAGTGTTGAACTGGGAGAAATGCAACTTTATGGTCCGTAAAGGTTTAATTCTCGGTCATAAAATTTCTTCCCAGGGAATCAAGGTCGATAAGGCCAAAATAGAAATAATTGAAAAACTTCCTCCTCCAACAAATGTAAAATCTATTTGATGTTTCTTAGGCCATGCAGGTTTCTATAGACGGTTCATTCAAAATTTCTCTAAAATAACAAAACTGTTAACTCATTTATTAGAAAAAGAAGCCCAATTTATATTCGATAGCGAATGCTTAGTAGCATTCAACATTATTAAGGACAAACTTATCAACTCTCAAATTTTAGTAGCCCCAGACTGGTCCTTTCCTTTTGAGATCATGTGTGACGCGAGTGATTATGCGGTAGGAGATGTCTTAGGACAAAAAGTAGACAAATATTTTCATCCAATCTATTATGCAAGTAAAACTCTCACATCCACACAAACCAATTACACAACCACAGAAAAGGAACTACTGACGATTGTATTCGCATTTGATAAGTTTAGATCTTATATAACGCTATCAAAAGTTAAAGTTTTTACGGATCATTCTACTTCAAAATATTTACTAACTAAGGCAGACGCAAAACCCCATTTATTACGTTGGATTCTCTTATTACAAGAATTTGATTTAGAGATCCGAGATAAGAAAGGAGCAGAGAATTTAGCAGCCGATCATCTTTCTCGACTAGAGAATGCTACAACAGATACACTCGTGGAAGCCGATATCAAAGATAAATTCCCTGAAGAAAGTCTCCTCGCCCTCGAAAAGGTAACAAACTCTTCTACTCATTGGTTCATAGACTTGGCTAACTATTTAGTAGCCCGAGTCCTTCCAAAAGCTTTTACAATTCAAGAAAAGAGGATATTCTTTTCTGACTTGAAAAACTACTTTTGGGAAGACCCGTATTTATTCCGATTTCTTGCCGACCAAGTAATTAGAAGAAGTATTTCGAATGAGGAAGGACTAAAAGTATTACGACACTGCCACAAAGGACCAACCGGCGGACATTATCAAGCCAACTGGACTGCACGTAAAGCCCTTCAAGCAGTATTCTTTTGTCCTACTTTATTCAAGGACGCTCAACAATTGGTAAGTGTTTGCAACCGCTGCTAACGGTCAGGTAACATTTCCCGTCGGGACGAAATGCCCCAAAATTTTTACTAAGAATGTGAAATTTTTGATCTGTGGGGCATAGATTTTGTAGGCCCTTTACCTCCTTCTTTTAAAAATCGTTACATCTTAGTAGCGGTCGATTACGTTTCACGATGGGGTGAAGCGCAAGCTTTTCCCATCGCTGACACGAGAGTCATCGTTAAATTTCTGAAATCCATATTTTCACGTTTTGGCACGCCTAGGGCTATAGTTAGCGATCGAGGTACTCATTTTTGTAACTACCATATGGCAAAAGTGTTAGCCAAATATGGAGTTACTCATAAACTCACTGCCACTTATCACCCCCAAACAAGCGACCAAGTGGAGGTAGTCAATAGAGAATTAAAGCAAATATTAGAAAAGACTGTAAATACCAATCGAAAAGATTGGTCCCTCAACTTAGATAATGCACTTTGGGCCTACCGTACAACATTCAAAACTGCGATCGGTTGTACACCTTATCGTTTAGTATATGGAAAGGCATGTCACCTACCTGTAGAATTAGAATATCGCGCATACTGGGCGCTAAAATTAATTAACTTAGATACAAACTTAGCCGCCGAACAACGTAAATTTCAACTCAGTGAACTTGAGAAATGGCGTGCAAACACCTATAAAAATAATAAATTTTATAAAGAGCGAACTAAGTTTTATCATAATAGGAAAATTAAATTTCCAAAATCTTTTTCACTATGTTATCTTGTCCTACTATATAACTCACGCCTTAAATTATTTCCAGAAAAATTAAAATCGCGATGGACCGGACCCTTTACTGTTAAACAAATCTTGTCATATGGGACCGTTCTTATTTCTAACCCTGAATTAGGAACATTCAAAGTAAACGGGCACCGTTTAAAACTATAATTTACTGGGGACCCTTTTCAAAAAGAACCTGAAACCCTAAGACTACTCCATAACCTCGAAATATAAATTCACTTGTATATTTTCATCTTTTATGCTTTTGTATATTCTGTACATATGCTTTTTTTGTCATTATTTGTCACTTCATACTTATGCCTAACATAAGTATGGGGGTGCTTTTAGCTGCAATTTTTATCACTTTTATGTTATATTTTTCCATTTAAATAAAAACATTGTTTATTTTATTACTCATCCAAAACAAGTCAAAACTTTCAAAACCATACAATTTATATATATTCCAAAAATCTGTGTTGATAAAAATGCAAATTATTAAATTTTCAAATTTACTACTCCTCATAACTAGATAGATATAAATATCTGGAATAAACTTGTAAACCCTACCTTATAAATTTCATTACAATCGGAGTTATTATTTTATCAAGCCTGCTTTTATATATAAAAAATACATATATATATACAATAGAAGCAAAACATATTATGTTCACCAAACAATTTTAGACTGTAATTATCCTTACTCTATTCTTAACGAAATATAGGAAATACAAACTATTATAGTTGCTCTCAAAATTTTTTATCCAACTCTTGAATATTTATTTATTTCTACTTGGCATGTTTTCTTATGCAAGCAAGTATCTATGACTATATGTTCCTAGTAAAAGAAAAGATCTTATGTCAATGGGAATAAGATTTCATTCCGTACACAAAGGCATCAAATGAATATGAAAAAATTATATGGAAAGGAGTATGTGCTCCTCTAAATATACATTGGATTCAAATAAAAACTCAAGTATGCATTGTATTTTTTTGCCACATTGGAATTACATTTCTTAGTAGTTATAACAACGCATAACTTAGAAAAAAAGATGATAGAATACAAAAATCTATCACTTCTACAAAAACCTATTGTATAGGTAAATTCAACCCTTCCAAAGTCTATATTCTATTTTTGTTTAAAATTTTGAGAGAGCATAAATAATAGGATGTATATTTTCCAACATATCTCGTATAAGATATAGTAATCATAAAGCCAATCTACCCTTGTTATATCTAATTTTAATATATGCTTACTATTTGTTTTCCAACACTTTTTATGGCTATAAATTCTAACTCTTATATCAATGATATATATACGATAGCATTTAACTCTTTATTCACAAGATTTTTTTACTAGTTTTATCTGGAAGAATTAAATTGATAGTAATTAGAAAATTTCATAACTTGTAAATATACTTAACTCTATATTTGCTCTAGAATAGCAAAATCTAAGTATGGGGGTATTTGATGAGTATAAAAATATACAATTTTATATAGTATTAATTTTGAATATTTATAAATAAAACCTTAGTTTTTATATATAAAACTAATTAGTTTTGTTATATTTTATTTTTTTATGTTTTATATTTATTTTCTAAGTTTTTCTGAAATTTTGTATTTTTTACTTAGGTCACGCCCCTAGGTCATGCCCTTGACCTAGGGCATGACAGCCATGTTTAATTCCTTTTTATTTTTGTTTTTATTATTTAGGAAAATCGGAAAAGCTGATGGACACATCCTCGCCACACCCATGACCCAATCATACACGCCCGTGACCCGCACTGGTGTTAGCCCGTTTCTCGTAAGATGTCGCGCTGTCGCCACGCCCTGTACCGCCTGATGAACCGATTGTCAGACACTTCGGTGACCCACCCGACACGCCCTTGACAGTTCTATCCAAAGTTCAGCCCAGCTCGACATGTGTCCCGACACGTCTCCCTACACACATGTGACCTTGTCACGCCCACCCGACACGCCCGTGTCCAGAGGCGTGTCGTTTCAATTTTTTTTCTATAAATAGAGGAGCAGAGCTTTGTAAAATTATTCGAACACCAGTAACTTCCTTAAGAACTATTAGGACTCCCCAGCTCTCTGACAAAGAACTGGTAGTAGCTTTCAAGTATTCCAAGTTCTGTAAGTTTTAATTTTTTTAGCTTTCTTTTCAACTTTGTAGAAAGTTATAATAACTTTTGAATTTATAAAATAGAATGTTTCAATTTCAATTCTGAGTACTTTACAATTTTATTTTATGTTTTACTTTACTTTATTTTCTCATACTATCCCGAATGGAAGGCGAAGCTCTGCTTATGCCCTGGATTAAGATAGCGTGAAACTACTTTCAAAACTATTTTTCAAAACCTTATTATTTCATACTATCCCGAATGAAAGATGAGGCGAAAGCCTATGACCTTGATTAAGATATATTAAAAACTTTTCAATAGTTTAGAATTTACTACCCTATCCCGAATGAAAGGCGAAGCGAAAGCTTAAGTCCTGGATTAAGATAGATCGGTAAATATTATTTTCTACACTTTATACCGCCCCCATCCTGATAAGAGGCTAAGAACCCTTAACACTTGGTCAAGATGAGCTCTGGGATGGATATTATTTTCAACTATTTCAACTCAATGTTCTAGTTATTCTAACTAGGGCTTACTGTTAATTGATCATATACCGGGTGAAGAGACACTACGTTTAACGTTAACCCGTTTTAAACGCAAGCCTCCCCCGTCATACTTTCGAGTCGGTGATGCTACCAAATGCAACCTCTCGTTAAGTTAGGTAATTAAGAAATAGAGTTGTTCTTTAATAGGTGAATTAATATTCTCCCATAGTAATTCTGAAATCAAGGAATACCTTATGAGACCTTATCTTAATAAAACCACGTATTTATATTTTTCTGTCTTTTATATTTTTTTGTTGTTTTTAATATAAACTCCACTCGGTTCTTTCGATAAGATAATAGTCTGTTCTACAAAGTAGAATAATTAACACCGATCCTAGTAAAAATACGACCTTGATATTTTCTACAAAATACTATACTCCTATACGATAGGTACTCTTTCCTTAATCCACAGGATATTAGTAAGATTAAAAAGAGATAGATTATATACGTAAAAGATTTTATAACACCAAATCTATCCTCTTTAAATAAAAATTTACTTATCACAAATTCTCGGTGAATCCGGTCCATTCTGAGGCTTCACCACTGCCCCTAGGATGGCAACCATCGTGAGCATTTAAGTCATTCCATCTGAAGCCTAAGACACGCCCTCTATGCCCCCGGTAAGTCTCGTGTACATTATGTCTCTTTAACCAAACCACATAGAGCGGGTACAGTTTAGCTCAACTCATTGCTCACATAACCATGTCAATTTAAGTCATTGGTGCGGGTCAGCCACCCCGATTCTCGATGTATCTATCTTACAATAATTCATAGCCCGGTTATGCACAAGGTTGGCACTTAAGCCACCAAGCTGGGCTCCCAAAGCTCTAAGCCCTTCATACTGGCCCAAGTTCTCTGCGAGACAGGCCTCACAACAGCTCTCTCACAGAGCTTCTGCCGACAGTATCATTAATGCCACACGGTACCTGGCAGAAATGATTTTCTGCCTAGTTTTTCGGGTGCTCCTTAGGGTTAGTCACCAAGGCTCGCTGTTGCAATCTACCACGTATAAACCCCAAAAATAGACAGTATGGAGTCTTCTCCGGCAATACCTACATAATGAAAACATCGCCAACCCCGACCAACCTGTCCGGAAGGGATTCACACACCATGCATATGTCCGTACATCGATTTCGGTCTCTATATGGAAAACTATCGTTATAATCCATATCTGCCTAAAGTAATACCTCACGCTCACTGCACACTCGCAGGAGAGGGTTTCTTATGCAAAAGGAAGAGGACTTCACTTGTCAAAGTAAAGAATCGTTACCCTTTGCGATTTCATCGGTTCCATGCCGAAGATCTAGATGGATGGATGCGACCGCTATGACCTTGCCTCCCCAAATTCGGACTCGGCTTGTGAATTTGAGCTTTGGAACTCCAATGGCAGTGGAATCTCTTCCTTCTTCTTCCTAATTCACTCTTTGTTCTCTCTAGTACTTAGAAAGAGAAAGCTAATGAAGAAATGAGTTGGGAAAACCTAACTCCCAGCCATATACCCGCAGAGGCACGCACCAGCCGTCAGATCTCCAAATAAAACCACTGGACGGGCATGATTCCTCCAAGAATTCAGTTTATGAGAGCTACCATCGCATGGTAGGAAGTTACCGCCGTGTAGTAGCATAATCGTTTGGCTTCTCGAAAATGCCACCGCATAGAACTCCAATTGGGCATTGACACGTGGACTTAACATAACTGTTATGCTACCGCTACGCGGTAGAAAGCTATCACCGCACGGTAGTTTGCACGTTTGGACAGAAATGACAAAATTACTCTACCATCTGTGGTAAGGTTAACGCCACGCGCCAGAAACCTGAGAACTCTGTCAAATAAATCATCAAGCTATCGCCTCGCGCTACCGCTACCGCAGAGATCTAACACATCTCGAGAATAGTTGCCTCCGCACGGTAGCACTACCACCGTGCGCTAGCGCTTCTCGAGAACATTGGGAGCGTTGAGTGCCTCGACCAAAGCATCGAGTAGTCTACTGCCGTACGAGATTCATTACCGCCCGGTGCTAGCATGTACTGAGACGCCGAGAGCATTGAGATCGTCGAGACCACTGAGAACACCGAGTTACCACCTGCGGTAGCTCTACCGCCGGGCAGTACCTTCCATAAAAGGGTTTCCTAAACCTGGGGAGTTACAATTCTACCCCACTTAAAGAAATTTCATCCCAAAATTTAAAGTGACAGGAAAACAGAAAAAGTATACAATACATCAGGTTACCTTAGGGAAAAAGCTCGGGAAACTCCTCCCTCGTAGTTTGCTCGCGCTCCCAAGACAACTCTTCTCGGCCACAATTATCCCAAAGGACCTTGACAATTTTTATAGATTTATTCCGTAACTGCTTGACTTCCACGTCCTTAATCTGAATGGGCATGACCCTCGTCGCCAATCCGCTATCGACCGGTACTTGATTCGCAGCTACCACTTATGTAGGCTCTTAGATAGCCTTCCGCAGCAACGAGATGTTGAACACATCGTGCAACCCGCTCAATTCCACCGAGAGTGCCAAATAATAGGTAGCATCTCCAACCCGCTCCAAGATCTCAAAAGGCACCACATACCTCGGACTATGCTTCTTTAAGCATCGAATCCTTAATATGCCTTTAAACGGCTTTATCTTGAGGTATACCCAATCGCCCACCACAAACTCCACGTTCGGATGCTTATCATTGCAGTACTTGGCATACTTATCTTGAGCAATAAGTAGTCGTTCTCGAATAAACCGTTTCATTGAAGTAGCATCTTCCACGTCCCTTCACTTGTACAGCTTCGATTTTCACGTTTTTACCCAGCCAACGGCGTACGACACCTGCTTCCGTACAGAGCCTCAAAAGGCGCCATCTGAATGCTGGCTTGGTAGCTATTATTATACGCGAACTCAATCATTAAAATATGGTCCTCCCACCTTTTCCCAATATCTAAAGCACACATGCGAAGAATATTTTCCAACGTCTATTCACCCTTTAAGTATGACCATCTATCTGTGGGTGAAAAGCAGTGCTGAAATGCAACTTGGTACCGAACAACTGATGAATGTGTAACACCCCAAATTTGAGGAACCAGAGTAATTCGATGAATTTCTGGGATAGTCAAAGGCCGTTCGATGAAAGTCGAACTCAGCGCCATTCGACAAAATTCGAATTCACGACCGTTCGATGAAACTCAAACTCAGGGCCGTTCGATGACAGTGAAACTCAAGGTTATTTGACGAAAGTCAAACTCAGGCCTTTTCATCGAGCTCAGCTCTATTTGTCGAGCTGAGGGCCTTTTCGTCGAGCTCAGTACTGTTCGTCGAGCTGTGGGACTTTTCATCAAGCCTTGGACCTTTCGTCGAGCCCAAGCTTCTTGATAAATTCTGAGTCGTTTGACAGTCAAAGGCTTTTTCGTGGAGTTCCGAAACTTGTATACCATCCATCCGATTTCACACCAAAGTTGATCCCAGGGCTCAGCACAATACGTCAAGGCACCATAAGTAGGGCCGAGAGACCTTTTTCCCTCATATTTTCTCCTCATTTCTAGAGTTAACTTAGGGTTTGGGCGAGAGAGTTAGGGGAATAGGAAGAGAGCTTCTTCCGCCATTGCTGAAGCTTCAGAGCTTCAATCATCTTTCCGAGGCCAGATCCGTGGAGAGGATGTTGAGGCACTCGTTTTCATCCATACAAGGCAAAGATTCTATGGCTAGAGAGAGGAGTTGAAGGTTAACGACATTTCTCTTCTCGTTTATAGGATGCGTACATGGCATCTCTTATTTTCCAGCTTTTATTTCAAGCATACAGGCACTAGATGTCACAACCCGCATTTTCTCCGAAGAAAATGGATTATCAGAGTAGGAGAAAACACGCGTCATGATGCCACGTCATGAAGGGGATAACTGCCGACGCTCAGGTAAATCACTATCAACTATACTTTATGAAAATTCATAAGTTATATGATTATAAAATAAGTTATATTTAAAGGTCGTATCTCTCGGCTCGGTGGATCACCTAGTCCACAATTTAAAAGTTATACTTATACGCTGCGGAAAATAGTTTATTCAGGTTCGACATCCTAAAAGAGTGTATAAGTGTCCCCAGAGGACAACTTATACAATGCAGGACCCAACTTTTGCTTTATACTTTATATATAGGAAAATGATCTTTGTACATTATTTGGAAAATTGTGATAAGTTTTATAAAACATGCTGATCATGAGGTATACTTATAATAGTGTTTTTTTAGGTTTAAAAGTAACTAGCAACCTAGCATAAATCATCCCAAGTGCAAGTAGACTAATCTCCAGAAAGGTAGCATCAAAAAGTAACACATCTAGTATCAAGGTAAAACTACACGTGGGAGGCAACAAACTGACACGAACCCACTGGAAAATATGTATGTCTGTAAGAAAAATAGTAAAACTACCTCACAAGACCAAGGAACTAAACTCCACAGAACGAGAGACCACCAGCAACAACACAGCTCAACTAGCCTCCTAATCGGCTACTAACCAGAACCTGAGGCATTTAAAGAAGAAAAGAATACCTAAGCAAGCAAAACAAGTAAGTTGTACGGAAATGTTAGGTTATAAGGTAAGCAAGAAGAGTAAGTAAACCGAAAACAAGCACCACTGTCCAAGGCAAGACAAAACAAAAGCACTAAGTGCAAGGAAACAGCAACAACCCTGCCCAAAACCTTAAAACGGAGCCATTTGCAAACTTTCTTGATAATTGTTATTGTATGCAAACTCCATAAGTGTTCATAATGTATTTCACGTAAGCCAATTGCGGAAGTGTGTACGCAGTAGTGGGCAAGTATTTAATGTTGTTCCCTAGATGGAGCCTAATCTCTCTTTTATTGAACTGCCGGTCCGCATTTTGGATACTCAAGATCGGGTGCTGTGAAGGAAGTCCATCCCGATGGTGAAAGTTCTATGGAAGAATTAGGGTTTGGAAAGCGCGACTTGGGAGTTAGAGTCGGCTATGAGGGAGGCTCACCCTCAACTGTTTCCCTGATTAGATTGGTTTTTCTTCTTCTTGTAATGTTTGGCTTGTTACCTTTCTTTCTATAGTTGAGGCATTGTGCGTAAAGTTTCGGGACGAAACTTTCTTTTAGGGGGAGTGACTGTAATGCCCACGATTTTTTCTGCTATTATTTAATTCTTGTTTGGCGTTCGTCGACGCGTTTTCTTGGCTTGTGCCATCTATGGAGTGTGGTCTTAACTCCTTAGAACTGGGTGGCCTATTTTGTAGCCTATTGGCAAGATCTCCCTAGCAAGCCGAGTCATTTTGGGTGACCCAGTGTGGCCTCTCGGGGGATGCTTGTGTTTTGGCTTTGGGTGGGTATAACTCAAGTTCTGTTTGTCAAAAGTTAATTTCGACTTCGCCGTTGTGTTCATAGAGTGGATATTTAGCTACGGTGCGAATTTCGTCGGATTCTGAGGTGGTTCGGTTTTCGTGTCGTTTTGGTGTGTTAATAATAATAAATGCAACTAAGTAATTAATAAAGCTATAAAATGAAATCCAGCGGTCAAAAAGCTGGGTGATTTAATACTGCGGCCAGTAGATAAGCAGTTATTGCTTTTGTGCGTGAAATGATGGCAGCATGCATGGCTGGCGGCTTATAATAGGCTAGCTTGAAATGAATCCTGCGGTTTTTTTAGGTGACAGTTAAGGCTGAATAGACGTGTCTGTGTATATATAGTCTTAAGTTAAAAATGAGAATATTCATCGCCTCCTTCCGTGAAAGATAACTGATGTCCTGTTCGTGAGCGGAAGAAAACCGGCGGGCAGCTGTGCCTTCCACCGCCGATTCCCGGAGTTCTAGCGGTCGGATTTTCGTTCCGAGGGTAGATCTGGACTACTCTCCCCTAGATCTCCATTTTGACGGTAAGCTTTCTCCATTTCGTGCCCTTCTATGGTGTTGTAGAATTTCGTTTGACCCCTCTCACTCTCCGAAAAATGTCTAGTCAAGCTCGGTTAGGTGTTTGCTGCAAGATCCGTGGGGAAGCAAAAATGTCGGTCGAGACCATTCTAGAAATCGAGGCAAGTAGTGATCCTAGCCCTTGCCAAGTAGAAATTTCTTGCTGTTATCTCTGTTTTCCGCCATTAATGCTTCCAGGTTATTGTCAAAACCCGATTTAGCCATGACAAATGTTGCTTAAACAAGCTAATTATACTCTTGTCCGGATTTTTCCTTTCAGAAGTTCTTTCTTTTTACATCTTAATTTGAGACTATTCTAATCGCTGCTCTTAGAACTAGGGTTTGTTGTTAAACTTATAGGATTATGTAGTTTCAGCGGCTGCTAAGTCTACTACCAGGTTGCCGATGAATATATAAGCCGAGTTTTGCTTGATTAGGCTCGGTATGAGTAGATTCGGCCTAAGAGTAGAGGTAGCAGCAGCAGGAAATTTTTTCTCCTCTCCTAAGTCTTGTCTAATAAAGAGATTCTGGGCTAATGGTAGTGGTCTGATGTGATAGGATGAGTGTGAGAGTTAATTTTCAAGTTACTGTATTTCAGCGTTGAGAGGTTAAGGAAATGCGAAAGTTTTATTTTAGCTAAGTAGTGTGGCGTTGAGTGAGGAAATTCTTCTAAGTCAAAATCGACGAGAATCACTAAGTGATTCTCGCAGACTTCGATGAGAATCGTTAGTGATTCCCGCCGATTCGGCGAGAATCAATCTGCATTCCCTCCGATTCGGCGAGAATCAATCTGTATTCCCGCCGACCTCCTCCGGATGGCGTTGAGTGAGTGGGCCTCACTCAACGCCATGGCGGTTTAGGCGTTGAGTGAGGCGGGCTCACTCAACGCCGCAGCCCTTTCTTGCGGGTAAGTACTTTGGCGTTGAGTGAGTTGACCTCACTCAACGCCAAAGCCGTTCTATCGTTGAGAATGGTGGGCGCACTCAACGCCGCAGTTTGTTTTCGCAGCTAAGTATTTTAGCGTTGAGTGAGTTGACCTCACTCATCGCCAAAGCTATTTTTGCGTTGAGAGAGGTGGACTCACTCAACGCCACAGTTTGGTTTTACGGTAAAGTGCTAAGGCGTTGAGTGAGTGGACCTCACCCAACGTCGTAGCTGTTTTGGCATTGAGTGAGGTTAGCTCACTCAACCCCAAAGCCTGTGGTTCTGAAGGCATTGAGGGAGTTGACCTCACTCAAAGCCATAGTTGTATTGGCATTGAGTGAGGTTAGCTCACTCAACGCCACAGCCTGCTTTGCTGAAGGCATTGAGGGAGTGGACCTCACTCAACGCCATTGTTGTTTTGGCTTTGAGTGAGGCTAGATCACTCAATGCCACCGTCTGTTTAGGCGTGACTCACTCAACGCCATGTCGTGTTGAGTCATCTCAACGCTTTTCCCTTACCTTGGTTTTCTCCCCCGAGTGAATTCCTTGATTTTGAGGTTCCTTGTCAGCTATTTTCTTTTTTTCCAAAAAGGCCGAATCGTGGGTCGTGGTTAGTAGTGGTGGTTTGAAGCTCTTAATGGGGGAGGTATTGTGTAATTTAGCCAAGGCCACCATTTTTCTTTTATCTTGCTCCAGGTATGGGCTTGGCAAGGGGGTGGGAGGTCCCTAGTGCTTTCACATGTAGACCCCTGAGCTTTGTTTCTTGGAAATGGTGGTTGGGGGGCCGCGTTTTCCTCCAACCCGGATCCGCGTTGTTTTTGCTACTACCACCTCTCAAGCTTAGGGTGTTAGACGTTTCTTCCTTTATAAATTGGCAACGTTTGGGCCCATAGTAGCCGGGTAAACTCTGCAGGATTTATTTCAAGCTAGCCTATTACAAGCCGCCAGCCATGCATGCTGCCACCTTTTCACGCACAAAAGCAATAACTGCTTATCTACTGGCCGCAGGATTAAATCACCCAGCTTTTTGACCGCTATATTTCATTTTATAGCTTAATTAATTACTTAATTGCATTTATTATTATTAACACACCAGAACGACGCGAAAACCGAACCACCTCGAAATCTGATGAAATTCGCACCGTAGCTTAATATCCATGCTACAAACCCAACGACAAAGTCGAAATTAACTTTCGACGAACATAACTCGAGTTATACCCACCCGAAGCCAAAAAACAAGCATCCCCCGAGAGGCCACACCGGGTCACCCAAAACGACTCGGCTTGCTAGGGAGATCTTGCCAAAAGGCTAAAAAATAGGCCACCCAGTTCTAAGGAGTTAAGACCATACTCCACAGATGGCACAAGCCAAGAAAACGCGTCGATGAACGCCAAGCAAGAATTAAATAATCGCAAAAAAAATCGGGGGCGTCACACTAGACCTCTCAAATGAGAGGGATTCGGGTTGCCATGGTCCTAGAGGAACCACCAGGTCGATTGTGTCCGTCCCCGACATGATATTGCATTAGAGATCTGCTCCGTTTGTGGATTAGGCATTGTGGATAAAGCCGTAGTCGCGATCGTTAGTCCGACTCAGGGATGTTCCATAGCGAGCCTTAAGGATTTTGCTAGAAATCCATTGCGGCAAGATGTCATTTATGATGTATGTTTCCCCTTATTTCACGTGAGTACATGTAGTCGGTACCGGACAAGGATAGCTCCATTGTGACGGTAGATGGTTTACTTGGAGCACTGGAATGTTACAGTACGAAAGGTATATTAGGGTGGGAAGGCTATGTTTGTGAAGTGCGAAGGCTTGACTTTATCTCTGTGGTCGACTAGCTATCTTGTAACATGCAAGTCATGTGTGGAGAGTATCCCGGCGAGACAAGTCCCCTTCTGTGAAACTGACGAGAATGTGAAGTATTGGTTTAGCTCAGGCAATGAAGCCAACGAGCGGGTGGGGACATGCAGGGGTTCTTAGTATCGGTTTGTTTATTTGAGATGGAATCCTGATGTGAGAAGTAAGAGTTTGCAGACAAGCCTGGGTTTTGAGACCCATGAGTGGGTGGGGCCTTGGTAAGAGTTCTGTGTAGTGACTTGTATGTCGTTTGGGTAAATTTGAAGTACCCATGTGTTTGCGGCTTGAACGCCAAAAGGTAAATTGGAAGTACCTGATTGATGATGCGTGATGATGTGTTAGATTTATATGCTTTAGGGTGCCTTGGGAGAAACCCAGGATTGTATATATGTTGCATTGTAGGCCCCCTAATCTTTATGCTCAACATAGAAACATGTTTGTTGAATGAGACATCCAAATCAGTTTTATAGCTTTACATGTAATGGTATATTGCATACGAAGTGTTGACCTGCAGGGTGATGGTGTACCCCGTGGTCCGCTAGGGATGGCCGGGAGGAGATGTGTTGGTTACACAGTTGAGGTCAGCCTTTACTGAACCACGTTACCACAAATTTTTTTTAGGGCAAGGATCGCAAGCAGGAGCAAGCTCGCCGGCCAATAAGGCCTAAGCAACATAAAGTAAACCTTTATTTGCTTATGGTTTGATGCTATGATATGATCCATGAGTTGTAATCCGGCTTGCATGCCGAGGTAGCCTATGAGTGCTTTTACACGTTTATAGGATTGATATTCAGTTTCGGACTCATGTTGTGTAGGGCCTTAAGGCATTCTGATACTCTTCGATTTGTGGATAACTTTCTGTTAAATTGTATGTTTTCGCTATTTTACTCTGAGTTATGAGTTAGGTAATTTTATGTCATCTTTTAATGCTTAGGCAGTGGTGTCTGTATATTGTGGGGCCCCAGCCGGACCCATATTATACTATCATTACAGGGGAGGTGTTACAATTTGGTATCTGAGGGAGGTTAGCGTACAAGGTAAAGATTCATGGTCAAATGTCGTAATCGAATCACGTAGTAAAGTTATCCAATTAGGAGTATCGCAGGGCAATGAGTGTCCATGTATCTAGTTTTGCGACTTGAAGTTGATTCTTGTTTTACTTTGCTTTTCCTAAGGGCACAAGCAATGAGGCGGGGATGTCGAGGCCACGAGAAGAGCCTTCGGCGAGCAGTGCTACTGCCCTAGGTCTATTTGGCATAGGGGAAACCCCGGCCGATTTCTATTGCATGCTTACATAAGCGATGGTAGCGGCCCAAGCTGTAGCGACAATGCAACTTGTGACCCCTGTTGCATAGGTAGCAACTCCTGCTACCCCGGATGTGGAAACAGTCGTGCCTGGTGGAGGAGCCAGACAAGCAGAGCCTTTGGCTGAAAGAGTTGTTGTTGGGCATGGAGACTAACAAATGAAGAATTTCTTAAGATTCCGTCCTCCAACGTTTAAGGGAGACGACATGCCGGCCGATGCGTAGAATTGGTGGGAAAAGATTCAAGAACTCTTGAGGGTGGCAGGGACACCGGAGGAAAAGAAATCTTAGTTTGTGACCTTCATATTGGAAGGAGATGCTAAGTTGTGGTGGGTGAGCCATAGAGGTCGCCAGTTTCCTGGACGCGCCCCGTCCATTGAAGAGTTTTGGAATACTTTCTTGAAGAAGTATATTCCTGTGTCGACACGGCTGGCCCTTCAAAGACAGTTTCTACACTTGGTGTAGCGGGACAAGACAGTTGACAAGTATGTTCAGGCATTTACTTAGTAGGGTCGTTACGCTAGAACGACCATGGCTGACGATGACGAGAGAGACAACCTCTTTTACCATGTTCTGAGGGAGAATATGAGACAACCCCTAATATCTATGAAGAATGCTAATTTTAATGAGCTGGTTGAGGCTGTCAGAATATTTGAAAGCGATATGGAGCGAACCCAATGTCGTAAGGGTTTTGCAGCCAAGCAAGGGGAAGGGAATCCTTCTTAAGCGCAAGGGAATTCTAAAGGGAATTGGTGGAAGAAGAAGCCTTATCCTTTCAAGTCAAGTTAGAAAAGCAACATGACGTTTGAAGAGTATCGTTTCAAGGGACCACCAATGTGCTTACAGTGTGGCAAGCCACGCCACATAGCTTTTTTCTATACTAAGGGTGGTGCTGAGCAGGAGCCAAGGCAATAGCCGCCCGTGCGGTCCGGCCCCAGCACTGTGAAAAAAGGAAAGATTGCGGAGTCTAGCGCTTATCGTTTCCAACCCGTGCAACCAAGGGATTATAACCTTGGGCAACAGGAAGCGATCTGCCAACCCGATGTGGTGACAGGTATGAGAAAGTTTAAGTACATTTCTTTGCTTTAGACTTTACCGTTTATGCATGTCGCTTATGTTTTAGGCTTTGTGCTAGTTTTTGGATGCCCCGCTAGGGTATTGTTTTATATGTGAGTGTCACACTCTTTTCTTGTAGAATGCTTTATCCAGAGAATTGGAGTTGAGTCATTATAAGTAGACGCAGAGTTGAAGGTGCGCATGCCTAATGGTTCTTCCATGACAACAGGGGTGATGGGGCGCATTTGTTGGAGTCTGGGCGCAATTGACTTCATGTTGATAACAACAGTTCTACCATTGGTTGAGTTCGATGTGATATTGGGAATGGAATGGCTTGCAGAGCAGTGTGCTTGTATTGGCTGCCTATCCAAGGTGGTGACCCTAAGAAGTGAAGGATAGGCAGAAGTTAAGTTTGAGGGCCTTAGTAGAGTGGCATGCTCCCTGATTTCGGCCATGAAGTTGGTGCGGGCATTTAACCCGGGAGGAGTAGCTCTGGTAGTATTGTTGGAGGTTCACCTTTCCAGGTTTTCACTTGGGGAAGTGTTGGTAGAGGCAGAGTTTGAGGTTGTGTTTCCTGATGAGCTTCCTGGAGCACCTCCTCGACGGGAAATCGATTTCTCGATTGAGTTAGTACCAGAGGCTAGGCTGGTGTCAAGTCCTCCTTTTAGGATGGAACCAAAGGAGTTTGCCGAACTCAAGATGCAGTTGCAGGAACTGTTGGAGCAGTAGTATAATAAACCCAGTTCTTCACCATGGAGCACGCTAGTGCTGTTTGTGAAGAAGAAAGACGTTAGCATGTGGTTGTGCATAGACTACTGAGAGTTGAATAAACTAACTGTCAAGAATAAGTATCTGATTCCTCGGACATAAAACCTGTCTGACCAGTTGGTGGGTTAAGTCGTGTATTCTAAGTTAGACTTGAAGTCAGGACACTATTAGTTGTGGATTTGAGATGAGGACATACCCAAGAAAACTTTTGGTACGAGGTATGGTCATTTCGAGTTCTCAGTGATGCCATTCAGGTTGACGAATGCGCCATTAGTATTCATGGATTTGATGAATTGAGTATTTTGGGAATACTTGGATTCTTTTGTTGTCGTCTTTATCGACGATATTTTTTTATACTCCAAATCGGAGGCGGAGCATGAGACCCACTTGAGAGTAGTCTTGCACGTGTTGAGAGAGAACCAGATTTATGAAAACTTCTTTAAGTGCGAGTTCTGGTTAGAGAAGGTGGCATTTTTGGGCCATGTGATTTGTGGTGATGGGGTTGCGGTAGATCCAGCAAAAGTTTAAGCCATTAGGGATTGGCCAATTTGTGAACCGTGGCAGAAGTCCGGAGTTTCCTTGGACTAGCTGGGTATTATAGAAGGTTTGTGGAAAACTTTTTGCGGATAGCTCTACCTCTCACCTCTATAACTCGTAAGGACCAAAATTTTGTGTGGACTCAGGAGTGCACTCAAGCATTTTACATCCTAAAGGGAAGGCTGATGACAGCTCCAATCCTAATTCTCCCTAAAGGGACTGAAGGATTTCAGATTTTCAATGACGTATCTGGATGCGGTTTGGATTGCGTATTGGTGCAACATTGTAGTGTGATAGCCTTTGGGTCTAGGAAGTTGAAACCCCATAAGAGGAATTACCCCATCCATGACTTGGATTTGGCGGCGGTAATTTTGCATTGAAATTATGGTGGCACTATGTTTATGGTGCGAAGGTGGAGATCTTCACGGACCACAAAAGCCTGAAGTATCTACTTGATCAGAAGGACTTGAATATGTCGCAGCGTAGATGGGTCAAGTTCCTTAGAGACTACAAAGTGGCAATTCAGTATACAATAGGCAAATCTAACGTGGTGGTAGATGCCTTGAGTAGAAAATACTCTGGGAAAGGGAATTGGATCGAAGCTCATGATGAGCAGTTGGTGCGGGACTGGGAGTCCCTGTGCATTGAGTGTGTAGCAAGAGGCGAGTCTAGCAAGTCTCGTTTGAATTGGATTGAGCTTCAAAATGACTTGACTGATCGTGTTTGGGAAGTGACTTATTTGGATGAAGAGTTCCAACCATTTGTGGAGGAAGCTCAAAAGGGAGAAGGTAGCGCCTGGGAGATGATTGATGGGATCCTGATGAAGGATGGAAGGATATGTGTTCCACAGTTCATCAAGCTCCGCAAGGAGTTGATGTTTCAGGCTCATTTTAAAAGTACTCCATTCACCCGGGCAGTATAAAGATGTACTTGCATATGAAGAAATCCTTTTGGTCGCCTAGTCCGAAGTGGTACGTAGCTTTGTACGTGAGTCGGTGCCAAACCTATGCCTTAGTGAAGGCCGAGTGTCAGAAGCCGGGCGGGTTCTTAAAGCCTCTTCTCATCCCCAAATGGAAATTTGATGACATCTCCATGGACTTTGTGCATGGCTTACCTCGATCGAAGTAGGGTAACGATGTGATTTGGTTGATTGTGGATCGCTTGACCAAAGTGGCCCATTTCATCCCAAATCGGAAAGAGGACAACGTGGATAAGCTAGTAGAGTTGTATGTTCGCAACATTGTGCGACTACATCGGATTCCTAAGAGTATAGTTAGTTACCGCGATTGACGTTTTACGTCCAAATACTGGAGTTTGGTTCAAAAGAGCCTGGGTACGAAGCTCAAGTTCAGTACGGCGTTCCATCGTCAGGCCGATGGGAAAACCGAAAGAACAAACCGTACCATGGAGGATTTGCTGAGGATGCGTACTCTTGACTTCGGTAAGAGGTGGGAAGATCATCTCTTCATGTTTGAGTTTGCCTATAACAACAGTTACCAGACAAGTATAAAGATGGTGCCATACGAAGCTTTGTATGAAAGGCTGTGTCGAATGCTAATATCTTGGATAGAGGCGGGAAAAACTAAACTTTTGGGAAAAGAAGTGGTGGCTGATGCATGCGAGTTAGTGCGAACCATTCAGGAGCGCACGAAGGTTGCCCAGGACCGACAAGCAAAGTATTTTAATGCTCGCCAAAGGAATATGGAGTTTGCGGTAGGCTACTGGGTCAATCTCAAAATAAAGTCGTTCAAAGGCGTTTCATGGATTCGCCGACTCAAGAAGTTGAGTCCGATGTTTTTGGGACCGTTCGAGGTTATAGAACGTATTGGAGAAGCGACATACCAGTTGGCGTTATCCACAGAGCAGAGTGGATTACACAATGTTTTCCATGTTTTTGTCTTGCGAAAATCCTTGGTAGAGGCTAATGATGTGATCGAATCGGCGTCGGTATCGATAGAAGAGGACTTGAGCATAATGGTTCGTCCAGTAAGCTTAAAGGATTCAGAAGTTTAGCAGTTGCAGAATAAAGAGGTGAAGCTCGTAAAGGTGCGTTGGGACAACTACGGGCGGGACGAGTTCTCTTGGGAGCGAGAGCAAACCATGCGCAAAGATTATCCCGAGTTGTTTGTATAATGTTGATAGGAACAGTGCTTGATATGTTACATGGTCCAAGAGGAACCACCGAGTCGATTGTTTCCATCCTCGGCATAATATTGCATTAGAGATCCCCCCTCTCGCGAGTGAGCGTTGAGGCGCGGAATCCCTTCGGGTAGATATGTAAAGTCCCCGTTGATAGAGCCCGGAATCGGAGTACGGGTGTAGGCATTGTGTGTGAAGCCTATTCGGGTTTAACCCGGATCGGTGATGTTTGCATTGCATGGCCGGAGAAGTCTCCGCGCCGGTGAATTTAGTTTTCCGAAAATTCTACGCGGTAGATTGCATACAGGGATCCTTGGGGGTTAACCTCGAGGCGCACCCGGAAAGCTTGGGCGAAATCGCATTGCCGCCACGATGTTGCCTTGGAGGGCAAATCGGTACATAACGGGGTTATGTGCGTGTTTTGATCGATTGTGGGAATGAGGAGAAACTTGGCCCGCACCGATGGCTAAATGGCCGTGGTGAAGTGAGCAACGGGCGGGTGGAACTCTACCCATTCCAAGTGGTCTCGGTAGAAGCGACCTAAAGTACATGGGACTTCCCGGGGGGCTGGAAACGGGCCTAGGCTTCGGCTGAAAGGGCTAAATGCTCACGAGTGTTGCCATCCGAGGGATGGTGGTGGAATCGCGGTGTCGGACTGGGTCCGGACCGGGTTCACCGATTAGTGCCCTGAGAGCACGGAGTGTGCGGCCGTGCGAGCCGACACTTGTGGCGAATAGAATACTCTATAAAATTGCTATGATAGTTTTATATGCAGGGAAGGAGCACCGCCGTCCCGAGTAACGGGACGGGGTCGTTATAATTTGGTCAGCTCTTGCTGACCGTTGCCCTTTTGTATTGCCACCTCTTGGGTGGGTTGTTTCTACATGTGCTATTGCGGAGCCACGCGGCAAATAGCGGGCTAAAGCCCAAGTTGCAGCGCCAGCCCTCGAAGGCTTAGTTATTAGCTTTTTCATATTCATGTATGGCCGGCCTGCGCGCCAATGTATGAAAGATGCTAACTTGTTAAGCGAACATTTTTGTAAGGCCTTAAGGCCGTGAACTCTTTTGTGTATGTACTCATTCCTGGTTAGTAGTGGACATTCATGCTATGTGGCTGGGTTCTTATCTTTTGCAACTTAATTAAATTGCTTCCGCTAGGTGTTGTGTAGAACGCTTTGATTGGTTGTGTGGTTTCAACGCGTAACCAACCGGTCTGTCCGTGGTATATGGCGTCGGGCCCCGGCCGGACCTACTGCTATATGCTATGTGACGGATAGGGGTGTTACATGCTTGGTGTGGGTTGACTTCTTTTATTGTATGGTTGGGTTGGCATTTATATGTTGATATTGGTTGAAGCCGGCAGGATAGGCGTCTTGTGGTACAGGATGACTCGAGTGTTAGTGTTACCGCAAGGCGGCTGTTCTGGGCATAAGACCCCTCTCGTGCCGTGTCTTGTGTTACAGGAGGGGGGGTCTTACAAATGGTATCAGCTTGCTACGATCCTCCAAGGAGAAAGTCACTTAACAATGGTGCCACCCCCATTTGATTAGTCAGTTTGCGGACAAACAGACTTAGCGGAAGCAGTGGTGTGCCCATATCTAATTCACACTAAGTTTGTCCATCTTTAACCTTAGATTAGCCAACCTAACCTTAGGTTTGTACCCTATGTGTAGATCCTAGTACATGCTGAGCCAGTGAGGGGCACCCCCGCCCCGTCCGTGCCTACACAATTCAAACAATCAGAGCTGGGGCAGACGCTCACAGCTATTTTGGATGCCTTTAGGTCCCAATCTCAGCAGACACCTGTACAACAACAGGGTCCGGGATCTAGTTGGTTAAGCACTTTTCGAGCACTCTCCCCTACCGCTTATATTGGGACAGAGTCTGTTGGTACCCTAGTTTGGATTTGAGTTTAGTCTTCTCTTTTAGTCTCTTGACCCAAGATTTATCTATGGTCAAAGGTTAGTTGTTTAGTTAGATTGCTCTAGTTGTAGAGTTGTCACTTATCCAGATGTTAATTTGGTTAAGTTATTTTTGGTTCGACTATGGTCGAACGCCGCTCGACTATCGTCGATCAACTGTTCGACAATCGTCTATCAGTGGGTCGACTATCGTCAGTTAGCAGATTGTCTATCTCTGAGTTAGTTCAACTCTTGTTAGCTCGACGCTCTGTGGTATCTTCCTCGTCGATCGTCGAACCCCGCTCGACTTCTTTTGACCAGACAGATTTCTTGATAGTTCAACTATCTGCTTGGATAGTTCAACTATCTGATAGTTCGACTATCTGTTTGATTGGTCGACTATCTGTGTTATTTGATAGCTCGACTATCTGTTTGATAGGTCAACTATCTGCTCTGTTTGATAGTTCGACTATCTGCTTGGATAGTTCAACTATCTGATAGCTCGACTATCTGTTTGGAAGGTCGACTATCTGTCTTCTTTGATAGTTCGACTATCTGTTTGATAGGTCGACTATCTGTTGTGTTTGATAGATCGACTATCTGTTTGATAGGTCGACTATCTGTTTTGCTTGATAGCTCAACTATCTGTCTTGATAGGTCGACTATCTGATAGCTCGACTATCTCTTCTGATAGGTCGACTATCTGCTGAGGTAGTTCGACTATCTTCTTTGATAGTTCGACTATCTGTGTCGTTCGACTATCTGTTCTGATAGGTCGACGATCTCTATGCTTCGGTTGACGATCTCCGAGGGTCGTTTGACGTTCTTCTGTCTGTCTTTAGTAATTTTTTACTCCTTCTATTCTATGATTTAATTCTTATTTATCTAGCATATTTTATTAAAGATTATTTCATTGATTTTGTGCGTACATCTCAAGGAAATCTTTGCCCCATCCTTTGTGCATAAGTCATGCTTTATCTGACAAAGTTTTTTGTCTTATTAGTTGAAATATCTGTTTGCTATATCTGCCATACTGCCCTTTATAGCCGTTAGACACAGAAAGTCTTCCTTGGCCGTAAAGAGTTTAGTCTGATGTGACTTTCTTTAGTACTCCTATTATTAGATTGGATATGCAGCTTCTTAGAAAGCTTTATCCCCTTATAGCATGTCTGCCTGCAGGATATGTTTTGCTTTTTGCCTTTTGCAGCCTAGATTGCAGATTTCAAAAGAAGACAAAATTCAAACAAAGATTAGAGCCGTTGGAAAGGCCAATATATAAAGTGCTTTCAAAAGGCAGCAGAAAATGAACAAATATACACAACAAGAGATCAATACACAGTTTCATACAGATTCAAAGCAAGAAGAGATACAACTCTCAGTCATTGATACTTTTAACTGAGAAGATCATCCCTCTTCAACATTCTTCTTCAATCCTGAGTCCATCCTGCTTACAGGAACATTCACTCAGTGCCTCAAGAAGAAGAAGAAGAAGAAAGAAAAGCTATAGAAGAAGAACAATCTTTCTACATTCAAAAGTCTTCTTCAAGCTTCTCCTTCAGAACTTCAAGACAGTTCTTTGTCTCAAGTTCAGAAGAGTTCCTGCACCCTGAAGCAAGACTTCTTCCTCGATATTCTATAAGCCAGGGGGAGCCTTGATTCTTTAAAGCTTTATAGCTCTGTGCAATCCACTAGCTTCTCTAATCTGTTTTAACAATAGAGAAGAAACTTTAACTCTCTCAACCTCCTGTATAAAGGGTTATTACTCCCTTCAAAAGTGAACCTTGGTGGCAGGGCACCTGATCAAAAACCTGTGTTGATTTTGAGCTCCTGATCAAAAGCTCAAAGGGTCTACTTGATCTACCTGAAGCAGATCAGTTGGTGTAAGGGCACTTGAACAAAACCTGTAGTGGATTCCTACCAGGGTGGTAGAAGAGTGGACGTACCTATTTAGAGGGAACCACTATAAACTTCTTGTGTCGTCTGTGATGCTTATTTAATTTATTGCACTGTGGCTGTGAGTAGAAATAACTAGGATTGCTAGTTGCTGTGATAGGACCAAAGCTCAACTATAATTACAGTTAGCTTTCTCTAGTGCACTTCACTTTGTGTTAGGCTCTAGGGTTTCAAATATCTATAAACTCTTTCCGCAAATTAACTCTAAGAGAGTTGAGTAGGGTGTCATAATTTTTGAATACTCTATTCACCCCCCTCTAGAGTTGTATCTATCCTCACTTTCAGAGTCGGCTGTGCGTACGGAAGAGTGGCTCGACACTATACAAGAATAAGATGTCCAAACAATATAACGATGACCCTTGTGGTTACACTCTTAGAACTGCATGCCAAAAGGTGGTGGAAGTCCCTCATGGTCTCCACTTTTCATGGAAGAGTGTACACGGATATTAGTTGGAGCGAATTCTCTGAAGCCTTTTTAGAGCATTTCATCCCCTCTGCCGCTCGGGATGGTCATGAAGAGAGATTTTTGCAACTAAAGCAAGGGTCCATGTCGGTGACAGAGTACCAACGGGAGTTTCAGCACTTGGCTAGATTCGCTGACTCCTATGAGTTGGATGATAGAGGGAACGCCAAACGATTCTACAAAGGCTTGCGAGATCCCCTAAGGCAAGCACTTTTGTTTATAGCGGACTCTAGTCTGGCGGAGATTATCGATATGGCGAAGAGATTGGAAGCGGACCACTTGGGAAGTGGTAAGAGACCAGCGGAGGGCGTGATGGAAGCCGGCCCAGGCAACAGAAGGAGATTTGACAATAAAAGAAGAAGAGGATATCAGAGGGGTGGCAGGCGTTTCCCCCAGAACTTTAGAGAGGAACGCCCGGTTCCGCAACCGCCAGCATTACCTCCACCTCAACAATTTCAGCAACACGCCGGAAGGCAGGAACAGGTGTGCTTTGAATGCAACCAACCGGGCCACATTCAACGCTACTGCCCGCAACTGTTTGGAGATGCGCCTTTTGCTCTCCCTCCAGCAGCCCCGCGGGGGAGAGGGTATGTGCATGGTCGAGGACGAGGACCACGAGGAAGAAACCCCGGACCCGCTCGAGATCAGATGTATGCCTTGGATATGACTCAAGAGCGGAATCCTCAGGAGATTATTGCAGGTACGATTTGAATTAGCCCTTTTGCTTCCATTAATATCTTCTAGTGGCTTAAGATATACTAGACATCTAGCTTGAGTATTATTAAATGACACTTAGGCACCGTGATGGTTGGCGGGAAACCGGCTTATACGTTATTTGACACCAGTGCCTCACATTCTTTCGTGTCTGAAGACTTCATCAAGGATATACACGGAGTACAATATTTCACTTGTATTGCTCGAAGAGTACGCCTCCCAGACGGATCTGAGATGACGACAACCGCGAAGTGTGAGTTGGATATAACCATTGGGGGAAAGACCTTTGATATCCCTGCCACAATTTTGAGAATACCAGAATTGGACCTAATTCTGGGCATGGCATGGCTGGATTGGCACCATGCAAGAATCGACTGCACGAAGAAGCACATCTATTTGAGACATGGGGATACTGATGTAGTCTTCCAAGGTATAAATTTCGCACCATGAATATTATTATCCTCAATCCAGACCGTGAAAGCTCATATGAGAGGGGATGAAGTCTACATGATATGTTTCGAACTAAAGGAGATGAAGGTAGATGTGAAGGATGTGGGGGTAGCACAGGATTTCCCTGAGGTATTTCCTGAAAAATTGCCAGGGTTACCCCCGCATAGAGAAGTGGATTTTCAGATTAAGCTTGTATCAGGAGCTAAGCCTGTCTCCAGGACCCCTTATCGGATGGCCCCAAAAGAACTCACGGAGTTTAGAGTTCAACTGCAGGAGTTGGTAGAATCAGGGTTTGTTCGCCCAAGCTCATCACCTTGGGGAGCCCCTGTTCTATTCGTTAAGAAGAAAGATTGAACCCTGCGTTTATGTATAGACTATTGGGAACTCAACCGACTGACGGTACGGAACACCTATCTATTACCTCAGATCGATGAGTTGTTCGACCAACTGGTGGGAGCGCATTGGTTCTCCAAGCTAGATTTGCACTCGGGGTATTACCAATTGAGAATACAAGAGGATGATATTCTGAAAACGTCTTTCAGCTCAAGGTACGGCTTATATGAGTTCACAGTGATGCCGTTTGGGCTCACAAATGCCCCATCAGCTTTCATGAGCTTGATGAATAAAGTGTTTGAGCCCTACTTGGATGTCTTCGTCATTGTGTTCATTGACGACATCTTAGTCTACTCGAAGACGGAGGAGGAACATGCCGGGCATTTGGCCTTAGTTCTTGAAAAGTTAAAAGAGCACGCCCTGTTCGCCAAGTTTAACAAGTGTGAATTCTGGCTTAGGGAAGTGGCTTTCATGGGTCATGTAATCAGTGGGGCTGGACTAGCTGTGGATCCGGCCAAGGTGCGTGCCGTGAAGGAGTGGTCGTCCTTGAAGTTGGCGGCCGATGTGAGGAGTTTTCTGGGACTTGCTGGATACTACCGCAAGTTCGTAAAAGGATTCTCCAAGATTGCCCTCCCGCTTACTTATTTGACAAAGAAAGGTGTGCCATTTGAGTGGACACTCCAGTGTAAAGCGGCATTCCAGGAATTGAAAGATAGACTTACATCCGCCCCCATCCTTGTCCTTCTGTTTGGGAAGGAAGGATTCCAAGTTTACACGGAAGAGTCTTATCAAGGGTTGGGAGCGGTGTTGATGCAGCACGGGAACGTAATTGCTTTTGCTTCAAGACAATTGAAGAAGCATGAAATCAATTACCCGGTGCATATTTGGAGCTAGGAGCAGCGGTGTTCGCCTTGAAGGTATGGAGGCATTATCTATACGGCGTCAACTACAAAATCTTCTCGGATCATAAAAACATGAAGTACGTCCATACCCAGAAGGAATTGAACTTAAGACAACGGCGGTGGTTAGATTTTCTATGCGACTATGAGTTCACCTTGAACTACCACCCAGGAAAAGCGAACTCGGTGGCCGATGCGTTGAGTAGGAAAGTACCCGGCTCGAGCCCAGAGTCTCGGTTGATGAGCATGGAGTTGGCCCGGATGATCGAGGAGATGGACATTACCTTAATATTTAAGGCTTCTTCGGCATATACAGAGTACTTGTCCAGCATGAGCATAGTTTGTTATATCCGGGACCGGATCCGAGTGGAGCAAGGATTGGATGTGGCTTTGGCCCTTGCAATAAAGTAAATAGAAGACGGGACTACGGACGAGTACACACTAAAGGACGACCTCGTTTACTTTCACGGCCTGCTCTACATTCCCAAAGGTGGCAGAATCCGGGAGGATATCATGAGAGAAGCACATTGCTCTCAATATTCCGTGCACTCGGGAATTTCAAAGATTTACGCCGTCTTACGGAAGATGATGTGTTGGCCAGGAATGAAGAAGGATGTCCGGTACTTTGTCACGCATTGTGAAGCCTGCCAAAGAGTGAAGGCGGAGAGCAGGAGTCCCGGTGGCCTGTTGCAGTCGTTGCCAATCCCCGAGTGGAAGTTCGAGGATATTTCCATGGACTTCATACATGGGCTACCTCGCTCCCGCTTAGGAAATGATTCAATGTGGGTGATCGTTGATCACCTAACGAAAGTTTCCCGATTCATTCCTATGAAGAAGGAGGCTCATGTGGATGTCTTAGTACGTCTTTTTGTGGAGCAGTTTGTACGGTATCACGGCGTACCTAATACGATAGTTTCGTACCGTGATGGTCATTTTACCTCAAAGGAGTGGAATGCGGTACATGCGTATTTGGGCTCGCGCCTTACCTTCAGCACCGCATTTCATCCTCAAACGGACGGGCAGTATGAGCGGACCATCCGAACATTGGAGGATCTGTTGAGATTGTGTGTGATAGATAGGGGAGAGCCGTGGGAAATACTCTTGCCCTTAGTGGAATTCTCCTACAACAACAGCCATCAAGCTAGCATTGGCATGGCGCCCCATGAAGCCCTTTATGGAAGAAGGTGTAGGACCCCCTTGTCTTGGGTACAAGACGAAGACCCGAAGGTATTGGGAATTGAGTATATTGACGATACTGATGCGGTGGTTAGGCTGATAAGGGATCGCATATTGGAGGCTCAAAGTAGGCAGGCGAAGTATTATAATGCAAAGCACCGTATGGTGGAGTTTCAAGTGGGTGAAAAAGTGTTCCTGAAAATCCGGCCAATGCATGGAGTGTCATGGGTACGGGGAGTGAAGAAGCTCAGCCCACGGTATGTTGGACCCTATGTCATAGTGGAAAGGATTGGCCCTTTGGCATATCGGCTGGAGCTACCGCCCGAGCTAGAAAATCTCCACGATGTGTTCCATGTATCGTCGCTTCGGAAGGCGCTGTTGCGTCCTGAATAATACATCCCTACAACTGATGGTAAGGTGGCGTCTGACAGATCTGTGCGACTGGAGCCGGTACGAATCGTTGATAATGAGATAAGAACCTTGCACCGCAAAAGTGTGCCTATGGTAAAAGTGCTATGGTCTAATCATGGGAAGGAAGAATTTACTTGGGAGCCGGTGGAATTGATGCAGAAGCGCTACCCGGAGCTGTTCTCCCAAGGTAACATTTTATAGCGCATAATATTTTGTACTTGCATCCCCATAGCCCTAGCCTGATTTCGGGGACGAAATCTTTTATTTTGTTTATAGGATTTGTAACGTCCCAATTCACGCTAGGCCCCTCGCACGAGTTTTGAGTCAAGAGACTTGACTCGGGCTCGGGACGCACTGGCAAAAGGTGTCAAGTGCGTTGAATGGAGTGTAGGGTTGAGTGATATCCAACGGATCGAAAGGAAATGGCCTAAGGGAAAATCGACGAGAATGGGAGTTGATACTCGCCGATCGACGGGTATCGGGAATGATACTCGCCGATCGACGGGTTTCGGGAATGATACTCGCCGATTCGACGGGTATCAATGGTCGATACCCGCCGGATTCAGAACTGCAGATTGGGAATTAGGTTAAGTGAAAGTCGACGAGAATTCCCGACGATTCTCACCGATCAACGAGAATGCCCGACGATTCTCACCGATCGTCGAGAATGCCCGGCGATTCTCCCCGATCGTCGAGAATGCCCGGTGATACCCACCGATCGTCGAGTATCGCTGACAGATACTCAACGCACTCAACGCCAGAATTTCCAATAAGTTGGCTAAGTGAAATTCGCTGGGTATCATTGTTGATACCCGACGAATTCGTCGAGAATGCCCGACGATTCTCGCCGACCGTCGAGAATGACGGTTGATTCCTGTCAAATTTGACTTGTGCGTTTTCTTCGCCCAGGCAGATTCACCGGCTTGTACAGGCGGACCGAACCGGACTTCGGGATTCGTGCTGATGATTATTCCTTGGACCGGTTCACTTCAATATGACCCATTAGGGTCGGTCCAATGGGGCGTTGACACGTGGCGGAAGGGATTTAACCTAATACATCGGTTTATAAGAGGAGATAAAGCTGAACCCTAGCCATCCTTGCCGATCATTCATGCCGTCATCGTGGACCTCGTGAAACCGACGGAGCCAAGGGAAGCAGTCGGAGTTCCTGGAGGCGGCCTTCTCTCTCTCTCTCTCTCTCTCTCTCTCTCTCTCTCTCTCTCTCTTTCCTTTGCCGTGAAGAACAACTGCACCAAGCAAGAGATGCCGCAAAGAAGGATGACTAGATCCATGGCCGGAAATGATGGTTCTGCTTGAATCGAGGTGAGCTTCCTCCCCTCTCCTTGGTGCTAGATCTGTAGTTAATATTCTAGGAGAGATATCGACTCCTTAGAGTCTTGATGGTGAGGAGGAGATTTCTTAGGGAAAAGCCATGCCTAGGTCATTTTCTAGGCTTAGTTCCCTCCAACCTCTTCATTCTTCAAAGTGAACATGAGAGAGTGATTCGTGGAGAAATATGGATTTGTGAGGGTGAATAAGGGTTGATGATGTTTTGGAGGAGTTTTTGGGGGATTGGTGCAAGGAGGAAGATGAACGGATGCCGTTTATCTCGCCTTAAGATGCGTGCAGAAATCTTTTTTCTGCACGCAGCGACCTTCGTGGCAAATTTCGGTGGTGTTAGGGTCATATCTGGGTTTTTGAATAAACATGAAAGTCGTATCCCTCGAAATTATCTTTCCAACGAGTGGTTGCACGTTTCCAGGAGATACCTGTAGCCATGGGAAAGTCAGTTCGAATCGTCTGCGATTGGGGAAAAATCCTATACACAGCAGGCTTCGAATGAATTTCTGGTGTGATGCGATCAAATCTGGGCTTTTGACTAAACACAAAAGTGGTAGCCCTTGAAATTATCTTTCCAACGAGTTGTTACATGCACTCGTCGGATTTCTGTAGCCTCGGGAATCCTTGGTCGGAGTTGCTGCCCGGATTAGGGCTGCACCTAAATTCTTGGCTGTGTAATGTGGAATTCGATTAGGTGGAATTTAATGTGGCGATCCAACTCGAGGCTTGGGTGAACTCTTTTGACATGTTCATCATAGTGATATGATAAGTTGAGGTTATTGATTTGAATTCGTATAATGAGTTGTGGACAAGCCGAATTGAAGGAAAAGGCCTGACATAAATGGGTAGTTAAAAATTGATAGATGTTTAAATGTTTTAACTATGGTCATGATGTTTGTTGAATGGATAAAAAGGGAATTAGTAATCCAATGCTTAGAGTGTCATCTCCCTACGGGTAGTATTATGGAAGTAACAAGTGTGGTGTTGACCGTCGCTATGGAATGGGATTGAGATGAGTAAAGTTGGACGGTTTGGCTTGGCCCTCAGTGTTCATGTCCCGAGGCTCCTCCCGTATTTGATGGAGGGTTGGGCTTGGTCCTCGGTGTTCACGTCCCGATGCTCCTTCCATGCCACGATATTGTTGAATTGCATGTCGTGTGAGTCGATACGTGGTGTCGTAATCCCGGGTTAAGGATAGTGTGGCAGGTCTACGGGCTCGTCAATCGTCACACCGATGAGAGTTGACAGCTAGACCTTAGATGGTTGGGATTGGTCCTCGGTGTTCACGTCCCGAGGCTCCTTCCGTGCCAAGTGAATGGTTGGGCTTGGTCCTCATGTTCATTTCCGAGGCTCCTTCCGTGTCACGCATAGGCCAGTTCGGGTCTTGGATCTTGGTGCACATTTACCCAAGAGAACCCGCTGAGCTGTAGTACGCATGTGAGCTCCGCTGTTGTGTTCTTAGCGTTGAGGCATATGCAGGCCTAGGCCAGGTAGTGTGGAGACCAGCCTAGTAGTGGAGATGCCCGCTCTACTGTCACCATTTGGCCACGACGGTTGATGCCTGAGAGTTTAGCTACCTGCTCGAATAGTGGGAACTATAAGTCTGTCTCGACATAGCGATTGCATGTGCTGGATCATGGGTGTGTCATTGCATTGCATACATAGCATTGCACTTCATTGCATACACAAGACCCTCATCGTATAAGTTTGTATGGGCACTCCTATACGATGAGTTACTTATTGCTAAACGACCCTCAACTTATATGCTTGTATGGGCATCCATATAAGTTGAGTTACTTACTGTTATAATATTATACTCTCTTGCTGTTGTAGATGGTAGAATTGTAGAATAAGAGCTTGTTCATTTGTACACTACTTTTATTGCTACCTATGATTTGTATACTTACTTCACCTGCTTGTACTACTATTTTATATATATTGTACCTGTTCCTTTCTCCGCCCGGTGCCGAGGAGTCGCCGGGGGAACGGATGTGAAGCCACTTAGTCTTTAGGACTAACGGTTGCTACGTCTTCCTTTTTAGGAGGAAACCCCGCAGGTGGATCAGCAAGCTATGCAGCTGGACAGCAAGGCCAGGACGACAGGGCCTGAGGGGACGGTACCGTCGCTACTGTCGGTTACAGATGTGAGTGAGAGAGATTTTGTTGTAGACCTTCGGGGCAATTCTATTTTCGTACTCTGATTATGTAGAAGCTTGTTTAGCTTCTCTTTTGCTGTACTTATGGACTTATGCTTGGTGTGGGTTGACTTATTTTATTGTATGGTTGGGTTGGCATTTATATGTTGATATTGGTTGAAGCCGGCAGGATAGGCGTCTTGTAGTACAGGCTGACCCAAGTGTTAGTGTTACCGCAAGGCGGCTGTTCTGGGCATAAGACCCCTCTCATGCCGTGTCTTGTGTTACAGGAGGGGGGTCTTACACGCTGACGAGGAAAGATCAGAAGTTCGTTTGGACGTCGGAGTGTGCACGAGCTTTTGAAGAGCTGAAGTATCGTTTGACCACGGCGCCTGTGTTTACATCGCCATGTGGTATATACGGCTATGAGATCTATAATGATGCTTCAGGGAGAGGCTTAGGCTGCGTCCTTCTGCAGTTCGGCAAGGTGATTGCTTATGGATCACGCCAATTGAAAGTGCACGAACAAAATTATCCCATCCATGACTTGGAGTTGACGGCGGTGATCTTTGCACTGAAATTGTGGAGGCACTATCTTTATGGCATTAAAGTGGATATTTATACAGATCATAAGAGCCTAATGTATCTGTTGGACCAGAAAGAGCTGAATATGCGACAACGGAGGTGGATGGAGTTCCTTGGAGACTACACCTTCGATAGTCACTGTACTCCCGAGAAGGGAAATGTGGTCGTTGATGCTTTGAGTCAGAGGACTCCAATGCAGGGAAGTTGGTTGCAGATGCAAGATGAGCGTCTGATCCAGGAATTGGAAGCGTTAGAGGTATCTTGTGTTGACAAGAATACCATAGCCGAGGCATTTTTGAACTGGACGGAGGTACAGTATGACCTTGCGGATAGAGTTCGGTGGGCAACGGTGCTTGATGAAAGTCTACAATGCTATGCAAAGGATGGGTCAGATGGCCAATTCTCCTGGGATGATGGTTTATTACGGAAGAATGGCCGTTTGTGCGTTCCAAGTTCGGGTAAATTGAGAGAGGAGTTAATGTATGAAGCTCATTTTGCCAAATACTTAATTCACCTAGGAAGCACATAGATGTTCAAGGATATGAAGAAGTTGTTTTGGTGGCCAGGAATAAAGAAAGACATAGCCTGCTATGTGGCTAAATGTCATACTTGTGCGTTAGTCAAGGAAGAATGTTAGATGCCTGGCGGTTTCCTAAAGTCGTTACCTATTCCGGTATGAAGTTTGATGATATTTCAATGGATTTCGTGCATGGACTGCCAAGATCTCAACGCGGGAATGATTCAATCTGTGCGATTATAGACCGGTTGACAAAAGTGCTCACTTCCTACCAAATAAGAGGGACGATTCAGTGGAAACTTTGGCAAAACTCTATGTGGAGCAGATTGTTCGATTGCACGGTGTTCCCCGGAGCATCGTCAGTGACCGTGATGGACGATTCACATCCAGTGATTGGAGGCTAGTCCATCAACTGCTGGGAACAAAGCTAGCATTCAGTACGGCCTTTCATCCCCAAACAGATGGCCAAACTGAGCGGACCAACAGAATAATGGAAGATATGCTCTGAATGTGCGCCCTAGATTTTGGTAAGAGATGGGAAGATCATCTCTATATGGTGGAGTTTTCCTACAATAACAGCTACCAAGCGAGCATCGGTATGTCACCGTTTGAAGTTCTGTATGGTCGTAAGTGTCGTACACCGTTAGCTTGGGCTGAAGCAGGCGATTCCAAGCTGTTTCACTGTAAGGAAATCGAAGAGGCTACCTCAACCATACGCTCTATTCGGGAAAGGCTATTGATAGCCCAGGATCGACACACAAAGTAATACAACGCCAAACACCGAAACGTCGAGTTTGCGGTGGGTGATTGGGTATATTTGAAGATCAAACCCTTCAAAGGCGTGTCCAGGATTCGACGGTTGAAAAAGCTAAGCCCGAGATATCTTGGTCCGTTTGAAGTGGTGGAGCGAGTTGGGGAAGCTTCTTATCGGCTAGCTCTTTCGGCCGAGTAAAGCGGACTGCATGATGTGTTTTACATCTTAGTTCTTCGGAAAGCCGTCAAGGATCCAGCTCAAGTGATAGAGAATGATCGTGTTCCAGTCGAGTATGGGCTAACGATGAAAGTTCGGCCCATTCGGATCGAAGACAGAGCAGAGAAACAGTTGCGGAACAAGACAATCAGGATGGTCAAAGTCTTGTTGGACAATTGTGGTCGTGATGAGCTAACATGGGAGCGGGAGCAGACCATGTGATGAGTCCTCTTTATATACCTATTTTCGGACTCATCTAGGCTTATTTTCTTGTCTTTGCACACCGTTTAGCGTCATTTGCACTTCTTTTGGTTCGCTACGGTTATTCCACGTCTTGTGCACTTTATTAGCCTATTTCTGTGCGTGTGTGTATTCCCTTTTTTTTTGCTTTGCTTAATGTTTATGTCTGTGACTGCCATGTCGACATCCCGTCCAGTTTTCCTGCAGGTTCTGGGATCGTGTGGGCGTCCGGGATAGGACATTCACCATTTTTGGCAAAGGAGTCAATGGTCGTGCGTTTTTACCCACGCACGATCATCGACCTCTTTGGCGCACGATCACCGGTCGTGCGCAGTCATGACCTCTTCTGTGAAAGTTCTGTCCCGGCATATCGCACGATCATCAGCCATACCGCGCACGATCACTGCTCGTGCGTTGCCGGTCGTGCGCAGTCATGACATCTTTTTCCACTTTTCTGCCTCCATATCGCACGATCACTGACCATATCGCGCACGACCATTGGTCGTGCGCCAGTGATCGTGCGCGCTGTTTAATTCTGTTTTCTATAAATAGCGCAGGTCCGCCCTAATTTCGTGAGACGATCCAAATCCGCATTTTTCCGCCGTTCTTCGTCTCGGACGAGGGTTTCCTCCGTCCCCCTTCATCCTCCGCCTTAGGGAGGGTCTCCGGGCAAGCTTACAACGCCAAATCAACGCCGGAGCATCCTCTCGGCCTCCTCCTTCATCCTCAAGCTTCAAGCGGAGTTTTGACCGAGCTTTCTCCATCAAGCAAGGAAGGGCCGGAGCCGCAATCTACGGATCATTTCAACGAAGAAGACGGGTCCATTGGGAGTGAGTGACAGCCTCCTCTACCCCGGACGCAGTTGAGGACCGAGCTTGGACTCGGATTGACAACCCGGGATTCCAACCGTGAACCCTCAACAAGGCTTCGGATTCGGTCGATTCGCACACCTCTTTCTCTTGTATTTGATAGCTTAGTTTAACTCTATGTATTGATGAAGTATTTTTATTGATTAGCATTTTCACTTATTCATGTCTATGTGAGTTATTGTGATTTTGTTATTATTGCTTGAGGTGCGCCTTGTTATTCCGCCATCCATCCACCCTTGCCGCACTAGCAATTGCTAGTGGCGTGCGTTGTGAAGAGGTGCCCACGACCCTCATTCCGCCATTCTCACCACCTCATCCGCTAGCCTACTCTTCCACCCGCCAAGCGATTCGGTGCATAGCGGCCCGTGTAGTTTCCATCCCGCCTGGCGAAGCAGTGCATAGCGGCCTGCATAGTAGGATTTCCGCCGTTCTCTCCACCTCATCCGCTAGCCTACTCGTCCATCCGCCTAGCGATTCGGTGCATAGCGGCCCGACTAGCCTTCCATCCCGCCTGGCGAAGCATCGCATAGCGGCGTTGCATAGGAGTAGCTTGTAGCTTTTATTTTCTGTTTCCGCAACCATCACAACCCCCATCGTTACCTTCGCCCCGAGGACTTCAATCTCAAGTCCTCCTCGACATTAACTCATCCCTTACTGTGTTCCTCAAGAGACCGACACTCGGGGATTTATTCCCAAACTTTATTACTTGTGCGACCGGTGCGCTTGCCGTTTTCCACGCATCAAGTTTTTGGCGCCGTTGCCGGGGAACACAGTCGTTTGAGTTTTTGAAGAGATAGATTTGAGATAGAAGCCCTTTTCCATCTGTTCATTCCATGTTTTATTTTTCTTTACTTTAGTTTTTATAATTTGTTGCTTATTTTTCTTTATTCCTCTTCTAATTTTTTATATTCCAGTAGCAGGTATTCCTTTTTATTTATCTGCTTGTGTGTAGTTAATTTTTGCTTAGAAAATTCTTGTGGTGAATTCTTTCTTGCTGCACCATGTATTCTTATGTGAATATTTGTTGTCGTTGGTGCGGGGATTATAGGCATAACAGTGATGAGTGCCCCACTGAAGAATGGGAGCATAATTCTCGTGGTTCAGTGTATGGAGCACCGTTGTCTTATGGTACTTCATACACCGCACCCCAGTCTTATGGTCACTACTCTTCTCCGCCTTCACCTTTTTCATATTCCTCCCCGGTCCCTTCTGGACCGAGGGGTAATGGAAAACGGTGTTTGTGTTGTCATAGCACCGACCATGTGTTGAAAGATTGCGCAGAATTTCAGCGCCAGATGGAGGCGGATGATGAACCGGATATCCGGATTGTCTCATCCACTTCTCAAATGGCCGCTCCTTCTGATTCTGAGGATGTATCCGCAGTACCACCTTGTCTATGGGGGACTGCTGTGGATACACCCATCAGACTTTCTACTGGTCAGTGCGACGACATTGCGGCGCCGTCTCTCCTTGTGCCTTCTTCCCCTATTTTTGATTCACCCCCGGAGGAACCTGCGCATATTATCTCTGATGATGTTGCTCCTCCGCTTTCTTTGCATGAATTACCTACTCCCATTTCTAGTGAGTCGGTCGATGATGTTGTGCCCTGCGGGAATTGGGAATATGAGGATGCGCCGTGGTGTGACGAGGACATTATTCTCATCAATGGTGAGTACTATGTCTTGGAACACCGTGACGTACCGAGGTGTGATGAGGAAATCCTTGCCGGCGAGGAGGTTTCTACTTCCTTGTTGGTTGAGGAGGTCCAAATCACCACCGAGGACCTCATGGTCTCGGCTTCCCCTCGCCATGACTCACATGACACCGACGGTGATCTATGTTTGGATCCTGCTGGGAGTGAGACCGGGACCACTCCCCCGATTAGTTCCTTATGTTCTTCGTCTCCTTTATTCCTTGACCCCCCTTCTCCTTCTGCGCCTGTGCGGGTTGACTCCCTGCAGGTGAGTTGGGTTGACATTGAGCCTTGTGCTCAGGTTGTCGGCGAGTGCCTCAGCTTGCATGAGGAATTTCCTACTCCTTTTGCAGTTGAATCCTCTGCCTTCACCTTCGCCCCCAACGAGCTTGCGGTGGACGATACCTTGCTAGGCAAGGATTTGTTTTGTGGTGAGATGAGTGAGGACCAGGCCTCCTCATCTTACTTCCTATTTCCTCTACCTGTGCGTCACAGGTATTACTATCTAGGTAGAGGGGTAACTGTGCTATCACCGTATCGGTACCCGTTACCGACACGGATATTAGAACAGTTACCTGTGCACTTTTCTTTTCATAGGCCCATTAGCTAGAACTTTTCTTTTGCCAAATAAGTCGTGCTGGGATGACAGTAACCCCAGTAGTTATCTTATATTTTCTTGCATTTTATTTTCATGTCTAGCTTAGTTTAGTTTTATTTGTTTTTGTCTATTTCTTTTGTTTTTGCGGAGCTCACCCCTGCAGGTATTCATGGATACTACACATTGGCGGGGTTGTGATTCTTCGTATGGCGGGCCTGCTCCTAGATTTCACGCGTCTTCTGGTATGCTCACTAGCTGAGCATTGGGTAACCTCTTCCCTTAGCTCTTTTTGATTTAAATTTCTCTATCATTTGATGTGTTGTTTAGTTTAAGTCTGGGGGAGAGTCCGTTTACCTTTTGCACGCGCACATTTCATGTGCATACTAGAAGCTTTTATAGTTTTATTTTGTTTATGTTCATTGCATCGCACACCACTGCACCCACAAGAGCGCGTGCTTAGCTGTTAGCGTGCCGCGAGTTGAACTCATTCTTTGTTAGATTTGGGAAAATTATGTTGCTGGCTTAGGATTGTGAGACGGAGTAAAATGTTGGCCTTGCTGTGTTTCTAGTCAACTGCTCTCGTCTCATGTGGAAATTTGAGTAGATTTAATTTTTCTGTATGCTTATAGTTTTGTATTTTTCTATCTGCGTAAATTCTTTTTATTCTACTCAAAAGTTGGTGAATCCGGTGTGAATCAAACGGTAGCGTAGGAATGTGTGTAGCCGCCACTAGACTCGTATTGCTTGAGTCGGGAGGAAGGATTATCTTTCTCGGTTGCTAAGAACTTGCCCCAAGCTATTCTTGAAGCATTGGTACACGGTTAGTCTAGCGTGAGAGTGATGTAGGCCACCTTTTGGCCCGGTTGAGCTTTGTACCCATTCCTAACATCGTCCTTGCTAGCCCCTTTGTGCCTGCCCTTTCTTTTGATTCAGCTCCACCATTATTTCACCAAAGCCTCATAGCCGATCCTAGTCGCACACCCAAGTCGAGCTTAGTGTTTTATATTTTCATGTTGGGTTGTGATGTGGTGTTATTATTTGTGAAAATGTGGAAGTGCGCCCAAGTTTTATTTGCTGAAATTGTATATTATGAAAAGAAAAAGTTTACAAAGAAAAATATTTGAAAAAGAGAAAAAAAAGAAAAGAAAAAGAAAAAGAAAAAGTTCAATTGAAAATCTTTATTTGAGATGATTTGGATTTGGAGTAGGCGGTGCACACACCCATGTTGCAAAAGTTAAGTCTGGGGGTGTGGTGCACCCGTGTTTATTTTGTGGGCAGCGGGTACTAGTTTTGTACGTTAGCTCATTTGGGTTAGGTGCATACCCTTCATGTTTACCCTTGTTTTCCTCACCGTAACCCAAGCCCCATTATTACCCGAAGTCCTACGGACTTGCGCTTGAGTTGACTAGTGCCGTGGAGAGAGTGCGAACGGGCAAGCTTATGGTTTCCGACATTGGTGGATTCCTTTGGGGGTAATCTTGAGCCCCGGTCTTCGGCAATGCTCACCTTAGTGGCCTGTCTACTTTCTTCCTGCGTAGGACCGGATGATTCACCGTGATTCTACTTTTGAGTAGTAATAACTTTTTGATACGCATTGTGAAAAATATAAAATATTTTGTATACTTAAAAATTTTCTTTACTTTATTTTTATGCACGCGAGCATGCGACTTCGCATGGTACTCCGTTTTGCAATTTCTTTGTTAGCTAGTTCATTTTCCCCGTCTGCTTAGGTTTTGTTTGCTCGGGACGCGCAAACGGTTAAGTCTGGGGGTGTGATGAGTCCTCTTTATATACCTATTTTCGGACTCATCTAGGCTTATTTTCTTGTCTTTGCACACCGTTTAGCGTCATTTGCACTTCTTTTGGTTCGCTACGGTTATTCCACGTCTTGTGCACTTTATTAGCCTATTTCTGTGCGTGTGTGTATTCCCTTTTTTTTTGCTTTGCTTAATGTTTATGTCTGTGACTGCCATGTCGACATCCCGTCCAGTTTTCCTGCAGGTTCTGGGATCGTGTGGGCGTCCGGGATAGGACATTCACCATTTTTGGCAAAGGAGTCAATGGTCGTGCGTTTTTACCCACGCACGATCATCGACCTCTTTGGCGCACGATCACCGGTCGTGCGCAGTCATGACCTCTTCTGTGAAAGTTCTGTCCCGGCATATCGCACGATCATCAGCCATACCGCGCACGATCACTGCTCGTGCGTTGCCGGTCGTGCGCAGTCATGACATCTTTTTCCACTTTTCTGCCTCCATATCGCACGATCACTGACCATATCGCGCACGACCATTGGTCGTGCGCCAGTGATCGTGCGCGCTGTTTAATTCTGTTTTCTATAAATAGCGCAGGTCCGCCCTAATTTCGTGAGACGATCCAAATCCGCATTTTTCCGCCGTTCTTCGTCTCGGACGAGGGTTTCCTCCGTCCCCCTTCATCCTCCGCCTTAGGGAGGGTCTCCGGGCAAGCTTACAACGCCAAATCAACGCCGGAGCATCCTCTCGGCCTCCTCCTTCATCCTCAAGCTTCAAGCGGAGTTTTGACCGAGCTTTCTCCATCAAGCAAGGAAGGGCCGGAGCCGCAATCTACGGATCATTTCAACGAAGAAGACGGGTCCATTGGGAGTGAGTGACAGCCTCCTCTACCCCGGACGCAGTTGAGGACCGAGCTTGGACTCGGATTGACAACCCGGGATTCCAACCGTGAACCCTCAACAAGGCTTCGGATTCGGTCGATTCGCACACCTCTTTCTCTTGTATTTGATAGCTTAGTTTAACTCTATGTATTGATGAAGTATTTTTATTGATTAGCATTTTCACTTATTCATGTCTATGTGAGTTATTGTGATTTTGTTATTATTGCTTGAGGTGCGCCTTGTTATTCCGCCATCCATCCACCCTTGCCGCACTAGCAATTGCTAGTGGCGTGCGTTGTGAAGAGGTGCCCACGACCCTCATTCCGCCATTCTCACCACCTCATCCGCTAGCCTACTCTTCCACCCGCCAAGCGATTCGGTGCATAGCGGCCCGTGTAGTTTCCATCCCGCCTGGCGAAGCAGTGCATAGCGGCCTGCATAGTAGGATTTCCGCCGTTCTCTCCACCTCATCCGCTAGCCTACTCGTCCATCCGCCTAGCGATTCGGTGCATAGCGGCCCGACTAGCCTTCCATCCCGCCTGGCGAAGCATCGCATAGCGGCGTTGCATAGGAGTAGCTTGTAGCTTTTATTTTCTGTTTCCGCAACCATCACAACCCCCATCGTTACCTTCGCCCCGAGGACTTCAATCTCAAGTCCTCCTCGACATTAACTCATCCCTTACTGTGTTCCTCAAGAGACCGACACTCGGGGATTTATTCCCAAACTTTATTACTTGTGCGACCGGTGCGCTTGCCGTTTTCCACGCATCACCATGCGAGCTAATTTTCCCGAGTTGTTTGTTTAAAGTGTATAATCGTATGTCTTTTGTTGATCGTACATTTTGTTATATATCGTATATCTTTATTGATTACTGGGTTTCCTTGTTGTGCCTAAATATCGGGACGAAATTTTTGTTAAGGAGGGGAGGGTTATAACACCCCAAAAATCCCAAATTTCCAAAGTTTTGAATTCAGGCTAAGACACGGCCTGGGACACGGGCATGTCCCAGGGCATGTCCTGCTTGGGCTTCTCAAGAAGGTGTTGAGTGTGGTTTGGTCTCGAGAAGGCGTTGAGTGAGGCACACGGCCTGAGACACGGGCGTGTCCCAAGCCGTGTCCTTCTCTGTGTGCACTTAATGCCATCCTCTCAACACTCAATGCCATGAGCTCGACAATCGTTTAGTGAAGCACACGCCCAGCCACACGGGCGTGTCAGAGGGCGTGTCCCTCTCGGGTTGTGGCCAAGGTTATGTGGCCTGTTGAACATGGTCTAGACACGGGCGTGTCTGAAGCCGTGTTAGGTCACACGGCTTATAACATGGGCATATCACAGGGCCGTGTCCTGTTCTTGATGAGTTGGTTCGTGAAACACTTACAGTACACGGCCTGTGACACGGGCGTGTCACAGGTCGTGTCAGCCGCAAAATTAGACTTTTCAGCCAATTTGTGGTTATTCGTTTCCCTCATCCTTAATCCAATGGACCTAGGTATTCCCAGCTGGGTTTATCTCTGGGATTGAGTGAAGATATCATTCTTCACTTAGCCATTATCTCTCTCAAGATCTTAGTGAAAGAGGAGAGCTAGGAGGAGGAAGAGGAGAAGATCCGACCACTGCGGAGCGTTAGAGTTCTGTTTGGAGATCGGAGGCAAAATCTATGGAGGAAAGATCGCTGCGGTCCTTTCCACCGACGAAGATTTCTATGGCTCCCAAGAGATAATCAAGGGTAACGATCTTCCTTCTTTGGAAAAGTGAAGTACTCCTTTATGCATGGCATGGGATTCTCCACCCAAAGCGGTGGAAGTGTAAGTGATCCCCGTGGGTTGATAGTTGCTATCCCCAGTTGAGTCTTCATCTAGACCCAAAAATGTGTAGTACGGGATAGACATGCTGTGTGAAGCCCATCTAGACAAGTTAGTCTAGATTGGTGATGTTGCATATTGTGCACTGGAGAAGACTCCGCGTATAAACGTGTAGTTTGTGGAGTCAATGGGTTATACCTGTGAAAGGGAGTAGCAGGAAGTACTGGAATGCGGAATTCAAGGAAAATACCCTTATATTGCTTGTGCTATGGCCAGTCCTTGGTGGACAGTACTTAATGGACAGTATGGCTATTGTGAGGCCAGTCCTTGGTCGACAACATGGCCATTATGAATTCAGTCCTTGGTGGACGTTATGGCTATGAAATGAATGCTCTTTTGAAGGCTTCGTGCCGAACAGGAAAGGTGAAACCCACCCACGCCTTTTTATATAGCCGCGAGTATGTAATACTCAGTGATGGCAAAGGTGACTTGAGCAATGGGGGGTGGATGATCCGTACCTGCGTTATGCCGACAGTATAAGAAAGTGTCAAGACGTTGAGCTTTCGTCAGTTCCATAATGAGAGTCTTAGGCCTGCGCGCCATTAATACAAAATGCTCATATACCATAGAAATGGAGGTGGGACCCTGGTATACCGGTATACCAAGAATGTGCCCTTAGTGCACTGATCGTCGGGCCGTCTGGCTGACGATTGTGATGGATTGATTTGTGCGTGAGAGCACAATGTATGTGATATCAATCATGTATTGCTCTGCCTGCAGCGAAGGAATGTTACTGCCCCGAAAAAGGGGTAGGATTGTTATAAATTTGTCAGCTGATTGCTGACCGTTGCCTTGTTTGCCACCGTTTTGGTGGCCTGTCCCTATTCAGGTGCTGGAGAGCCGAGCGGGAAGTAAGGGCTGAAGTCCCTGCTATTGCTGCTATTGCTGATGCCGCTGATAGCCTTAGAAGGCTATATATATATTGTATTTTTCTTATGTGTGGCTGGCCTGCGCGCCAATGTTTGTAATACACATTATTTAAAGAGAAACTGTAAGGCCTTAAGGCCAAACCCTTTTGTGTATTTATTGTACATTCCTGCCCAGAGTTTATATATAAAGGTTGTTTTATATATATTGGACATTCCTGGTGTGAGTTCATATTATTGTTAAAATCTTTCGCTAGATTGCTCTGAGTTAGGATGCGATAATGTTGTTGTATTAACCTGTGACCTCGCCGTCTATCTATGGCATATGGTGCGGGGCCCCGGCCGGACCTTCTATTATATGCTATGTAACGGGTGGAGTCGCTACAAAGTGTCCAAGTGTCGAGTGCACTTAGACAACTTTAGGCATCGAGTACGTCGAGACTAAGTGTCCAATCCTCGAATGCGCTGAGACAACTTTAGGCATCGAGTGCGTCAAGTCCACTCAATGAATCCACTTAAGAAGTTCTGAGTACGATTATCTTTCGGGATTAATCTCAATCATTGATCAAATCGTATCAAATACGACAGGTACGCATCTCTCACATTCTCAAATAAGGGTAGGTATAAATAGAAGTGTGTGTGCTTAAAATAAAATACACTATTCCTAGCCCTTTTCAACTCTCTGCCTCCTTGAGACGATATTTAGAGCAAAACTCCTAACATATAAAGGTTCCATAGCACTAAAAGGAATGGATTTCCTTTTCAAGGGTTCTGAGTTAGTGAGAAATGGATTCAAGGATGATATAGAGGAAGTACACCTAGTTCTCCACTTTTTGCAGGTCGTTGACCTAGAATTCATCCTGTCAGAGCTGAGCTTAATTTGGAAGAGAGAAGTTCTCAAACTATATTTGAATGCCACTGCAGACTCATCCTACAATAAAATCAAGTCATCTATCTGTGGACACAAGATAAAGATCACTCCCAGAAGACTGAGAAAAGCCCTAAATCTTCCTAAGTTCAGGTCGTCTTATCAAGAAGTCAAACTTTATCAGGATGATGTGAAATCCACCCTCAAGTGTGGTGGGGTTTCAAAGCATACCACTGGGTTTGTTCTGAGAAAGGAGATGAACTTAAAAGAAAAGTTTCTGGCAAATGTTGTTGGCAAAGCTTTGTTCTGCAAGATAGGGTCCCATGACAAGATCTCTAGAAGAATGTTTAAGCTAATGACCAAGATAATTCTATCCAAGAGAACTGATTGGGATAGGTACTATTTGACAAAATAGTGGACTGTGTCCCAGAGCCAAACCTGGGAAGAATCTTATCTCTATACTTGAATATTTCTATTCCAGGGATCCTCAATGTGAGGCTAGGAACAAAGATCCATCACTTGAGGACAATCGACTCCAAGATGTTTAATTGATGGGACAAGGTATTGCTTCCACACCAACAAGCAACTGTCAAGAAGAAAAAGAAGGATGTTATAATCACTCAAGAAAGCACTGGAAGTAGCTCTTTTAAGAGTAGTGAAGAAGAGCCTCATGACCGTCAGCTGTTTGACTCTTCTGAAGAAACTAGAAGAGATATTAGTGCTCAGGTCTTTATGCCCTCAGAACCTATAATAAAGTCTGTACAAGCAAGTGGATCACAATAATAATACATTACAGTAGAGGTAGCTAAACAAGTGACTGGAAGTATTGTGAATAGATTTTGTGCAGAACTTGAGGGGGAGGCTACCAAGTCACATTCTCCTACAGAGAGGGAGCAAGTGAAATCAATGCAAGACAAGCTTGATTCCTTCCTAGAGAATCTGTAGAGCAGGATTGATTAGATACCTGATGAGCCTTCATGGCTGGCCTCCAGTACTCTTGCTGAGGGTGAGCAGGTTCTAGCAACAGTGGGAGAAGTTACTCAACACACAATTGTTGAAAACCAATAACCTCCTATTCTAGAGAATAAAGGTGCTCTTGTTACAGATTAGACAGAACAGCAAGCTCCTATGGGGATTGTATAAGTTGAGGGGGGAGTTTCATACTGAACTCCCTGCTCAAGATACAATATATACCAAGAAATCATCTGAATTTGATAAGGCAGCTGCTGATGCTAATGATCATTAGTCTAAATATATAAGAGCTGACTCTGAAATAATGGAAGATGTAAGGGAGAAGGATGAGGATGTCTGTGACCAAGATACATCTCATCAAGCTGATCCAATGTCCTTCACATTCTTAGCTCAATTGAAGGGTTTGCTATATGATCAAAGAAGACAGCTAGAGAACTATGTTGATGATTCCATCAAAGAACTAAGACAGAATCTGTCTACAGAGATCAAGTCCATTAAATTTGAAGTGAACCTGCTCAAGGCCAATACAGTTGCATTCTTCACAAAGGCTGCTCCTACTGTAGCATTCACTGAAAGTAAACTTCAGGAGATTTGACTTAGGGAGAATGACATTATATAGAATCAGAACATCATATCCAGCAATATGGTAATGGTTCATGTTGGGAATATTGCCCTCAATGTTTCCTAGATTTGAAGAGGCATCACAATAAATACTAAGAGCATAATTGTATTTGAAGTTTTTCAAGTTCATTACGTACATGATGTTCCTTGGAACAAGTTTAGATAAGTTATCTAAGTGATTGTGATAGGTGGTCATAAGGAAGGAAGGTGGAGAGACACAAATTTTTTTAAGTTCATAGGCATCGAGTGAAGCCAGTTCACTCAACGACTGATATCAAGGAAGGATGCTGGAAAGACTCAAATTCGTCTAAGTCTACATGCGTCGTGTGAATGCAGTTCACTCGATGCCATATAATATAAGGCATCCAGTAAAGCTCAGTCTGTCTATTCTTCAACATTGGCAAGGGATAAATTCGACTAAGGCCAAAATCATTGAGTGAGGATAGCTCACTGAACGCCAAAAGAAAGAAGCTTTGAGTCAAGCTCAAGCAGTCAAAGCTTTTGATGAATCTGTCAAGAATTCTGGCTAAGTCCAGAAGCATTGAGTGAGGAAAGCTCACTCAACGCCCAAAGAAGCAAGCATCGACAGAGCAATGATCAGTCAAAGCATAAGAAGAGATAGAAAGAAAAATCTATCTAATTCCAGATGCGTTGAGAGAGGACAGCTCACTCAATGCAAGCCCATCAAGAAAATCGGCTAAGTACAAAAGCATTGAGTGAAGGCAGTTAACTCAATGCCTTATCAAAGAAGGCAGACAGTCAGTGAAGCGGCTAAGTCTAGAAGCATTGAGTGATGAAGGTTCACTCAATGCACTCAACACCTGACATTGCAAAAGAAATTGGCTAAGTCCAAATTCATTGAGTGAAGCCAGTTCACTCAATGCACTCAATGGCTAATCCGTAGAAATATTGCCCAAGGACAAAAGAGTTGAGTGATGAAGGATCACTCAACGCACTCAACGCCTAGCAGTGCAGAGATATTGGATAAGTCCAAATTCGTTGAGTGATGAAGGTTCACTCAATGCCTGGTAGTGCAGAATATTTGACTAAGGGTTTTTGCGCTGAGTGATGACCACTCACTCAACGCACTCAACGCCTGGGATGAAACTGTTAAATTGGCTAAGTCTACAGATGTTGACGTCAGCAAACGTGAACAAAGTTCAAAATGTTGAGGGAAGTCTATAGTATATGACAAATGGCATTGCTGGCCTACTGTATGACTTTTCCAGTAAAAGCAAAGTTGCAGCCAATAACTTCAGTGGGGCCCATAAGTCAAATAGCCGTTAGACGGAGGAAGATAATAGGATAGAGATTGATAGAAGCAAATCAACTTTTAGGGTTTAACATTTTGCAAAGAGGCTAAACTTCAACGTCTTCTTCCTCGCCATTATTGCAGAGCTTGAAGCTGAAGTTCAAACTCGGTGATCTAAAAGTTCACCCAGATAACTGTTGCGATCATCACCTGCTAAAACAAGTTCAGAAGAGATTTCTGCGAAAGAAGAAGCAGATCATTCTAATTTTTGTAGTGAAGGTTAGCTGAATTAAGAATACTAAGAACTGTCAAATCATTGTCTTCATCAGCTCGGTCAGAAACTTGTGTTTCTGAGTTACTTCCAACATAAACATCAGTGTCTTGAAGATCAACATTCTTGTTATTGAGAAGAAGTTAGGGCTGATATTTTATCAGCTCAAGAAGCAGAAGGCTCAGAGAAATTTCTCTAGAGTCAAAACATCAACACCAACCTGTCTTCTATAGGATCCTTTAGATCTGAGTTGCAGGCCCATTGTATAAAGACTGAGTGTAGGATCATTTGTGTATCTGATAGGTAGGGCCTGTATGTCTGAGGTAGGAGAGTCATTCTATCTGAGGTAGGGCCTTTGTGCCTGGTTTGTAGGATCCAGCTATGGATTTGAGGTAGGGCCTTATGCCTGAGCTGTAGGAGAGTCATCCTCTCTAAGTTGTAGGGCTAACCTCCTAGCTTGAGTTGTAGGACTATAAATTTAGTTTGAGGTAGGTGATCTTTGGATCACTGAGTTGTAGGAGAAATATTGCTCTGAGGTAGGGCTTTGTGTCTGAGGTACGTCTTGGTGGATACTGAGAGATCCTGAGGGATCTGAGTTATAAGCTCTTAGGAGCCGAGTTTTGGAGAAAAGTCTTATCTAACACACTGTTAGAAAGGTGAGAGGGATAGAGGATGCACCCATAATCTGGGGAACCACTATAAATTCTGTATGTGCTTTTGTGGCGTGTCTCTAAAGTTGAAAACTACTAACTCAAAACCAACTTAAAGAAGGAAAATCAAAAAAAGACAAAAAACCTATTCACCCCCTAGGTGTTTAACTACCCTTGAAACTAAAGACTTTCAAGTGGTATCAGAGAGAGGTTACTCAAGAAGGACTTAACCGTTTGAGTAGATCTCAAAGGGTAGTTAAAAGAAGTATACTTATGGTTTCAGGAGAGAACCATAAGGAGCTGGGTTCCATGAAGCTTCCTATCTACAGGAAGGAGAGCTTTGGAATCTAGAAGGAGAGGGTCAGTCTTTTCATGGAAGCATCTGACCCAAGGATCTTTATTACAGTCAAAGACGGACCTTTCATCCCTTTGAAAATTTAAGTTTTGGATGCAATATTACAGATACCAAAGAAATATTCAGAGATGACCAAGGATAAAGTCATCTTGGCCACCATAGATAGGAGGGCACAGAACATCATTGTCAGTGCCATAGATGACTCAACCTTCAAGAACTTGGTTCACTGCCAGACCTCCAAGGAGATGTGGGACACTTCAATGGTCTACATGGAGGGCCCAAAAGAGGTTAGAGATGATAGAAAGTTCTTTCTCAATCAAGAGTATAAGGCTTTCAGGAAGTCCATGAAAGAGAGCATAGTTGGATGCTTTGAAAGATTCTTCAGAATAGTGAATGAGCTAAGGACCTATGGGAGTGTCTTCAACCATTATGAGCTTAATGACAAGTTCCTAAGGTCTCTAACTAGAGACAGGGACACCAAGATATGTGTCATCAGAGAGGTGGCAAAGCTGGCTGATACCCCCCCCCCCCTCACACTCTATTTGGAAAGTTGCTCTCTTATGAGATGCATCTATCTGCAAGGAAAGAGGAGGAGACAATCAGCAAATACCACGCTATGGAAAATTCTTTGGCCTTCAGCGCTGACAGTACTAAAACGAGCAAGGAGACGAATTCCTCTCCTCCATGGAGGCCTGTTGATTCAGACAGCATAGGGCCAAGCTCATTAGACTGCAGCAACTCTGATGAAGAGTTTGTTACCTTTTCCAGGTAATTCAAGAAGTTGATGAAGAGGAAGCAGTGGAGGAGCAGACCTTCCTCCTCCTCTCATCATAGGAATAACCACTCCAAGGTAGATATGTCTGATTCTAAAACTAGTAAACATATTTCCTCTAAAGTTGTCTATTATTATTGCAGCAAGCCAGGGCATGTGATAGCTGACTGCACAGTCAAAAGAAGAGAGGTTGGTGAGAAAAAGGTCCACCAGCACAAGGGCAAGAAGTAAAAGTCCTTCATTTCAAAGAAAGAGAAGAGCTGGAATTAGTCTAACTTAGCATCTTCTGAGTCTAAAGAAGAAGAAGCCTATATAGGGCTCTTTGCTGTTGAAGAAGAAGCTGGAAAAGAAGCTGAAGTCTGTTTGGGACAGCGGCTGCGGATCAGAAATCTGCTCTCTGATCCGCAGCCGCTATTACTCTCTGTTTGTTTAGGATTTCTCCCCCCCGCCGTTTTAGGAATCCCGGTTCAGGAATAAAGCATTCCTCCAGCGCCGCTTCCCCCCCCGTCTGGCTTCCGTAAAATCGCGTTAACCTAATTCTCTCTCGCACGCGCGATTCTTCCTCCCCCGATCCCGTCGCTCCTCCTCCAATTGATTTCCGGCGGTTCTTTCTCGCAGCAGACATCCCCGACGTCTCCAGCCTCCAGATCGCCAGCGTTTCGCTGCCTTCCCGGCCATTTGCCAGCGTTCGCTCCTCGCCCCGATCCCGTCGCTCCTCCTCCATGCCTATTTCCGGCGAAACTTTCCCGCAGCGGTCATCCCCGACGTCTCCATCCTGCAAATCTCGCGCGCGCGCTTGTCGCCTGCCTTCCCGCCCATTTCCGGGCGTTTCGCTCCTCCCTGCCTCATCTCCCGGTCCGCGCGATTTTTACTCCCGATCCCGGCGCATCAGCCGTCTCCTTCCAGGTAATTGCATTTCAACAATACCACTGTGACTTTTTTGGGGGGGTGTGTGGTGTGTGTGTGTGTGTGAATGTAGTGTGTGTTTGATTTTTTTGGGGGGTATGTGGTATGTGTTTGTGTGTATGAATATGTGTTTGTGTGTGTATGAATTTTTTTAGGTGTGAATGAGGGTGTGTGTGTATGAATGTGTGTGTGTATGAATTTGTGTATGTGTTAATTTTTTTTGTTGTGTATGTGTTTGTGAATATGTGTGTGCATGTGTTTATGATTGTGTGTGTGTGTTGTTTGTGAATTAAGGAGTGTGTGTGTTTATGAATGTGTGTGTATGAATGTGTGTGTGAGTGTGTATGTGTTGTATGGATGAATGAGTGTGTGTGTGTGTGTCTGAATTTGTATGTATGTTTGTATTGAATGTGTGTGTATATTGAATGTGAGTGTATGTTAAGGTGTGTGTGTATGTGTGTGCATATTAAGGTGTGTGTTTGTGTGTAAATTAAGGCGTGTGTGTGTGTATTGTGTTGTTGTATGTGTTACTGATTTTATTTAGTTTATAGAGTAATGGGAAAAACAAAAGAAGGAGGGCCTGTAGCGAGTTGGGAGTCAAGCGAGGTGTTACTATTTTGTGATCTTTGCATTAAGGAGATTGGACTGGGAAATCGACCCACAACACACTTTAGCAAAGAGGGGTGGCAAAACCTGATATCTGGGTTTAAAGATCGAACTGGAAAAAGCTATGATAGAATGCAAATGAAAAACAAATGGGATCATTTGAAGAAGGACTGGAAGTTATGGAGAGAGTTGAAGCATGGAGAGACGACGGTTTAGGCTGGGACCCGGAGAAGAGAACAATAGCTGCCTCAGATATGATTGGTGGACAGAGAAGCTTAAGGTTTGAACAATATATTTTTCTTTTTAAATTATTTTGTTTAGTCGACAGAATTTTAATATTGTTTTTTGATTATTACAGGTTGTGCCTGCCGCGAAAAAATTTCAGTCTGGTGGCATTTCACCAGAGTTGGAGGACGAAAGCTGAACGCTATGGTTCAGCCAGAGTGGTGACGCACACTGGAGGAGGACTCCTGGGCTCCTTCGATTGGGACTTTGCCACCGGATGTGGGAGGATCCACTTAGAAGATGATGTTGCAGATAACACGGAGAATATTGGGAGTGCTTCCACCTCGGCGGTTAAAAAGAAGAAAGTTCGGGAAGAACAAAGGAGTAGCACTTTCTTTGATGTCAGATTTGCATCAATCGACCCTAGCACTGAAGCCTCCATCAGTTATCTCAGTAAAAGAAGTCGTTCAGTTGATTGCTGGTAGCCCAGAGATACGGGCAAATCCCGATCTCTATTACTACTTGCTCTCGATCACATCAGGGACAAGACCACGAGGGAGATCCTAATGAGTATTCCAGAAGAAGACCGGTTGTTTGGTGGATTAAGCAGGCGTACGAGAGGAGAGCTCATTGAGCATCCACTTAGATGATATCTTTATTTCTTTTTGTTTATCGTGAGAACTATGTGTGTGTTTTTTTAGCATGATTAACAATATGATGTTTTTTTTTGGCCATGATAAACATTATGTTTCTTTTAGCACTATATGATGTTTAATTTTTGTTGTTATATCACATGATGATTATAATTAATGTTCTGTGATAATATAAATACAGGTATTTAAATGGAAGGGCATGACTCATCCACAGAGGATTCTGGGGATTCAACAAGTATTTCGCCTGAGCGAACACAATATATACAGTACTGTCGTGCAGTTTATGTCATCGATCGAGAGGCTGGATTATTATGTTCGTGACACGAGACCATGCATGAATTCTGCCCAAACAGGTGCGAAATGGATTAAGGAATTACTGGAAGGACATCCAGATAGGATTCACGATGCATTTAGGATGTCGAAACGCATTTACATTGATTTACTTCATAAACTAGAGGTGGATCATGAACTTCAAGGGTCACAACGAACGACGCCAAGAGAAGTTCTAGGGCTTACATTGTACATCTTAGCACAAGGAGGTTCCATTAGATTGGCGAAAGAGCGATTCCAACACTCGACTGAGACCATTAGTAGATATTTTTCGAAAGGACTTACATCACTTTTGTTACTGTCTGCTGAGGTTTATAAAGCCCATGGACCCTCAGTTCAGAGAGATTCCGGCCGAGATTAGATGTGATGCTCGTTACATGCCATTCTTCAAGGATTGCGTTGGTGCAATTGACGGGACACATGTAGATGCGAGGATACCCGTAGAAGATCAAGTCCGGTACATAGGACGTCACGGCACAACGACGCAAAATGTAATGGCAGTCTGTGATTTTAATATGTGCTTTACATTTGCATTGGCTGGATGGGAGGGCACTGCTCATGATAGCCGCATCTTCGCACGCGCATTGGGAGATAATCGACTAAATTTTCCGCATCCCCCGCAAGGTACACAAATCAAAATTATTATAATCATTTAAAAATTTTTTTTCCGCATCAGCCGTTTGGGTGTTTAACATGCCAAATAAATGCAGGTAAATTTTATTTGGTGGATGCTGGATACCGTTGAAGATGGGTTATTTGAAGCCGTATCCTGATACACGATATCACTTGGCAGACTATGCCCGTGGTAGTCGGCCTGTTCATGGAAGGCAAGAACATTTCAATAAGGCGCATTCATCACTTCGCAGTGTTATCGAGCGTACGTTTGGAGTGTGGAAGAAGAAGTGGCACATTCTGAGCAAATGCCACAATATACCTTCAAGAAACAGCGGTCCATAGCGCTAGCCACAATGGCTTTGCATAACTTCATTCGTAGACATCCTTCTCGCTGGGACCCTGAGTTTTAATGCTTGTGATGCGGATGAGTCTTCTTACGTTCCCTTAGAGGATGAAAACCATGCGGCAGAGGATGGCATTGAAAGCGATGTGGGTGATGCTGCTGGAGCTGAATATATGTCTACGGTACGAGATAGCATTGCCGAAGAAAATATACATGGCGCGTCGGTAAAAATTCGAACCTTATCTGGTTAAATAATTTACAGTATTTAAATATTCATACCAATTGATGTGTATAAATTTTCTTCAAACAGGTGATCACAAAGGATTGGAGAGAGCAATCAACGGACGTTGGAAGTCAATTTACATTTATCAGTTATTTTGTGTTATTTAGACATGTTTTTAAGAATGATATGAAAGACTCTTGATATCAGTTGTTTTTACTAGCTCTCTGCGTTAAAATATTTATGTATTTAAGAAAAAAAAAAACAGCTTCCAAAAGCTGTTCATCCAAACAGCTAAATTAGAAAATTGCTCTTCAAAGCGCACTTCTGCACAGAACACCCAAACACTCTGCAGCTTTTCAAAACTGCTCCCCAAAGAGCTATTTCAAACAGCTCTATCCGGACAGCAGCTTTTCAATCCGCCAGAGCTGTCCCAAACAGAGCCGAAGTCTATCCTGCTGCCAGGATAGGGATCAGGGCCCCTCTGTCACATTCAGATAGTGACGCAAAGGAGGATGAAGATAAAGAAGATACCAATAGCTGCTATGGGCTGATGGCCAAATTTGATGAAGAATCCAGCCAGGGCCAGTCTGGTCCAAAAAAGATATTATCTCTATCCAGCTCATCTTCTGACTCAGAATATGACACTAGTCCAAATTCTTAAGCATTATCATCTAATAATGAAGATGGGTCAGAATCTGAAGAAGATGTCAATCAGTTGATTGACAAGTATGGTGCCCTTCTGGATGCCTTCAAAAGAAGCAAGAAGCTGGATAAGAAGCAAGCTGAGGAGATTATGTACCTTCAGCTAACTACCTCCCAACAGGTTGAGAAAACATCCTTGCTAGATCAGAAGGATAGGGAAGTCAGCCAACTGAAAACCATTTCACTCATTCAGATTGGCACCATTAGATTCAAGAATAGTCTCATTAGGGATCTTGAAGAGAAACTCCAGAGGGAGAAAATGATAGTGGTTAGTTATTCTAAGCCAAGTACTGTGTTGCCCCTAATAGACTCCTCCTCTCAAAAGGGTATGAAGGGGTAGGGATTCAAGGAAAGCACAAGAGTTGCCTATTCCAACCGAAAGGCAAAGCTCCTGTTCAGCCTCTGGCATCCAAGCCTCCCATTCCTTTTAGGAAAGTTAAGTTGCCTTCAAATAGGTATGACCAAGAAAGTATCTATGGTCACTGGATGAATAGTAGATCCACTGGTGTGAACAAAGATGTTTATAGCCATGGTGGAAGATATATTAGGGGAATGAGTGCCTTTAAGGCTCCCCATGAGGAAATTCAAATGGCCCATCATGGATCATTTGTATTTATTGCACCAGCCACCTCACTTAAGAAAGTGGTAGTGGCCCACTCTCAAGAGGAGAAAAGACCCATACCAAGGGTAAGTCTATCAGTAGGCTAGATCTTGCTATCTCTGATAATATAAATAGCCAATCCTCTGCAAAGAAGACTGATATAAATGGCATTCAGAGCAAGCCAAGAAAGTCTATTGAAAGACTCACTTTCAGTTAGATCCTTGCTGAAAAGAACTTGAAGAAGGCTGCTGCTCCTCTTCCTTCTGTACAGTCAGCAGTTAATCAAACTGTAGGACCTTCTCAGAAAAGAAGATATAACATTCATGAGTTTTGGTGTTGTGGTAAGGTGGGGCATTTTGCCCTAGATTGTTGGCATAATCCAAGTATGCCCAAAGCAAATATTAGTCTTCCTGTCAAAAAATATGCAGGAAGAAAGTTTCTGTTTCAGACTAATCAGAACCTAGGACCCAATAAATATTGGGGTCCTAAGGTAAGATAATTTATATGCTGCAAGTTAGTCCAAGTGCCTATATCCATATATGGTACTTGGACAGTGGTTATTCCAAGCACATGATTGGAACAAGGAGAATTCTAAAGGAGTACACTCCAGTAAAGGATGGACCCAAAGTAATCTTTGGTGGTTCAGATAAAGGAGTGATAAGAGGCTATGGTAAGATTACCAATGGCATAGTCACAATCTCAAAAGTGGCTTATGTTGAAGGGTTGCAATACAACCTGATAAGTATAAGCAAACTCTGTGATCTTGGCTATGTCATTGCATTCAACAAGGATGAGTGCCAAATCAAGAGGTCGAGTGACCAAGAGGTCATCTTGACAGGCACTAGGAGTGGAAATGTTTATTGCTTAAACTTTTTATGTATTAATAAAGATTCTCCTATATTTCTAATGGAAAATGAGAAAGTCTCATATTGTGTACAATGACACAAATGACTAGCTCATTTGAATTATAAGATTATTGATAAGGTCTTTAGTGAAGAGCTAGTTAAGAATGGTCCCAAGATGAAATACACCAAGGAAGGCATTTGCTCTGCATGCCAAAAGGGTAAGCAGACCAAAGCTTTCTTCAAGAGCATTGGGACCAAAGACTCTTTGAGGTATTTATACCTTCTGCATATGGACTTATTTTGTCCTAGGACGGTTCATAGTCTAGGTAGGAAAGTCTACACCCTTGTGGTGGTTGATGACTATTCTAGCTTTGTTTGGTTTTTCTTTCTTAAGAAAAAGTCTGAAACCCTTGATATCTTCAAGACTTTTGTCAAGCAAATTCAGAATGAGCTAGAAAGTACTGTGGTCAAAATCAGAAGTGACCATGAAATTGAATTTCAGTTTGAAAGCATGATATGGTTCTGTGAAGAGCAAGGGATTCATCAAGAATTTTCTTCTACGAGAACACCCCAGCAAAATGGGATTGCTGAGAGGAAGAATAGAACTCTCATAGAGGCTGGTAGGACCTTGCTAAGTGACATATCTCTCCCAGAATATTTCCGAGTTGAGGTAGTAAATACTATAGGTCATGTCCTTAATAGTGCTTCTATCACCAAAAGCCACAAGAAGACTCCCTATGAGATTATGAATTGCAGAAAACCAAACCTGTCTTATCTCAGGATCTTTGGTAGCAAGTGTTATGTGTAGAATAATGGGAAGTCCTATGTGACTAAGTTTGCTGCCAAGTCCTATGATGAGATTTTTGTTGGGTACAACAATCAAAGTAAGGACCATAGTATCTATAACTTTGAAACTAAAGTGGTAGAAGAGTCTGTTAATGTAGTATTTGATGAGTCAACTATGATTAACAGTGAGCTGCCAAGCTGCTCTTCTAGACTTGCGAGTTTAGAGCTGATGATGCACAAGCTAACCATCAAGAAAGCTGCTCCAAATTCCTAAGATCCAGAAGGAGTGTGGATTCCAGAAGAATGGCAAAGCTCACATGACTTAGATGAAGATCAGGAATCTCTAGCTTCTAATGCTCAGGATGATGAAGAAAGATTGCCTCTAGCTGTCAGGCATCTAAGGGATCATCCAAGACACAAGATTATTGGTGATCCCAACGAAGGATTAGTGACAAGGGGCAGAAATCTCAATATAACAATGTATTCAAGTTTCCTATCACAAGTCGAGCGCAAGAGATTTAAAGAGGCAAACATAGATCAGTTCTGGATTTCGTTAATAAACTTGATGAAAATGGCATTATAATCAAGAACAAGGAAAGGCTGGTAGCTAAGGGGTATAGACAAGAAGAAGGTATTGACTTTGATCAAACCTTTGCCCTTGTAGCAAGATTGGAAGCCATCAGACTATTCCTTACATATGATACACATAAGGGATTAAAGGTCTACCAGATGGATGTGAAGTCAGCATTCCTGAATGGTTACTTAAAGGAAGAAGTCTATGTTGAGCAGCCTCCTGGTTTTGTTGTTCCTAACTCTCCTGACTTTTTTTATAGACTTAGGAAAGCTCTATATAGGTTAAAGCAAGCTCCTAAAACAAGGTGTGAGACATTGTCTAGCTTCCTCATTGATAACAAATTCTCAAGGGGGAAGATACATAAGAACCTATTCCTAAGAGAATCTAAGGGAAAGATCATCCTAGTCAAAATTTATGTAAATGACATAATTTTATGGTCTATTGATGATAAACTTTGTAGGAAGTTTGCTAAAATTTTGCAAGGAAAGTTTGAGATGAGCAGTATGGGTGAGCTTAAGTTCTTCTTGGGCCTCCAAGTAAGGCAAACTGAAGATAGATTGACCATATCACAGTATAAGTTCACTAGGGAGTTGATTAAAAAGTTTGGTATGGAGAATACCTCCACCATGAAAACTCCCATGGGGTCAAGTATGCCTATAGACAAAGATGAGGTAGGGAAACCTGTTGATGAAACTTTATATAAAGGGATAATTGGCTCCCTTCTATATCTTAATGCAAGTAGGCCAGACATCATGTATGTTACATGTGTTTATGCTAAGTATCAGGCTAGCCCTAAAGAATCTCGCTACTCTGTTGCTAAGAGGATTTTGTGGTATCTCAAGGGCATACCTGATCTTGGCCTTTAGTACCCTAGAAATAGGGATTTTGAACTAACAGGATGTTCAGATATAGATTTTATAGGCTGCAAAGAGGATAGGAAGAGCACATCAGACACCTGTCAATTCTTGGGAGGAAGACTTGTGTCTTAGAGCAGCAAGAAGCAGACCAGTGTTGCTATTTCAACAACTGAGTTAGAGTATATCTCAGCAGGTAGCTTCTGTGTACAGTTATTATGGATCCAGCATCAGCTCTAGGACTACAAAATCCAGATAAGTAACACTCCCATGTACTGTGATTCAACTAGTGCAATCTCTATTGCTAGGAATCATATATCACACAGTAGGACTAAGTATATAGAGATTGGGTATCATTTTATTAGGGAGCATGTGGAAAAGGAATACATTAGTCTTGAGTTTGTCCCATTAGACAAGCAGGTGGCTGACATCTTTACTAAGCCACTAGATGAAGTAAAGTTCAACACCGTCAAGTTTGAGTTTGGTATGTTGAACTTGGTACAGCTTCAGTTGCTCTTAATTGTGTTTTCTTACAGGATTCACTTTGCTTGTAGGTTGATAAGTCTTTCAAGTGATATCAAGACTGTCAAGTCTTTCAATTGGTATCAAAACATAGATGGACTCAAGTGTCTAGTAAAGAGAATAACAACAGATGCTCCAGTTGACGGGGAGAAAGTCAAGATGCTCCTATTGAGGGGGTACAAATCCAACAGTTGCAAGAAAAAGTTCAGCTTCCTGGACAATGCATAGATTGAGTGGGGGGGGGGAGATCAACCCTATTGGATGGCTGCTACTATTAAGTCACTGCTGCTGTTTAAAAGATAATGCTGCAGCAGCAGAAGGGGAAAATCCAGCACCTTCCTGACTACAACTACATTCTGTAGAAGTTTTAAGGGGTATGAGGAGTGACATTAGCTCAAGTGGATAATTGATAACAGCTAGCTCAAGTGGATCAATGGACCACTCAAGTGTCAAGCAGCTATAGTGATGTGTTGTATCAGTGGTATCAACACAAGAGGTATGATATCTAGTCAAGTACTTTGATCACTAGGATAATTTCTCAAGTTGTATCAACACAAGATTTTGGATAGGACCAAGAGATAAATTCTCTAGTGCATGATCCTTTCAACTCCCTCATTAGATAATTTTTTTTGAAGAAGCTAGAAAGGGGGACATGTGGGCAATACCCTATACCCCAAAGGGGGAGGTGTGGGCAATAGTGTGGGCAATACTTGACATGACCAAGTCATGTTGAGTCAATGCATATTACTTGAATTTTTTCAAGTAGTATGAGGAGTGCATGGAATGCATATTTGGCCATTGCATATTACTTTCCCACCTCCAAGTGGCATGAGGAAATATCTTCTAGTGGTATGATGAAAGTGCAAGTGCTTAAGTGGTATGAGAAAGCAGTGACTTGACATATTGAGTTAGTGCATTTAAATGGAGAACAATAAATTAGTATACTGGTAATTCAAGGGGTATGATAGAGCTATATCTGTTAGCTTACAACTGTTTGGAATTCTCAAGTGGTATAAGAAAGCTACATCTGCTAGCTTAGAGCTACTTTGAATATATATGCTTTATGTGTTAATGCTTCTTAGTATTGCTGTGTGTTCTACCTTCTTCAAATAGGAGGAGAATGTTGAGAATATTTCCCTCAATGTTCCCTAAATTTAAAGAGGCATCACAATCAATACTAAGAGCATAATTGTATTTGATGTTGTTCTAGTTCATTATGTGCAGGAAATTCCTTGGAATAAGTTTAGACAGGTTGTCTAAGTGATTATGACAGGTGGTCACAAGGAAGGAAGGTGGAGGGATGAAAATTTGCCTAAGTCCACAGGCGTCGAGAGAAGTCAGTTCACTTAATGCCAGATATCAAGGAAGGATGCTAGAAAGACTCAAATTCGTCTAAGTCCACATGCGTCATGTGAAGGCAGTCAACTCAACTCCATATAACATGAGGCTTCGAGTAAAGCTCAGTCTGTCAAAGCTTTAGCATTGGCAAGGGAGAAATTCGACTAAGTCCAGAATCGTATAGTGAGGACAGCTCATTCAACACCTAAAGAAAGAAGCATTGAGTCAAGCTCAAGCAGTCAAAGCATTTGAAGAATCTGTGAAGAATTCTGGCTATTCCCAGAAGCGTTGAGTGAGGACAGCTCACTCAACGCCCAAAGAAACAAACGTCGACAGAGCAATGATTAGTAAAAGCTTAAGAAGAGATAAATAGAAAAATTTGTCTAAGTCCAAAGGCAATGAGTGAGGACTTTTCACTCAACGCAATCCCATCAAGAAAATCGGCTAAGTACAGAAGCGTTGAGTGAAGGCAGTTCACTCAACGCCCCATCAAAGAAGGTAGGAAATCAATGAAGCGGCTAAGTCTAGAAGCATTTGAAAGTGGAGGATTAGATCAGTCTGACTCTAGAGGGGGGGGGGGGTGAATAGAGTTTATTAAAATAATTTTTCAAAGTAAAACTTTGCAGAGGAAGAGTTAAGTTAATATAGTATGTGTATTGTGCTGCAGCAATTAAACAGATGTAACAGTAATAAGAAAACAAAAGATTCACAGCACACAGCAAAGAATACACACAAGCAACCAAACACAAGAAGCTATAGTGGTTCCCCAATCAACCTGGGTACATCCACTCTTCTACCACCCTTGGTAGGAATCCACTCAGGATGAGTTGATCAGGTGTCCTGACACCAATGAACTTTTGATAAGGTGCTCAAAAACCAGATCTAGATTTTTTGATAAGGTGTCTTGCCACCACTGAGTTTTGACAAGGCTCTCAGAACCAGATTCAGAACTTTTGAAGGGAGTTTTGATAACCCTTTTATAACAGAAAAAGAAAAAGAAATAGATGATGATGTCTTCTCTGTCTCAAATCACTGAGAGAAGACTAGTGGATTGTTGGTGTTGTCAAAGCTCCCCCTGAGATGTAAGATGGTTCAGGAGTGAGAGCTTTGCTAGGGTGATAGGCCTTCAGAAGCTTCAGATCTCCAGCAGAAGATGATTCCAGCAAATGCTGAAATATTTGGTGTCTTGAGTCTTTTATGTTGAAGCCTTTGAACACTTGAAGATTCAGTAGATTTGTAAATCACAGAAGTTGAAATCTTGACAGAGAAAATTATGTTTTCAATCTTCTGTATATTTTGATATCTTAATGTCTCTTGTTGTCTCTTGATGTCTATTGATGTCTCTTGATGTCTCTTAATGTCTCTTGCAGACTGAAGAAAAAAAAACTCTTATATTCTCTGATAATTATCTGTCCAAGATAGCCGTTAGCAGTCATAAATGTCTTCCAAAAATATATTTTGTCTTCAAGAGGAAAGTCCAATAAACATTCCCTGAGAAATCCCTTGAAACTTGCTCCAGAATAAATGAAAACGGCCAACAAATCTCTGGTAATAAATGCTGAGAGAATTTGAAAAACATTCCAAAAGCTAACTGAATTTGAATCCTTAAAGTCATCGATCTCTCAGAAAAACGTCGATCTGAGCTCTACGATCGTAGAACTGAGCTCAGAGATCTGGAAACAAACTAGAGACAAGATCGTCGATCTGAGCTCGAAGATCGTCGACCTGAGCTCGACGAAATGCCTTAGTCTCTGAACAAAACTGTCTGGCTTGAGGGTCTTGAGGGCAGCTACCAAACCTAGTTACTAACCCTTAGACTCAAACTAATTGACCTTTAAATCTATATAGGAAGGTCAATATAAATGTCCTAAAGCATATAGTGATCCTAGCCCAAATTAGTAATAGGGTGTTCCAATAATCTCCCCCTATTTGGGTTGGGATTACTATTTACAGACATAAGAATTTAAAACATATAATGCAGAAAGAATAAAAATTGGAGCATTGCAGAATCACATATAAGTCTCAGATATTTCAGAGAAACAACATAATATCTGCTTACAAAATTAATCCTTCTCTTTGCTTTGCTTGAAGATGATATCTCTGTTAGGATTTAAAGCTTCCTTCTTTGATCTTCTATCATCATTTGCACCTAAGGTTGTCTACTGCTTTGTTCTTGGAACTATAGCCTCAGGATGCAGTCTCATATAACTTTCTGAATCAAAGAACTTTCTTGAAGCATACCTTTCTAGTTCCTTCTTTCTTTGATCTGAGAGAGTTGTGAAGCTGGAAATATCTCTGGCTTGTTCTCTTGCTTTTCTAATTTGTTCTAGTGCAGCTGACTCTTTCATTTTGGCTGTCCAGGAATTAGGATTATTCTCTGAATCTTCAAATGGCACTGGAGCTTCATATCTGTTAGAAGTCACTTCAGCAGGGGATCTGGTAGACACAATGTCTTTGAGTTTATAAGGAAAAGGGCCAGAAGAAGGATCTCTGGGGCCTTGTTCCTTTTGTCTTGAATAAACCCTTAAGTCTCTCTAATTACCTCTGAATTGACCTCTTCTAGGTTGATAACCTCTGGAGTGGCCTCCCCTAGGCTGAGATCTGCCCTGGAACAAATAAGAGCCTTGGCCTCTTTGAGTAGATGAGAAGGCAGAGCTGCCACCTGCACCTGCATAAGGAGGAGGTGGAGGAGGGGGAAGATAAGACTTGGAAGATCCTTTATCAAACTTTCTTTTCTTTTTCATTGCCTTAAGCTGATTTCTGGAGTATTGCATCCAAGATTCAGTGATTTCACAATTATGCAATATATAATAAGGTACATCATTTGCATCTGTAACTTTTTCTGGAGGAACTCTTTTCATGGCTTTGCTTCTAGCTTTTCTTTTCCTTGCTATGGTAGCTGAGGAGTCATCACTGTCTGTTCTGAACTGGTCACTGTCAGAGCTCTGGGGATCATCATATAGAGTATCTATTCTCTTAATGTATTCTTGTTGAAGATGTTGGGATTGAGAGAGTACTGGAGCAGAAACAATAGGAGCAGCAACTTTAACAGGAGAAATAACACTTTTAGAAACACATCTAGCAGAATCAGTAGGCTCATCAATACATGCCTCTGTCATCATAATATCTTTAGGAACAATTACAGAACTAATAACAGAATCAACTGAAAATTCATTAGCATTATCATTAGCAGCAGCAGCAGCAGTAGTAGTGGCCTTGTCCTCAGCTTGGACAGATTCTATAAAAGAAGCTAGCAAAGTTGGCTCACATACTGGAACAGGCACAATTGCCTTAGAGAGATCTTCATACTGTTGAGCTGGTACATAGTTGAAGTAAAGAGCATCAAAAACTGAGAGCAGGCTCTGGAGATCCACTGCAAAAACAACTGAAGCTTCATTAGGCATCTCCCCCTACCTAGATTCAGTATGAACTGGATCAAGGCACCCAGAAGAAGGGATTGCCTGAGAAGAGAGAAATGAAGAAAGCCTGTCAGACAGCTCAAGAACATGTTTCAGAAGTGGGGCCATTGTGGTCTCCAGCAATGAGGATAGCCTGGGGGCTATCAGCTCATACAGCCTGTCTGCCAGTACAGGAAGATCTACATGCTCAAGATGGGCTTGAGTAGAGGTAGGAGTTGATGTTGCTGGCATAATGTTTGATGGTGTGGTGTTAGGAGGTATAGGGATGGATGGTTCAGTAGTAGAGATTGTGGGGATGGATGGTACTGGAGTGGAGATGGATGATATGGGTGTGGAAATGGATGGAGTAAAGGATGGTTGTGAGAGTATATCCTGAAGGAGTTGTTGGTAGGAGGAGGTAGATGGAATCTCAGGAGGAGAGGAAGGAGAATCATCCATGAAAGATTCTTCTAGGAGGTGGAATGATAGAATGGTGAGAGGTGGATAATATTGGAGAGGGTGGAATTATTCTGAAGTGGCTGGAGGAGATAAGGGTGATGAAATGGGAATGGGGGAAGAGATAGATAAGGTTGAGGTGATTGTTGTTGTTGATGAGGAGATGGTTGTAGAAATAGGTGGAGAGAAAGCAGGCAAATCTTCTGCTGGGGCAGAGACCTGAGGGGAAGTGACTGTAGTAGTCCTTGTGCCTGAAGATGGAGTTGTTATAGGTCTGCTGGGCTTGACAATCTGTCTATCCCATTTTCCAAATAAGGCACAAGTCAGCCTCTTGGAAGCATTGATATGCATTCCACTTGAAGCTAACAATTCAGGGCACTTAGCATGAAGAAATAGCCCAATTATTCTACCAAAATTAACAAAATTCTTGTTTAATTTCTTTTTGATTAAATCAAAAAAGAGTTCTCCCCAGTTTAGGTGCTTTTTATCCACAAGAGCTCCCATCAAACAGAGCTGATATCTAGAAATTGTATCATGAGCAGAGTGCTTAGCCAATAGCACTTTCCCTACCACATCTGCCAAAAATCTGTATTCCATTGACAGATTTTTCTTCAAAAGCTTGTTGGGGTTAGTTGCTGTATGCCCCTATCCTTTCAAGCATATTGGAGAATTCTTCTCCAGACAAATCGATGCGATCTTCTCCTGTACTCAACTGAAAAACTTCTGATAAAATCTCAGGTGAAAGTGATACCTGATTTCCCGAGATCGTGCCGACGATGGTGTTGTTATTCAGATTCTGTGCTGTATATACCCATTCTTTAATTTCATCTGCTGCTATCTTGATTCTTGTTGTCATGATGTTCTCTAGTTGCTGTTCTTTGAAGAGCTCGAGTATGTCTTTGAATATTTGATCACTACTTTCAAAGGAATCCATATTGATGTCAAATACGGTGTCGAATTTCATTGCCGACAGAGCTGCAATTGAAACGACCATTTGATCCTGCAAGGATGAACAAACAAAGAACAAGTGCAACAAGAGTTTGGAGGGAAAAAGAGTTTTTCTGCAGAAACTATGAACGCGCAAAGGAGAACGACGACCGAAAAAATGATTTTTATATTAGGGTTCGACGCAGAAAAGGAAGGATCGTCGATCTTCGTTCGACGATCGAAGCTCCTAAGGGAAGCTGAAAGGTCTTCAACATCGTCGATCTCAGTTCGACGATCTTGAGAGCGTTGATCTATGTTTGACGATCGTTGACCTGAAAGAGATAGTATAAAACTATCTGACAAGCGCTGAACTCTGTTCGACGTTTTGGGAAAACGTCGATCTCTGTTCGACGATCTTGAAGAAAATCGTCGAGCGCAATTCAGAGACAGAAACTATCCTACAGACCCAAAAAGAAATAAGTTTTTAGCCTAATCTTGGTCTGTTTTTAGCTTTTAAGATCTTGTAATTTATTTTAGGCTTCCTCCATCTAACATGCCTAACTGATTTAGGAAGAATGTATGTTTCTTTTCATCCAAGGTTTGGTGAAAATATCTCCCCTTTGCAAATCAGTTGGGATATATTGAAGTTCAATTTTGTTTTTCTCAACATTATCTCTTAGAAAATGATGCCTAATTTCTATGTGTTTTGTCCTACTATGGAGGGCTGGATTTTGTGCAATGGAAATAGCACTGGTGTTGTCACAAAATATTTTAGACTTCTCTAAGTTGTAACCATAGTCCAGGAGTTGATTTTGTATCCATAATATTTGTGAGCAACAACTACCTGCAACCATATATTCAGCTTCAGCAGTTGAAGTTGACACATATGTTTGTTTCTTACAAAACCATGAGACAAGTCTATCACCAAGAAACTGACAAGTTCCACTAGTACTTTTCCTGTCTATTCTGCATCCAGCATAACTAGCATCTGAGAATCCAGTTAAGTCAAATGCTGAATCTTTTGGATACCAGAGACCTAGATTTGGACAACCTTCAACATATCTAAGAATCCTCTTTACTAAAGTTAAGTGTGACTCTCTAGGGCTTACTTGGAACCTAACACATATACATGTAGCAAACATTATATCAGGCCTACTAGCTGTAAGGTACAATAAAGAGCCAATCATTGCTCTATATGTTGTCTGATCAACTGGTTTCCCATGTTCATCAGCATCCAATACAACATTGGTAGACATGGGTGTTTTTATAAATGATACTTTAGACATACCAAATTTCTTAACCAGCTCTTTTGCATACTTGGTTTGGGAAATAAATATACCTTCAGCATGTTGTTTGACTTGCAATCCTAAGAAGAAGGAGAGCTCACCCATGCTACTCATTTCAAATTTAGAGTGCATCAGCTTTGAAAACTTTTTGCACAATTTTGAATCAGTAGAACCAAAGATAATGTCATCTACATATATTTGTACTAGTAGGGTATGAGACTTATGGGTTCTAATAAAAAGAGTTTGGTCTACTCTACCCCTTATAAAATCATTTTCCAGAAGAAAGCATGCTTGGGTCTCATACCATGCTCTAAGAGCTTGCTTTAGACCATATAATGCTTTATGTAGTTTGAAAACATAATCAGGATAAGTTAGAGAGATAAAACCTGGGGGTTGTCTTACATAGATTTCTTCTTTGATCTCCCCATTGAGAAATGCACTCTTTACATCCATCTGATATACCTTGAATCCTTTGTGAGCAGCATAAGCTAGGAATATTCTGATGGCCTCTCACCTTGCAACTGGTGCAAAGGTCTTGTCATAGTCTATTCCTTCTTCTTGAGAGTAGCCTTGAGCAACTAGCCTTGCCTTGTTCCTTACAATGACTCCCTGATCATCTAACTTGTTCCTGAACACCCATTTTGTTCCAATAATGGAATGATCCTTTGGCTTAGGCACTAGTTCCCAAACTTTGTTTCTTTCAAATTGATACAACTCCTCTTGCATTGCAATGATCCAGTGTGGATCTTGCTCTGCATCTTGAATGGATTGAGGTTCAATTTGAGAGAGAAAGCAAGTGTGCATCAGGTTTTGGTTGACCTGATTTCTGGTTTGCACACCAGCTGAGATGTTTCCAATCACTTGGGAGATTGGATGATCTCTTGATGTTACTAAATCAACAGGGTGTGTTGATTGTTCACCAACCTGTGTTGTTGTTTCCTCTTGTGGGACAACAACTGGCTCTTCAAAAAGATTTTCTTCCAGATGTTGAGCAACTTCTTCATCTTCACTACTTTCATCCTTTTGAGTAACTTGCAATCTGTCCAAGTCTTCAGCTAGAGAGTGTACCTGCAAATGTTCTATGGTAGAAGTATTCTTCTCCTTGAAAGACATATTAGTTTCATCAAAGGAAATATGGACAGATTCTTCTATTTTTAGAGTAGTTTTATTATAGACCCTATAAGCTTTACTGATCATAGAGTATCCCAGAAACACTCCTTCATCAGCTTTTGCTTGAAATTTTGCTAAATATCTCTTGTCATTATTGTGAATATAACAAATGCAACCAAAATTTTTGAAGTAATCTACTTTATGTTTCTTCCCTTTGAGTAATTCATAGGGAGTCTTGCCCTTCAGTTTATGTATCAAACTTCTGTTCAACACATAGTTGGAGGTGCTCACTGCTTCTGCCCAAAAGGATAGAAGAAGGTGAGCATATGTCAATAATGTAGTTGCAGATTCAATTAGGGTTCTATTTTTCCTTTCTGCTACCCTATTTTGTTGAGGAGTTCTAGGAGCTGAGAAAGTATGCCTGATCCCTTCACTCTGACAAAACTCTTGCATAAGAAGAGAATCAAACTCTGTCCCATGATCACTTCTGATAAGGGCAATGTGAGTATTGAACTCAATCTGTATACATTTGAGAAACTCTGTCAGACACTTAAAGTTATAAGACTTCTTCCTCAGAAAGAATACCCAAGTGAATCTTGAGAAGCCATCTACAATCACCAAAGTATAAGATTTCTCTCCCAAGCTTTGTACTGTAATGGGTCCAAAAAGATCCATGTGTAACAGATACAAAATCTTAGGTGAATCACTCTTATTAAGTGACTTAAAACTGTTTTTAGTTTGCTTGCATAATTGACAAGCCTTGCAAAGTCCTTCCTTCTTGTAGGGGCCAAAGGTAGTCCTCTAACAAGGTTGTCCTTTGATAGCCTAGTAATAGTTCTAAGGTTAATATGCCCTAGTCTCTTATGCCACAGTATATTAGGTCTAGATATGGAATTGAACAAGCAGATATCTACTTTAGATGAATGAAAATCTACTAAGTAAATGTTACCTTTTCTGTTACCTGTCAACATAGTTATGTTGTCTTCTGACTTGACATTACATATAGCTTTGTTGAAAGTCACTTGATATCCTTCATCACAAAGTTGACTGATACTTATCCAGTTGTGCTTGAGTCCTTCAACATAAGCTACTTTCTTGAAGGTGACTGTTCCTATTTGGACTGCACCATATCCTTTTGTTGTTCCAAAGTTTGAATCACCAAAAATTACTTTGGGTCCAAGCTTGGCTTTAAAGGATGTGAAGTTATCCTTATTCCCTGTCATGTGCTTTGAGCACCCACTATCCAGATACCATTGCTGGTTTAATGTTGGATAGGTCTTCACCTGCACAAAAAAAATTTACTTGTTTTTGACCCAGTTTACCTTGGGCCTTGGTTGATAACCTTTAAATTCTGAAATAAAAGACATCCCAGGTTGACTCTTATAACCTTCAGGGTGGTATCTCCTAGGAGGTACTATCCATTCAGTATAAGGGTTGAAGTCTTGGGATGTAGGACTTCTAGGATTGAATTTAGATGTGCCTTTGAAAGTTTGTTCAAAGCTCTGATCTCTGTTCGACGATCGTCGAGCTGAGGTCGACGATCTTGGGTCAGATTGTCGAGCTCTGTTCGAAGATCGACTGTGTTGGAGTTCAGAGTTCAGATGTCATCGAGCTGAGTTCGATGATTTTACCTTGGATCGTCGAGCGCCGTTCGACGATCGTCGAGCTCTTTTCGACGTATTCTGTTGAACTATAACTTTCTTTGGCAAATCTTCATTCTTCCTAGCTATCTCTATAACTTCCTTACCTTTATCAGAGATAAATTTGATTGGAGTTGTCAGAACTATAGGCTGGCTGGATGAAGCTCCAAAGCCCAGTGTACTATTAAGTCTAGAGTTCACTGTGCTTGTGATGTCCATTAGTTTGATGCTTCTCCCATTGAGAGATTCTTCAAATTTCTTGGCCCTGGATAGTTCAATTTTCAGTGAAGCTATCTCCTCCCTATAGCATTCTAACTCTTCAGAGAGTTTGAGGTTCTCTGATTTTAAAGTGCTATGCTCAGATAGTTGTCTTCTAAGGGAAATGATTTCCTTCCCAGACTCTAATAAATCTCGACATAGTGCTTTAAACTCATGTTTAAAGTCCTCAGAACTGAAATCAAATGAATTGATTACCTGGTCTTCTTCTGATTGAGTTTCTGAATCTGACTCTGACTCTTCTGCTTCTGAATTTGATTGAGAGGCATTGATAGCCATCATGCAAAATTCCTTTTCATCAGCATCATCCTCATCATCACTGGAGCTGGATGAAGCTTCAGAATCCTCTTCAGTTTCACTCCATGTCTCAGCAACAAATCCCTTCCTTGTATGTTTGTTCTTGCTGGAGGAGGGTTTGTCTGAGCTGTTCTTCTTAAAGTCCTTCTCCTTTCTTCTTTCTCTTCTATCCTTCTTGTCCTTGTTTTTGTTTTCTGGACAGTCAGACACGAACCAAAACAGATAATTTCTTTGTTGTTATTTGATTTATCATACCTTGGCTTATCATGTCCCTTGTATGACCTTTTTTTGAAATCTTTTCTGGCCATTTTGTAGAATCTTTTGGCCAATAGGCTGACTAGCTCCTCATTTCCTGTGACCTTTTCTTCAGGCAGGTCCTTAATAGCTTTGAAGGCTATTGACTTCTCTTTCCTTGTGGTTGGTGAGGCAGCCTTCTGTTCTTCTTCTCTATTTTTAATGAGAAGCTCATAAGATTTGAGCTTGCCCAGGAGAGCTTCAGTGGTAATTTAATTTAGACTTCTGGCATCCTTGATTGGCCAGATTCTTGAATCCCAAGTACTGGGGAAACACATTAGGATTTTGTCATTTAGCTCAGTCAATGACATTTCTTTATCCAGAGTCTTTAACTCATTGACAATCAGACTTAATCTGTTGTACATGTCTGCTACTGACTCAGCTTCTCCCTTTTTGAAATTCTCATATTGGGTTATGAGATTGGATCTTCTGTCCTTTCTTTCATCAGCAGATCCTGAGACAATCTCAGAAAGTTTGTCCCAGATTTCTTTAGCTGAGTTGCATTATGCTACCTTCTAAAATATCTCATCAGACATTATCTGAGCTAAGATATTCATGGCCTTGGCATATGCAGTCTTCCACTTCTTTATTTCAGCATATGTTCCTGAAGGAGGTGGAACAGCATTTGTACTTGAGTTTGCTAGTGGACTTGGGCATACTGTCAAAACAGAATTAAATATATCTTCATCAATAGAATTCATATAAAGTTTAATCCTAGCTTTCCAAAGTGCAAACTAGGATAGATTGCACACAGGAGGCCTGGTGCTTGCATAATCTTTGTTCTGTGCCATGTCTTTATATAAAATTAAATATAAAGAAAATAAACCTCTTAAAGGATTGATCTTATCAAGGATCTTTTGGTTCAGGTGTTAGCCTGTATGAACAACCAACCTCCCTCTGATACCAATTGAAAGTGGAGGATAAGATCAGTCTAACTCTAGAGGGGGGGGGGGTGAATAGAGTTTATTAAAATAATTTTTCAAAGTAAAACTTTGCAGAGGAAGAGTTAAGTTAATACAGTATGTGTATTGTGCTGCAGCAATTAAACAAAAGTAACAATAATAAGAAAACAAAAGATTCACAACACACAACAAAGAATACACACAAGCAACCAAACACAAGAAGCTATAGTGGTTCCCCAATCAACCTGGGTACATCCACTCTTCTACCACCCTTGGTAGGAATCCACTCAGGATGAGTTGATCAGGTGTCCTGGCACCAATGAGCTTTTGATAAGGTGCTCAAAAACCAGATCTAGATTTTTTGATAAGGTGTCTTGCCACCACTGAGTTTTGACAAGGCTCTCAAAACTAGATTCAGAACTTTTGAAGGGAGTTTTGATAACCCTTTTACAGCAGGAAAAGAAAAAGAAATAGATGATGATGTCTTCTCTGTCTCAAATCACTGAGAGAAGACTAGTGGATTGTTGGTGTTGTCAAAGCTCCCCCTGCGATGTAGAATGGTTCAGGAGTGAGAGCTTTGCTAGGGTGATAGGCCTTCAGAAGCTTCAGATCTCCAGCAGAAGATGATTCCAGCAGATGCTGAAATATTTGGTGTCTGGAATCCTTGATGTTGAAGCCTTTGAACACTTGAAGATTCAGTAGATTTGTAAATCACAGAAGTTGAAATCTTGACAGAGAAAATTGTGTTGTTCAATCTTCTGTATATTTTGATATCTTAATGTCTCTTGATGTCTCTTGATGTCTCTTGATGTCTCTTGATGTCTCTTGATGTCTCTTGATTTCTCTTGATGTCTCTTGCAGACTGAAGAAAAAAAAAACTCTTATATTCTCTGTCCAAGATAGCCGTTAGCAGTTATAAATGTCTTCCAAAAATATATTTTGTCTTCAAGAGGAAAGTCCAATAAACATTCCCTGAGAAATCCCTTGAAACTTGCTCTAGAATAAATGAAAATGGCTAACAAATCTCTGGTAATAAATGCTGAGAGAATTTGAAAAACATTCCAAAAGCTGACTGAATTTGAATCCTTAAAGTCATCGATCTCTCAAAAAAACGTCGATCTGAGCTCTATGATCGTCGAACTGAGCTCAGAGATCTGGAAATAAACTAGAGACAAGATCGTCGACCTAAGCTAGAAGATTGTCGACCTGAGCTCGAAGATCATCGACCTGAGCTCAACGAAATGCCTTAGTCCACACAACTGTCTGGCTTGAGGGTCTTGAGGGAAGCTACCAAACCTAGTTGCTAACCCTTAGACTCAAACTAATTGACCTTTAAATCTATACAGGAAGGTCAAGATAAATGTCCAAAAGCATATAGTGATCCTAGCCCAAATTAGTAATAGGGTGTTCCAACAGCATTGAGTGATGAAAGTTCACTGAACGCACTCAATGCCTGATATTGCACAAGAAATTGGCTGTCCAAATTTGTTTAGTGAAGCTAGTTCACTCAACGCACTCAACTCCTAATCAGTAGAAAGATTGTCCAAGGACAAAAGCGTTGAGTGATAAAGGATCACACAACGCACTCAATGCATAGAAGTGCAGAGATATTGGCTAAGTCAAAATTCGCTGAGTGATGAAGGTTCACTCAATGCCTGGCGGCGCAGAATATTTGACTAAGGTTTTTTGCGCTGAGTGAAGGTCATTCACTCAACGCACTCAACGCTTAGGATGAAACTGTAAAATTGGCTAAGTCCACAGATGCTGATGTCAGCAAACGTTAGCAAAGTTCAAAATGTTGCGGGAATTCTATAGTACACGACAAATGGCGCTGCAGACCTACTGTATGACTTTTCTTGTGAAAGCAAAGTTGCAGCCAACAACTTCAGTCGGGCCCACAGTTTAAATGGTCGTTGGGCGGTGGAAGATAAAAGGATAGAGATCGGCAAAAGCAAATCAACTTTTAGGGTTTAACATTTTGCAAAGAGGCGGAACTTCATCGTCTTCTTCCTTGCCATTATTGAAAATCTTGAAGCTGAAGTTCAAACCCGTTGATCTAAAAGTTCACCCAGATAGCTTTAGCGATCATCACCTGGTACAGTAAGTTCAGAAGAGATTTCTGAGAAAGATGAAGAAACAGAGCATTCTAATTTCTGCAGTGAAGGTTAGCTGATTGAAGAATACTAAGAACTATCAAATCATTATCTTCATTAGCATGGTCAGAAACTTGTGTTTTTAAGTTACTTCCAACACAAGCAGCAGTGACTTGAAGATCAACTTCTTGTTGATGAGAAGAAGCTAGGGCTGAGATTTTCTCAGCTCAGGAAGCAGAAGGCTTAGATAAATTTCTCTTGAGTAAAAACATCAACACCAACCTTTATCTTCTGTTAGATCCTTTGGATCTGAGTTGTAGTCCTTTTTTATAAAGGCTGAGTGTAGAATCATTTGTTGATCTAAGTGGTAGGGCATGTGTGCCTGAGGTAGGGTTGTTTGCCTGAGGTAGGAGAGTCATTCTCTCTGAGGTAGGGCCTTTGTTCCTGAGTTATAGGATCCAACTAGATCTAAGGTAGGGCCTTGTGACTGAGCTGTAGGAGAGTCATCCTCTCTGAGTTGTAGGGCTAACCTCCTAGCCTGAGCAATAGGACTGTTAATTTAGTCTAAGGTAGGTGATCTTTAGATTACTGAGTTGCAGGAGCAAGCTTGCTTTGAGGTAGGGCTTTGTGCCTGTGTTAATTCTTGGAGGAGACTGAGAGATCCTGAGGGATCTGAGTTGTAAGCTCTTAGTAGCCGAGTTTTGGAGAAGTGACTTATCTAATACACTGTTAGAAAGGTGGCAGGGATAGTGGATGAACCCATAATCTGGGGAACCACTATAAATTCTGTGTATGCTTTTGTGGTATGTCTTGAAAGCTGAAAACTTATAACTCACAACACACTTAAAGAAGGAAAATCAAAAAGAGACCAAAAACCTATTCACCCCCTCTAGGTTTTTAGCTACCGTTGAAACTAAAGACTTTATTTTATAATGCTCAGAAGAGTCGAATGGATGCATGCACACCGATTTTAGATGATCACTTGCTGGAAGTCAAAAATCATGTCACCAAAGAGATAAATTTTGCGGATGAAAAGATCTCTAAGGACATGAAGTACTTGACTATAACTATTGTTGAAGAAGTAATAAAGGGGGAGAAGACAATGATAAAAGCAAATACTAAGAAAGTTGTTTGGGTCACCAATGTAATTAGGGAATCATGGGTACTTGAACAATATTCATTTGATAATATGGTTCCTTCTTCTCTTTCAGAAGAACAGACTGATTGTGCTCAATGTAATACTTAGTATGATAATCAGTATGATGATCAATATAGTGATCAATATGGTGCTTAGTGGGCTGAACCCTCTACTACTGTTGATATTCCTACCTTTCGCCCCACTGTTGAATTGATACTGAAATCTAAAGGTAAGTCAGCTGTAGAAGATGAAGAAATCAGGCTCAACAAAAAGAGGTATAGAGAAGAGATGAAAACCAAGCCAGACTTTGAAAGATGGAGGACCATCATTCTATCTGCTTGGGATCAAATCAAGGAAAATAAGACTGTTAGGGGAAAGCTGTATAGCTCCCTAGAATGGGCTAAACTTGAAAGAAATGAGCAGGCTAGGAGAAAATTCAAAAGAGTGAAGAAGATAGGTGCAATGCCACCAGATGCTTTGGAGCCAAGCAAATACTGCCCAAAGCCCTTCAGTTACTTTGAAAGACAGAAGTAAAAGAGGGTTGATATTGATAAAAAGGCTGCTAAGAAATCCAGCAGAGGCATAATTATCAAGGAACCTATAACTTAAAATGTTTATGTATTCCTTAAGGGTTCTAGGACTGTGAAACTTTATTATAAGCACACTGTCTATTTATAATTATCACATTAAATGTTAATTACATTTTTGATTTTGTGTTAATTATCATTCTTATCTACTATGAATGTTTATCTCCTTCTTATAGGAATGTATATCATTGACTAGGGTTCTGACTTCTTCAAATAGGGGGAGATTGTTGGGTCCATTGATCATAATGTCTTGATTTGAAGAAGGCCTACAGGTCAATGGTATACACATGTTTGTATCTAATATATATGTTCAAGTTAATTGTATACAAGTTGTATACTATTACTTTGATTAGACAGGTTGTTAGGGTCACAATGACAGTTGGACTCAAGACAGGTTGCATGATAAGCTGATAATAGGCTTAGTTCAGAAGCATTGAGTGAACTCACTTCACTCAACACCAGAAGGTCAAAAGTGTTGACAGTACACCAAGCAGTCAAAGCCTCAGTGTTTCAAAATTAAAATTTGTCTTAAGATAGAAGCACTGAGTGAAGTCAGTTCACTCAACGCCTACTTAAAAGGAAAACTGCATAAGTATATTAGCATTAAGTGATGAAGGACCACTCAATGCCACATCAAGAAATTCAGCAAAGTCAGAAAGCATTGAGTGTAGAAGTTTCACTCAACGCCTTTATATAGGAAAATTCTTCTAAGTCCAAAAGCGCTGAGTGATGAAGGCTCACTCAATGCCTTAACAGTTAGGCTATAAAACTCAAATGCATTGAGTAATGAAGGCTCACTCAATGCCTCTGGTAACAAAATTTCTAATAAGTGTTTTTGCACTGAGTCACCTGACTGCCCTCAACACCTATGCAAATTGACTAAAAATTGCTAAGTCCACAAGCATGTCATGCTGACATCATCCAAAATTCAAATTTTGTGGGACTTGCGCGCTAAATGACAAAATGCATTGTATGCCTTTAGTACAATAATTAATGCAAAAGATATATTGCAATTACCTATTTTGGCTAGTCCATACAGCTCATAGAGTCGTTGGATGGCAGGTCATAAAAGGATCATTCTGAGAAATCAGAAAGAAGCTTTTTGGAAATCTTCTTCCACTCCATTAAGCAAAAAATCCTTGACACTAGGATTAACAAGAAGTTCTGCGAGATTCAAACTCAGGCTGGATGTTTTGAAGAAATCATCAACTGAAAAATAATCCATTAGTCTTCAATAGTAAGATAAGAGAACTTGTTTTTTGTACAAGAAGAAGAAGCAGAGCAAACTCAAAGGGCTATTCATCTTCAAGGCCGCTATACTCAACACTGGTACATCAAAAGGATTGGAGGAAAGGGGCTCTGCAATTGACTTATCAGCATAAGCAGAATAATCTTGAAGATCTATAATCTTGCTGTTGTGAAGAAGTAAGGTCTGAGCTTTCTCAGTCCAGGAAGAAGAAGACTCCGAGAATATTCCCTATGGAGTCAATCATCATCAAACATTTAATCTTCCTATAGGATCATTATTGATCTGAGTTTTAAGCCTAATATATAAAGGCTGAGTGGTTGGATCCTATTGTAGATCTTGGTTAGGGCCTGTATACCTGAGGTAGGATCTGGTCAGGATCTGAGGTAGGAGATTTATTATCTCTGAGTGTAGGGATATCCTCCTAGCTTGAGTTTTAGGGCTTCTTGATAAGCCTGAGGTAGGTGATCTTGAGGGTCACTAAGCTGTAGGAGTAAATATTACTCTATGTGCGTAGGGCTGTGGCCTGAGGTAGGGCTTGGAGGAAGCCTGAGAGATCCTGAGGGATCTGTATTATAAGAGCTTTGAGCTGAGTTTGAAGAAGATTGCCTTGCCTAACACATTGTTAAAAAGGTGGGAGGGAAAGTGGATATACCTATATCTTGGGGAACCACTATAAATTCTGGTGTATTGTTATTGTTCTTGAAAGCAAACATAATAATAATACACACAACACACCAACACTAAAGGTTGTTCAAAAAAGATTAGAAGACATATTCACCCCCCCCCCCTCTAGGTATATAGCTACTCTTGAAACAATGACTTTTAGAGGCCCTGGAATTGTATGCTAATGCAAAGGCGAACTCTTCCTCCACTAAGATTAAAACTTCCATCAATGGAGAGTAGATTCAAATCAATGTCAGAAAGATTTGCAAGGGATTGAATCTCTCTAAGCTCAATGATTCTGAAGAAGAAGATGAATTGTTCAAGGATGATATAAAATCTTCCCTGAAATGGTATGGCCTGTCCAAGCGCACAAGTGGTTCTGTCATCAGGAAGGAGATGAATCTCAGAGAAAAATTCCTTGTTGACATCATAGGAAAGTCTCTAATCTATAAAACTGTATCTCATGACTAGATTTCCAGAAAGATATTTGAATTGATGACAAGAGTAATTATCACCAAGAAGACCAACTGGGGAAAGGTCATCTTTGATAGGATAATTGAATGCATCCCTAAACCAAACCTTGGTAGGATACTGTCTCTGTTCCTTCTGAACACAGTTCCTAAGATTCGAAATCTGAAGCTTGGAGCTAAGATCCATCATATGAGGAGGATGGATATTAAGATGTTTGACAGATGGGATAGGGTGATGGTCATTCATCCAAAGCAAAGTGCTCAGTTGTAGAAGAAGAAAGTTGTTATAGATTCTAATGAAAGCTCCAACAGTAATTCTTCTAACATCAGACATACTAAACCTCATGATCCCAATCTAATAGAATCAACTAAAGAGGTAAGAAGGGATGTGAGTGCATATGTCTTTATCTCTTCAGAGCTTGCTGCAAAGGCTGTTCCCACCTATTTGTCCCCTATTGATGCTGAAGGAGACACAACTATGAAGAATGCTGAAGTTGTTATAATAGACATTTTGGAGATGATATCTGCTCATGTTTAGGGGGAGCATGTGCCAAAGGATGTCAACATAGTTGAAGATGATCTACTTCAGGATCTAGTGACTGATGATCATGTTGAGGGGGAGACTCGCGTTGAGCTCCCTTCTCAAGTTATTGCAACTGTGATTGAACTCTTAGATCAAGACTCTCATGAAGAATAAAGATTGTCTACTGCTGAGGAGCATGGGAAGGAAGAGTCCATCCATATTGATATCCAACCAGAGCACTCTTCTGAGTATGCAATGACTGACTTTCACCTCGAAAGTTATTTGAGAGAAGGGCAAGAATCTGTTAAGTTAACTGGTAGCATTCCACATCCTTTCTAGAAGAGCTAAAAAGTCTGTTTGATGAACAAAGGAGGAAAATTGAGATGTATGAGGATGACTCCATCAAGAACTTGAGAAAGGATCTCACCACTAAGATATCCTCTATTACATGTGAGGTCAAATTGTTGAGAGACAATACAGTCAAGTTCTTTACAAGGGTTGCTCCAGGTGTAGATTCAACTTCCAATACACTTGATGAGATCAAGCAGAAGAAGAATGACATCATTGAGAATCAGTGTCACACTACTGAGAATATGAAAATAGTCTATGAAGTTACAAAGGCCATCCGGGAAGGAGACGAGATTATCCTAGAAAGGAGAATGGGTGCATGCACCCAATTTCTAGATGATCATATGCTGCAAGTAAAGACCTTTTTCACTGCAGGTGTCAATCATTTGGCTCACAAGACCACCTCCCTAACCAAAAAAGTATCTGAAGAAGTCATAAAGGGGGAGAGGTCAATGATAAAGGCTAGTGCATACCATGCCATATAGACCTCAAATGTAATCCGAGATGCAATGGGCCATGACCCCATTAGATTTGATGAGCCTGAAATTCACAAAGATGGTGATGGGGTTGAATCTGTTGGTGATGTTCCTGCCTTCAGTCCCACCACTCAACAGTTGTCAATGGCCAAAGGAAAAAAAAGTTGTAGATAAAGAAGTGGAAGCCAGGCAAAGTAAGAAAAGATAGAGAAGAAATGCAATCCATACCTGATTTTGAGTTGTGGAGTCAACAATCAAGAACTATCATATTATCATCCTGGGATCAGATAAAAGAAAACAAGATAGATAGAGTCAAACTTATCAGTTCCATTGAATGGGCCAAATATGAAAGACATAAAGATATAAGAAGAAATTTCATAAGAGACAAGAGAGATGGTATTGTTCAGATGGATTCCCTAGAGCCCTGTAGATACTATCCAAAGCCTTGCGCTTACTTTGAGAGACAAAGATAAAAGAAGAAAGAGGCTTAAGAAAGATGGGAAAGAAATTAGGGGGCATAGTAATTAGGGAACCTAATACTTAATAATGTTATACTTCTTAGGTTCCTAAGGGCTTTTAAATGAGGATGTTTATTGAAAAACATTTTATAACTCTTGTCTGTTATGATTGCAATAATCTCAAAGATTTTGTTGCATAAGTATGTACTTATTATTGTCGCTTCTTATCATTTATCTTGTGGTTGTGTATATCATTGATTGGTTTCTGACTTATTCAAATAGGGGGAGATTGTTGGGTACATTGACCATAATGTCTTAGATATGAAGAGGGCCCACAAGTCAATAATATACACAATCCTGTATTCGATATATGTCTAAGTTTACATGTGCAGGATATTTTTAGTTATGCGATTAGACAGGCTAAGCATATCAGAAGTGTGGTTGGAATGAAGTCAGCAAGGTCAAGGAAGTTAGGAAAATGACTAAGTACAAAAGCCTTGAGTGACTACACATCACTCAACGCCTGAGGCCAAAAAGCATTGAATGTTCAACTATCACTCAAATACTCAGTAAAGAAGCTAAGTACAAAAGCGTATAGTGAAGGACTTGCAATCGATGCCTTCATAGAGAAAGACTGTTAAGTACAAATGCGTCGAGAGATGAACCTTCACTCGACGCCTCAGCATCAAGAAAAATATGGCTAAGTACAAATGCGTCGAGTGATAAACCTTCGCTCAACTCCTTCGCATAAGACAGTGTTTGGCTAAGTACAGAAGCATCAAATGAAGGTCTTTCACTCAACTCCTTCTCAGTATAAGTGTTAAAGTATAAAGCGTCGAGTGAAGAACCTTCTCTCGACGTCTCAGTGATAGACAGAATGTGTCTAAGTAGAAAAAGCATCGAGTGAAGGCCATTCACACAACACTTCTGGAGTTAATTATCAAATCTCAAATTCGTCGAGACATATTGCCTCACTCAACGCCTATACATAATAAGAATTATTCTAAGTCCATTGGCACCGTGTCAAATCTGCGGTCGTCATCCTTAATTCAAATCGATGCAAATCGCACGCTAAAAGACAAAGACTGTCATATTGCTTGGGCAGCGATATTCTGGAATATATCAACGATTAAAGCCTGCCATGTCACTTTCCAAAAGGAGGATATAATTGTTATTTTTGCCGTTGTATAAAAGTGAAGAGCACTAAACTTTTATAAGAACTTTTTGGCAATCTCTCGAACCCCTAATTTTGCAAAGTTGGCCAGCAAAGCAGAGCAAATCTCTCATCATTTTCAAGCCTGCCATTCAACATACATAACATCTTTCTCAAGCTTGAATAAGAAGAACTCTGCTAGTTACAATACAGTATAGGCTGAACCTAGTCTGACAAAATCATTTTCTTGTAACAATGCTGAAGAAGGGCTATTTGCTGATTTAGCCAAAGAAGAAGACTTAGCGATTTTTTGTTGAGTCTAATCTCTCAAAACATTTATTCAATCTTATAAAATCTCTCTGAGATATGAGTGTAAGCCTATTTTATAAAGGCTGAGTGTAGGATTGTGAACAGTCTATATGGTAGGAGTGTGAAACACTCTGAGTTGTAGGATCCTGGGTAGGATCTGAGGTCAGGCTTGTTCCTGAGGTAGGATCTTTTTGAATATATGAGGTAAGAGACCAGTTGGATCTCTTAGTTGTAGGAGTTGGAAGACTCTGGGTTATAAGGATTATTTTCCTGAGGTAGGAGACATGTGTTGTAAGACCCCCCTTTAGAACCACAGGGTCTTAGGCACAGAATCGCCACATTGCGGTGACACCTTCACGCCCGGGAAGGCCGTCATTGCAAAACGCCGATCCTGCCGGGCATATTGATCACAGAAAAAATAGCAAGAGAGTAAATGAAACAAAAACTCTAACACATGTCCACAGAGATCACATATATATAAATTATCTCCACGAAGGGAGAGTCCACAGTAATAATAATAAAAGAAGTACTGAAAATGGGACTCAAGCCCGTTAAATTAATGACCTCACTACATATCTCTCATCGCGGAAGCTAAACTAAAACAACTACAAGCGATCGGGACTCACAGTCCCAGCTGTCTGAACTCTGATGCTAGATTGTCCCATCTCCAAGCATTCTGACCTTCGGGGCTTCTCCTCCATGCTGGGCTCCACTGTAACGCCCCAGGTTTTCGTAAATTATTTTATCATGTCGGTGACGTCATTATGACGTAAGGGCATTACGTTTCCGCGAGTTGACGGCGCGTCGCCGTTAGCGCGTTCTGAGTCCGTTAGGTTTGACCGGCCAAATTTTGGAATTTGCGCCGGAAGTGGAAAATTTTACGTTAGGAAATTAAATTGGCTAATTTTAGACTTGCTCGTCAAATTTCGTCGCGTTCCGAGCATTTTTGGAGCCTCGGCGCGCGATTGAAGTTTTGTATATTTTCGCGTACGCAGTTAACTTTAGAGATTTTTATCTCGAAAACGGTGCGTCGGAATTCGATTTCGATTTCGCCGTTGGATTCGTAGCGTCGTCATTCGCCTACGGTGCGAATTTCGTTCGATTCGGCGCGCGTTTGGCCCTCCGTAACGATATAATACGATATCATTACTATTACTATTATATATATATTATTATCATATATATATAAAGAGTTTTAAAAAATAACAAAAATAAAATAAAAAAATAAAATAAAAATAATATATATATAGGAAGAGGGAATCGGTGAGAATGGTAAACCATTCTCACCGATTCTACCCCCCCCCCCCCCCCCCTCTTTTTATTTTGCTCATACTTTTATTATTATTATTATTAATAATTATAATAATACTATTATTAATGTTATTATTAAGGTTATAAAAAAAAAAGAGATGACCCCTTTCTTTCCCCGAACCCAGCAGCCCCCCCCCCCCCCCCGTCCTGTGCGAGCAGAAAAACAAAAAAAAACCAGAGCGACGTTTTCTTTCCGCGATCCTTCCGGCGGCCGCCTCCGGAGCCACGGTGCTCCAAATCGCGATCCGAGCATAGATCCGGGAAGCTCTCGCCGAGAGCTTCGCGTGCACGGTAACATTTCTCCTTTTCGTGAACTTTTTGCGTTAGGGTTTTTCGACCCTAACTCCGTTTGTGCGTTTTTCGTGTAGATCTCGCTTTCCCGTGCTTCCATTTGGACCGATCCGCCGCGTGGATCATTTCAGAAGAAGTTCTTGGTCGTTTGAGGCAAGTGGTGTATCCTTGCAACTTTCTTTCCCGTCGTTCGTCTCGTCTCCGATCGTAGAATTTAGCGTAGTTTTAATTTTTGGAGTCACGATTTACGTTAGCAAACGTCGCCTCAAAATTTCGTAGTGTCGCCTCGTAAATAGGCTAATTGTCGCGGGTGAACTCGTTGGAAACATAGTGGTCTACGGGCGTGTCGTAGTGGTCATGACGTTAGATCGTCTCGCCGTTTTGACAGGGTTAATTTCTACGAAAATGTTTAGTCGCGGCCTTTAATTTTCGTGTCGTTCCGGTCGACGTGTCACTTGTCCGTCCGATTTAATTAGTTGTCCGAGCTTTAAATAAAAGAACATTGAATACGAATTTATGAAATGAAGAAAGCTTGAAATGGTCTGTGCGCGTTGGGGTTTCTCCCACGGCACAGTGCCTTAGGGCGAAGTCTGTACGCGTGGTGGATTTTCATCCCCGGCTTGTTACCTTAGCTGTAGGACTGTGTGCGTTGGGGTTTCTCCCTCGGCATAGTGCCTTTAGGCTGGGTTTATGCACGTAGTGGACCTACTCCACCGGCACAGCACTCTGTCCCGATGAGCCGATTTGTCTCAATTTAAAATACTGAATAACTAGAATACCGAAGAAAAAGAATAAAGTAGAACTTTGTTAGTAGATGTGATAGTTTGAGCAGGCTATTCTAGCCTAGTTTTCTGACTTGTTAGATTTTCGGTTATGATTTCCTATACCATATTTCTGACTCATTTTGCAGCTGTTTGTTTTACCTCGCTCGTTTCGAGGTTTGTTAGCTTTCTTTTTACTCTTGCACCGCTTGTAACTTGCTTTCTGAGGTGTTCTTCTTTTGAATACCCCAGGTCTAGGACAGGAGCAGAGTTAGCTGGCAGGGTTGTGTTGCTGGTGTTGCAGGTTGCCACCACCGCTTTTATTTCCACCTCAGGGTTTTGAGGTAGACTTTTGTTAGACTTTATAGACTTTCTATGGGTTCGTGTCAGCTATTGACGCCCATAGTTTTAGACTTCTGTGATAGACTACTTACTACTCGTGTTGTTTTACTTACTTTTAGCCTAGTAATTGCTCTCTGGGAATGCTTTATGTTAGGATACATGTTAGGTATTTTAATATAAAATAAAACTGCATTTTTCTACATGACTCTTTAGCTTGCTTTTCAAAAGATCAAATCACTATTTTAAGGGCTATAAAACTGTTTTCTTACTTATAGTAAATCTAGAAGTCTCATGTTCATTGTATTTTATGCTGAATTTTTATTCTCATATAGGATGATAAATGAATCAATCTAGTATTTTCCGCTGTGTAAACCTATACTTTCTAACCCGTGGACTAGTTGATCCACTAGACTGAGGGACACGGTCAGCATACATAATAATAAAACAATGTTTTAAAGCATAACTCATAGTCTTTTTATAAAAATTAGTGTTAGGTCAGGGTTGCCTGAATGTCTGCAGTTGTCCCCTGCACGACGTGGCATCACGATCGTGTATTTTCTCTCACTCTGATAGTATTTTTATTCTGAGAAAATGCGGGTTGTGACAATTGGTATCAGAGGGAGGTTTTGCAAGAGGGGTGGTTGGTTTGACAAGACAGTCGAACAACTTTCCCTTAAGCAAAACCTCCAGCGTTGAGCTTCTTTTCATTGCATACACACACTGATATGTCATCCGTAGATCTTGATGGAAGCATGAACACTACACTCATAGCATAATAAGAAATATATGGGGCATATTATGTAGTATGGGATGCATAATATGTGTTTGTATATGGATCCACCATAGGTGGCAACATGTAACGGGTATGTAGTATGGGATGCATAACCTCCATTACATGGATGCCCATTAGCACATTTTACTTTTTCGTTGCATACAATATTATGTAGTATGGGATGCATAATATTGTATGTGTACGCCGCTCATAACATGCACTAGGGCCTTTTTAGAATGCATAGCACTTCATACATAACATATCATTGCATAAGCACACGTGCCAAGTTAAAGATCTACATGATGACATATGTACACACATGATTTTTAAAAAAAAAAGGGAAAAATTGATCATTTATGCATTCATATCATTATCACAAGTGTCAGTGAGAGCATAACATCATTTATTGATTCCCAGAGCAAGGTAATAGCTAGAGTAAGTATCTGTCTATTCCAGTCTGATCTGAGTTAGGATATCTGAGTTTCTAGCTTAGGTGTCTTAAACTAGGTATTAATTGTAGTATGTTTGTTCTGTAGAAATGCCGCCAAAGCATATTGCGACAAGATCGACTCCCCAGTCTGAGGGCGAGTCTTTCGGTGCTCAGAGTGAAGCAGTGATCGAAGGATTGCGTCAAAGTAATGAGGCCTTGACAAGACAGATGTTGGACATGCAGTCACAGATTCAGTCGTTATTAGCTGTCGCTGCTAGGCAGCAGCCTTTAGCGCAGGACCCTGCCGTAGAACAAGCTGTTCCTACTCCTACTACGTTAGTACCCCTAGTTGTACTGCCTCCAGTGATGAATTTTATTTCTCACTTCCAGCGTTTGGGACCCCCTACCTATGATGGTAGGGCAGACTTTGTGGCGTTAGATGATTGGATCATAGCCATCGAGGAGATGTTCTCTTATTCAGGCATCTCCGCCGATCAGAAGGTAATGATCGGGGCTTATCAACTCAAAGGACTTGCGAAGAGTTGGTGGATCAAAGAGAAGGAGAACCTTACAGAAAGATGTACATGGGATTCATTTAAGAGTATGTTGCGAAAGAAGTTTCTTCCGTCGGTCGAGCAAGACCGTCTGATGAACAATTTCCTGTATCTTAAGCAGAGACAACTTACTGTTAGTGAGTACGAGATCGAATTCAGTAAGCTCAGTCGTTTTGCCCCTGAGCTAGTAGTGTCTGAAGAAAGCAGAGTAAAACGCTTCTTGGGTGGTCTGAGGTTTGACATCCAGCAATTGACAAGTGCGTACAGATCAGAGACCTTCGCAGAAGTGATGGAAGCTGCCTTGAAGGTTGAGTCAATAGAAAATGCAAAGAATCGAGGAATGATGACAAGAAAAGCTAAGAGAAAGTCTGATGACAGTGGTGGTACAAGGGCGTCTGGCCCTGTGGTGAAGAAAGATCGAAAAGAAGTGTGCAGCTTCTGTGGCAAGCCTGGACACCCGATGGAAAGGTGCTTTAAGAGGCGGGATGCGCAGAAGCAGTCTCAGGTTCACGCGATTCAAGATGCACCGAAAGGAACCCTTGTCTGTACCTATTGCCAGAGGAGCGGGCACGATGTGGCTCATTGTCATAAGAATACTGGAGCTTGTTTTCTTTGTGGCCAGAAAGGGCACATTAAGGCTAATTGCCCGCAGGTCCAGCCTACATTGCATGCAGTTCCGTTGCAGACTCTACCGCCGCCCCCTCTACTCATGGACAAGGGAAAAGGAAAGTTGAATGTGCTGACAAAGGAAGAAACTCAATCATCGGCTCAAGTGATCTCTGGTTAGTCTCTATCTCAGCTAGTAATCTATTTTGGTAGTCTTTCAGTCCTTGTATTTTAGTTGTGCACGCTTTGTGTTTAGGTGAATTTAAGGTGAAGGATATGTGGGCGCGCGTTCTGTTCGATTCGGGTGCTACTCACTCCTTTGTAGCGAGAAGTTTTGTAGACCGACATCGATGGGATCTCGACCAGCTTGACACTTCTCTGAATGTCAAATTCCCTTCAGGAGAGTTGGTGATGTCAAGTCAGGGTATCCAAAAATGCCCTATCTTCCTAGGTGGTTTTCTAGCTTTTGCGGATTTGAAGTTGTTAGACTTGGGAGACTTTGACGTGATTTTAGGCATGGATTGGCTGTCCAGCTATGATGCCGTCATTCAGTGCAAGCAAAAGCGCTTGGATTTCAAAGATGACAAAGGCCAGCCCATGAGTGTGTATGGTATATCACGTCAAGAATCTCCAATCATTTTTGCGGTGCGTGCTCGTAAGTTTCTAGAGTCGGGCTGTGATTCTTTTCTTATCACCGTTTCTGTTTTGGAAATTGCACCTGTTGTGCCTCGGGTTGAGGACGTTTCTGTGGTGTGCGAGTTTCCGGATGTCTTTCCAGTTAGTCTTCCAGGACTTCCACCTGAGCGAGAGGTGGAGTTTGTTATAGATCTCGAGCCAGGCACTCGCCCTATCGCGAAAGCACCGTACCGCATGGCTCCGCGTGAGTTAGAGGAGCTGCGTTCTTAGTTAGATGAACTGCTTCAGTGTGGTTTTATTAGATCCAGTTCTTCCCCCTGGGGTGCACCAGTCCTCTTCGTGAAGAAAAAGGATGGATCAATGAGGCTGTGTATAGATTATAGAGAGCTGAACAAGGTGACCATCAAAAACAGATATCCATTGCCAAGGATAGACGACTTGTTTGATCAGCTTCGGGGTAGTTCCGTATTCTCGAAGATTGACCTTCGTTCGGGCTACCATCAGTTGAGAATCCGTGAGTCAGACGTGCCGCGAACTGCTTTTCGTTCCCGATATGGTCACTTTGAATTTTTGGTGATGTCGTTTGGATTAACAAATGCACCGTCAGCTTTTATGGACATGATGAATAGAGTATTCAAAGATTTTCTGGATAAGTTTGTGGTGGTATTCATTGATGATGTCCTCGTATATTCTAGAAATGCTGAAGAGCATGCCTTGCACTTGCGACTGGTCTTGGCTACTCTGAGAGAGCACAAACTGTATGCGAAGCTTAGCAAGTGTGAGTTCTGGTTGTCTCAAGTGTCATTCCTAGGACACATTATAAGCAAGGACGGTATCTCAGTGGATCCCTCAAAGATAGCTGCAGTCTTGGAATGGAAGAGGCCTACGATGCCTAAGGAGATAAGGAGCTTCTTAGGGTTGGCAGGTTATTACAGAAGATTTGTGGAAGGATTCTCTGTGCTTTCTTCGTCGTTGACTAGACTCACGCAGAAGAACGCGGCGTTTGTTTGGAGTGAAGCCTGTGAAGAAGCTTTTCAGGAACTCAAGAGGAGATTGTGTTCTGCTCCAGTTTTGACTTTGCCTAGAGAAGGAGTGGAGTATGCTGTTTATGTGGACGCCTCGCGAGTTGGACTCGGTTGTGTGTTGATGCAGGACGGCAAAGTGATTGCGTATGGATCGAGACAATTGAAGATTCATGAAAGAAATTATCCTACGCACGACTTGGAATTGCGGCCGTCGTTTATGCTTTAAAGTTGTGGAGACATCTCTTGTATGGAGTTTCGTGTAAAATCTACACAGACCACAAAAGTTTGAAGTATGTATTCACTCAGAAGGAGTTGAATCTGCGCCAGCGTAGGTGGTTAGAATATGTTGCGGACTACGAAGTCGATATCCTTTATCATCCTGGCAAGGCTAACGTAGTAGCGGACGCCTTGAGCCGAAAGCCCGCACAGATCTTTAATCTCTCGGTGCAATTGCTTGCAGAAGAGTTTTTGCTCATGGATATAACTGTAGGGAATAGCACTTCGCCAAGTGGCTTAAAAGTGGAAGAGCCTTCGTGGATCACTCTCACTAGGCTGCATCAGAAGGATGACCCTGATTTACAGCACCTTCACAGTAGGACTGAGAAAGGGGAATTACCTGACTTCTCAATTGATGACGTGGGTACCCTAAAGTACCGCGGCAGATATTGTATTTCCGCTGTTGAGAACATTCGAGTAATGATATGCAGTGAAGCGCATGGATCAAGTGTTGCTTATCATCCTGGTTCCATGAAAATGTACAGAGATTTGAAGCAGATTGTTTGGTGGTCAGGTATGAAGAATGACATCGCAAGATTTGTATCTGAATGTTATACCTGCCAGCGTGTAAAAGCTGATCATAGAAGGCCGGGTGGTAAGTTAACGCCTTTAGATATACCGAGTTGGAAATGGGAAAGTATATCCATGGATTTTATAACCGGTTTGCCTAGATCGCCTCGAAGGCATGATGCAGTATGGGTCATTGTGGACAGACTGACCAAGTGTGCCCACTTTGTGCCTTTCAAGATTGATTATTCTATGGAAAAGATAGCAGAGCTTTACTTGGACGAAGTTATCAGACTGCATGGTGTGCCTATGAGTATCGTGTCAGATAGAGATTCCCGATTCATGTCTCGTTTCTTGCAGAGCTTGCAAGGAGCTCTAGGTACTGACCTTAGGTATTCTACGGCCTATCATCCTCAGACAAATGGTCAGACAGAAAGAGTAAATCAAATTTTGGAAGACATGATAAGATGTTATATTCTGGACCATGGTGGACCTTGGGATAAATGCCTCGGACTGATGGAATTCGCGTACAATAATAGCTATCAGGAGAGTTTGCAGATGGCACCCTTTGAAGCCTTATATGGTAGGCGTTGTAGAACTCCCCTCTTCTGGGCAGAGGTTGGTGAGAAGCCTTTGCTGTGTCCGGAAGCTTTAGAGGAAATGAGCATTTCAGTGACACATATACTTGAAAAGCTGAAGTTGGCTCAAGAGCGATATGAAAAGTATGCAAATCAGCGTAGAGTTGATCTGGAGTTTATAGTTGGGGACATGATGTTTCTGAAGGTCTCGCCGATGCCAGGTGTTAAGAGATTTGGAAGAAACCACAAGCTGGATCCCAGATATGTGGGACCTTTTCTGATTCTGGAGCGCATTGGAGTTTCTGCCTACAGACTGGAGTTGCTTGTTTCTTTTCCTGGTGTTCACGACGTGTTTCACGTGAGCCAGTTGCGAAAGTGTATTCATAGCGATCGTCAAATTCTTGACTCCGTGCCTCAGTTGCAGCCCAATCCTTCTTATGTCGAAGAACCTGTCCGGATTCTGGAATCGCAAGATCGGGTGCTGAGAAGGAAGACAATCCCAATGGTCAAGGTTCTCTAGCGCAATCAGGACGCTAGAAGTGCGACTTGGGAATTGGAATCCTCGATGAGAGAATCTCATCCTCAGCTTTTCGCCTAGAATTTCCAGGTTAGTAGTCTGTTTGAGAATTCCTTTTCTAGTTTGTCTCTCCCTCTGTTCTTTTTGTTTTCGTTCCACGTCTCAAGTTTCGGGACGAAACTTCCTTTTTGGAGGGGTGACTGTAACGCCCCAGGTTTTCGTAAATTATTTTATCATGTCGGTGACGTCATTTTGACGTAAGGGCGTTACGTTTCCGCGAGTTGACGGCGCGTCGCCGTTAGCGCGTTCTGAGTCCGTTAGGTTTGACCGGCCAAATTTTGGAATTTGCGCCGGAAGTGGAAAATTTTACGTTAGGAAATTAAATTGGCTAATTTTAGACTTGCTCGTCAAATTTCGTCGCGTTCCGAGCATTTTTGGAGCCTCGGCGCGCGATTGAAGTTTTGTATGTTTTCGCGTACGCCGTTAACTTTAGAGATTTTTATCTCGAAAATGGTGCGTCGGAATTCGTAGCGTCGTCATTCGCCTACGGTGCGAATTTCGTTCGATTCGACGCGCGTTTGGCCCTCCGTAACGATATAATACGATATCATTACTATTACTATTATATATATTATTATCATATATATATAAAGAGTTTTTAAAAAAAACAAAATAAAAAAAATAAAAATAAAAATAAAAATAATATATAAAAATAAAAATTCTCACCGATTCTACCCCCCCTATTTTTATTTTGCTCATACTTTTATTATTATTATTATTATTAATTATAATAATACTATTATTAATGTTATTATTAAGGTTATAAAAAAAAAGAGATGACCCCTTTCTTTCCCCGAACCCAGCAGCCCCCCCCCCCCCCCCGTCCTATGCGAGCAGAAAAAAAAAAAAAAAACCAGAGCGACGTTTTCTTTCCGCGATCCTTCCGGCGTCCGCCACCGGAGCCACGGTGCTCCAAATCGCGATCCGAGCATTGATCCGGGAAGCTCTCGCCGAGAGCTTCGCGTGCACGGTAACATTTCTCCTTTTCGTGAACTTTTTGCGTTAGGGTTTTTCGACCCTAACTCCGTTTGTGCGTTTTTCGTGTAGATCTCGCTTTCCCGTGCTTCCATTTGGACCGATCCGCCGCGTGGATCATTTCAGAAGAAGTTCTTGGTCGTTTGAGGCAAGTGGTGTATCCTTGCAACTTTCTTTCCCGTCGTTCGTCTCGTCTCCGATCGTAGAATTTAGCGTAGTTTTAATTTTTGGAGTCACGATTTACGTTAGCAAACGTCGCCTCAAAATTTCGTAGTGTCGCCTCGTAAATAGGCTAATTGTCGCGGGTGAACTCGTCGGAAACATAGTGGTCTACGGGCGTGTCGTAGTGGTCATGACGTTAGATCGTCTCGCCATTTTGACAGGGTTAATTTCTACGAAAATGTTTAGTCGCGTCCTTTAATTTTCGTGTCGTTCTGGTCGACGTGTCACTTGTCCGTCCGATTTAATTAGTTGTCCGAGCTTTAAATAAAAGAACATTGAATACGAATTTATGAAATGAAGAAAGCTTGAAATGGTCTGTGCGTGTTGGGGTTTCTCCCACGGCACAGTGCCTTAAGGCGAAGTCTGTGCGCGTGGTGGATTTTCATCCCCGGCTTGTTACCTTAGCTGTAGGACTGTGTGCGTTGGGGTTTCTCCCTCGGCATAGTGCCTTTAGGCTGGGTTTATGCACGTAGTGGACCTACTCCCCCGGCACAGCACTCTGTCCCGATGAGCCGATTTGTCTCAATTTAAAATACTGAATAACTAGAATACCGAAGAAAAAGAATAAAGTTGAACTCTGTTAGTAGATGTGATAGTTTGAGCAGGCTGTTCTAGCCTAGTTTTCTGACTTGTTAGATTTCCGGTTATGATTTCCTATACCATATTTCTGACTCATTTTGCAGCTGTTTGTTTTACCTCGCTCGTTTCGAGGTTTGTTAGCTTTCTTTTTACTCTTGCACCGCTTGTAACTTGCTTTCTGAGGTGTTCTTCTTTTGAATACCCCAGGTCCAGGACAGGAGCAGAGTTAGCTGGCAGGGTTGTGTTGCTGGTGTTGCGGGTTGCCGCCACCGCTTTTAGTTCCACCTCAGGGTTTTGAGGTAGACTTTTGTTAGACTTTATTGACTTTCTATGGGTTCGTGTCAGCTGTTGACGCCCATAGTTTTAGACTTTTGTGATAGACTACTTACTACTCGTGCTGTTTTACTTACTTTTAGCCTAGTACTTGCTCTCTGGGAATGCTTTATGTTAGGATACATGTTAGGTATTTTAATATAAAATAAAACTGCATTTTTCTACATGACTCTTTAGCTTGCTTTTCAAAAGATCAAATCACTATTTTAAGGGCTATAAAACTGTTTTCTTACTTATAGTAAATCTAGAAGTCTCATGTTCATTGTATTTTATGCTGAATTTTTATTCTCATATAGGATGATAAATGAATCAATCTAGTGTTTTCTGCTGTGTAAACCTATACTTTCTAACCCGTGGACTAGTTGATCCACTAGACTGAGGGACACGGTCATCATACATAATAATAAAATAATGTTTTAAAGCATAACTCATAGTCTTTTTATAAAAATTAGTGTTAGGTCAGGGTTGCCTGAACGTCTGCAGTTGTCCCCTGCACGGTGTGGCATCACGATCGCGTATTTTCTCTCACTTTGATAGTATTTTTATTCTGAGAAAATGCGGGTTGTGACATCCACGATCCCCTAAAATGATGTGGTCCAAAAACCGTTAGTCTAAAAGACTAAGTCCTATCATCCCCTACCCCTCCTCCCATCGCTCCTAGGCACCGAGAGGGGAGAAGGAAAGGAGAGGTAGTGAGGGTGGAGAAGGTACAAAGAAGCAGGTGACAACGGAACTAAACTAGCAGTTCTATAAGTATATGTGACAACAATAAAAATATGACAAACTTAATAAGAAATAAGTAACCTTAACTTATATGAAAATATATAAGCTAAGGGATCTTCTGCAAGGCTCCTAATCATATAAAGAGTCCCATACCAATTTATATGATAGGGTGTCAATTCACAAGCAAGCATGTATATATCTACTGAATAAAAACCTTAACTTATAAGCACGCTCGCGCGAGCTTATAAACCAAGGGGTCGTTTTGCAGGGGCCTATTGTATAAAAAGTCTCATACCAATTTATACAATAGGTGTCAAGGGTTAAATGCAATGGTTATGCTATGACATGCATGCATGCTATGATGTGAATCATGCAAGTGCAACACACCCACTCGACTTTGTGCACACAGACCTTTAGTTCCCCCTTTCTAGAGCATAACCTCCTAGGATACCTCTGTAGTGGCAAACATAAGCGGTGGGTTGGGCCTCGCCCACCTCTAAACCAGTAATTGCACTACCAGTCAGACGTATCATACGCCTCAACGCTGGTGCACTAAGCGGAGCTCCTGCATACTCTTTGTCGGCAAGTCCACCAGACTTAGCTTGGCAAAGTGTAAAACCACACTTGTCGAGTCAACGTATTAGCGTCGGTGCAAGCATATATCATAGTCCCATACCAATTTATACGATAGGGTGTTGGTTTACAAGCAAGCATATATATATATCTACAGAATAAAAACCTTAACTTATTAGCACACTCGCACGAGCTTATAAACCAATGGGTCGTTTTGCAGAGGCCTATTGTATAAAAAGTCCCACACCAATTTATACAATAGGTGTTAAGGGTTAAATGCAATGGTAATGTTATGACATACATATATGCTATGATATGTATCATGCAAGTGCAACACACCCACTCGACTCTGTGCACCCAGACCTTTAGTTCGTCCTTTCTAGAGCCTAACTTCCCAGGATACCTTCGTAGTGGAAAACAAAAGCGGTGGTTTGTCCTCGCCCACCTCTAAACCGGTAATTGCACTACCAGTCAGACCTATCGTACGCCTCGACGCTGGTGCACTAAGCGGAGCTCCTACATACTCTTTGCCGGAAAGTCCACCTGACTTAGCTTGGTGAAGTGCAAAACCACACTTGCCTAGTAAACGTATTGGCGTCAGTGCATCGACCCTCCAATATCGAAGACCCACCACTTTATACTTTATGCACATGCAACCTTATGTATCAGCTACTGAGCCAAAGCTCCCCGGACCATCCCATCCGTCACAATCAATAACCGAGCCTAAGCTCCCCGGACTATACCGTCCGTCACAACCAACAACCAAGCCAAAGCTCGTCGGGCCAACCTTCCCATCATCAAAAGCACCAAGCCTACTGCCCGAGTGACCAAACCTAACATCCTGAGACATCGAGGTGAGTGAAAGTGAATCCCTAGTTATGCTAGTTACTCTTGCAGTTTATTGTGCCTACTATTTAGGTTAGCCAAAGTGAAAGTGAATCCCTACGATGGGATGAAGCCCAAAGCTCCCTTTCGCAAGGCACTTACTATTATTGGTTAATACCCAATTCTCGATCCCTTTAATATTACTCTGGATCTAATCGTAGTGTGTTTTGACCTTCTCTCTCCCTCCAAAGTAAAGACGCTCTTTCGTCGATCCCGAGCACCACCTAATCTAACCCAACAATCTACTCATCCCAACTTCCATTGATATACCCCATTCCACTTTGCCCAGACCAGCTAGCCACTTACCCAAATCCATATGCCAATATTAATTACTATCAAATCTTCTGTAGATTCACTACATACAGACCACCTTATGCTATATGACGTACATGATATGAGGTACTCTAATCCTATACATAAACACCCTAAGATAATTAATGAAGGTCTATCATGATATTTATAGCCTAAATCCAAAAACTTGAAATTTTCCTAATTTATCTGATATTTTATTTATTTTTACTAAAAATCCAATGCCCTAGTTTTGAAAGTGGACTTTACAGTCATGCAAAATGCTCTACAAAATTATGATAAATACTAGGCAGCTAATTGACAGTAAATTCAAGTCTCCTAATTTTTTTTCAAGGTTTAGGCCTCTAATCAAAAATTTCAAATATAAACACATAGTTAACAATTAAAGAAACAAGTGCTTGCAATTAGGCTTCCAAAAATTATAAGAAAATTCAAGCATGACTAATGTGCCCTAGAAAACACTCCTGACTAAGTTTCCAAACTTTCTAGTGAATAATGAACTCTAATTTTAATTTAGAGCAATAATCCTCTTTCATAAATTAATGAAACAACTACTGAAAATATTCATCTAAAAATTATGATAAAATTTTATCAAGAGAATATTGACCTAAGTACACTTTTTGCATAAGTTTCACAATTTTCTAACAATCATTGAGCTCTGAATCTATTTTTGAACATAATTGTATATTTATAAGCTTGTGAAGTAAGTACTAAAATATACATCTAAAAAATTATATTAAAATTCATGTAAGAGTATAATGACCTAAAAGACCCTCTGCCCAATTCTAATAATTTTTCAATGAACAGTGAGATCATAATAAACAAATGACTATCAAGGGCAAATCCATGTATTACAAAGGAGGTACTAAAATTATTGTTCCTAATTTTCCAATAAAATTACCAGGGGCTCATATTAAACCTATGACTACACCACCTAAGTTTCACAACTTTTCATAAAGTCTTAATGAACTATCTTACATAAATAAGGTTTGTGCCCTAAACTAGGGTTAGGGTTTTGGGGAGTTTAACAACCTAAAAATCTCATGATATATTTACCAGAGGACATTGACAACCCTAAAGTCCTCTCCACCACGTTTCAAGTCATTTCAAGATCACTTGATCCCTTGACCTTCAAACCCTAGGTTTGCACACATAGGACCAACCCTAGTGTTCTAGGACTCCACCCTTAAACTTCTACCCAATATCAGTGGAGTGGGGTATTTTAAGTGCTAAAAGGTTGTGTTCCAAGTTCCATCACTTTTGAATGAGGTTGGCCAACTCAAGAGCACTTAGGACACTTAGCCCTAATTTGACCTAAAAGGGATCAACCCTTGGCTAGACAATTACCCTATCAAACCAAACACAAAAGGGATGAAATTTTTACCAGAGCCTAATAATACTCCCCAAAATCTTCCTCCAAAATTTTAGGGGTTTTTGAGGTGTTTAAGACACCTAATTAAATTACACATAATTTAATTAATTTTTCCAAAAACTATAGAAAAAGTATCCTCAAAATTTCCTATTTTTAAACAAGACTTAGGTATAGGTTAGGGTGACTCTTTGTCCAAATTTCAGATCATTTGGACGAGGGATGAAGTGGGGGCACTAATTTTAGTCTCTGTTTAACCCTAGGTATTGACCCAACCATATTGAGTCCTCTGGTCAAACCATGCATTCAAATTGGTTCAAACTACATTTAAATTAAAGTACACCCCTAGGGATACAACTTTGATATTTACCATTTTATCACTAAAGGTTTCTAGATATTTTAAAAAAATAAAACATTAAATACATATCCTGTGACAGAAATGAAATGAATTGAATATTTATCCTATGGTTTAAATATAAATAAGCACGAATCTTGGAGCATGATGGACGGCATCTGGTCATCGTTTCCAGTGCGCCAACGGCAAGGATTTCATTTTCCTAGGCCATCTTCAAGCCGCTGCCGCAAGCCGCCCAGCCACCTCCCTAGCCAGCCACCACGACCACCACCTCTGTTGAGGTGTTGGCTATCGCTAGGCGGCAGCATAGCCACCGGAGGGGCAGATTCCGACGATCCTGATAGGTCGATTTTTATGGAAAAATTGGGAAATCTTCCTTCCCAATCGGGCTCAATTGAGCCCGATTTTCATCCCTAATTAGCCCTATGATCTACCCACAGAGAGAGGAGGAGGGGAGGACCTTATTGGTGGTCTGGAGACGAGATGATCTCTGGGTTGCCATGGTGGTGGTGCCGCCAGCTGGGTTTCTATAACTACACAGTGGGACGCCTTGTCTTCTTCAGGTAAAATGTGTAAACGACTCCCTTGAGTCCAGTGAAGCTTTTAAAACCACCAGATGAGGAAGAGGAAGGGTGTGGGCTGAATGGCCATTAAAGTCCATTCTCGGCCATGGTGGTGGTGGGGGGGGGGGGGTGAATCTGGATTGGGGTGGCCAAGAATCGGCTGGAAAGTTCTACTCTTCCCCAAAGGAGTTGAATCCAACCACCAAAGGTGGCCCTTGGCCTCCCTATGCATGAATGGCCTTCTCCCTTCTCTTTTCTCTCTACTCCATTAAAGGGTGAGGTGGAGCTCTCTCTCTCTCCTAGTCATCAAGGCTGACTTAGTCATCCCTTGAGCCTATTTGTAGCCCAATCATTCATATTATCACATAATTGGAGGTGTTTAGCCCAAATGGAAAAGGCTTGAGCTTGTGTTAGCCCATTTGGGCTAAGTTGACCTAAACTAGACTTGGGTTGACCTTAGTCATTTTGTCCTTTTGGGTTGACCCCAATGGTTCCTTAGTGACCCATTGGCCTCCCCTAAGGTCTAGGTAGGGCTCGGTAGGGTTGACTTGGCACTTTAAGGGTCACTTGACCCTTAGGAAGGGTACTTTGACCAAGTTAGGGCTAGAGTCGACTTTGGTAAACATGACCATTTGATTTGACCCCAAGGGGTCCTTGGTGACACCTTGGCTTACCTTAAGGTCTAGGAAGGGTTATGTAGGGTTAAATTTGCACACTGAAGGTCACTTGCCCCTTAGTTAGGGCACTTGACCACTTTAGGGCTAGGGTTGACTTGGGTCAACTCGGGCTCTAGGGTTGACCGCAATAGATCTTTGGTGACCCATTGACCCCACTTTAGGTCAACGAAGACCTTGGTATGGTTGGTTGGGCTCATTAGGGCACATTGCCCTTAGTTAGGGCATCTTGCCCAATTTAGGACTAGGATGATCCTAGGTCAACTTGGCCACCTAGAGTTGACTCCAATGGACCCTTAGGGCTTTAATGGACCTTCCCATAGGTTGGTGAGGTTGTGGTGAGGTCTTGGAGTCATGGTGAAGCCCCTTGATCATCCCAACCTAGTATTTAGAAATCTACTATTTATAGACCATAATGACTACCTACATTCATTGGTCCACTTGGTCTTCTTGAGCTTTCTAGGATTTTGTCATGACCTAGTCATGACAAAACTACTCCTAGGGGGTCTAGTGTTCTTAGGGATGTTACAAATCCCAATACATAAACAAAAAATTTTGTCCTCGAAATTCGAGTTAGGCCTACGGGTTTTCAAGTATGAAAAATAAATTATAACATCCTGAGAGATTGTAAGGAATAACTGACTGAAAAGCTCCGAGTACCTTTGTTGCATAAAGTCCCGTGGCTCCTATGTGTGCTCCTCTCGCCCATGATTCCTCCACAGGAACTTAACCAACGGAACCTTCTTGCGGTGCCTGACTCGTATCCCCATGTCGTCAATCCGGACTTGCTCCAGGTGAACAGACCGATCAGATTCTACCAACCCATCCGTGACCGTAATATGCTGCTCTGGGCATAGTAGAGACCTCCTAAGGGAGGATACGTGGAACACATCGTGTAGACCCTCCAGCTCTGATGTCAGCTAAGGCATGTATGCTAAGGGACTGATCTGCTCCAGGATCCTGTAAGGCCCATATATCTTGGGCTAAGCTTCTTCTTCCGACCACGCACCCGTGAAACTCCATGCATCAATCGGATCTTCAAGAACACCCGACCCCCCGCCTAAAAATCCACCTGATGATGCCGAGCGTCGTAATACTTATCCTGTATTCTCTGGGCCTCTAACATCCTGTCCCGTTTCAGCCTCACTTGAGCCTCGATGTCCTCAACAAAATCCGAGCCTAAAGCCTTCAGATCCTCATCCTGTATCCATGATAATGGAGTCCTACACCTTCCTTCATATAGGGCCTCATAAGGAGCCATCCCTATGCTGGACTGGTAGGTGTTATTATATGAGAACTCGACCAGTGACAACAGCTTCTCCTAAGGCTCTCCGCAATCAAGAATGCATAGTCGTAGTAGATCTTTCAAAGTATGATTGGTACGTTCCATCTGCCCGTCAGTCTGGGGATGAAAAGCTGTACTAAATGTCAGCCGAGTGCCCAAGTAAGTCTGCATTGATCTCCACTCCCTGGACATAAATTGTCCATCCACAAACAATCCGATCATCCTGGGTACGCCGTGATAACAGATGAATTGCTCCACAAACTTCCGAACCAGCACACCAACTGAGTCATCCTTTCTGATCAGGATAAATCTGGCTACCTTCGTCAGTCGGTCGACGATCACCTAGATCGAATTGTTCCCCATCTACGATCGGGGAAGCCCATATATGAAGTCCATCGTGATATCATCGAACTTCCACTCTGTCACTAGGAGTGGTTGCACTAATCCTGCGGGGTTCCTGAACTCTACCTTCACCAGGTGGCATGTCTCGTAGTGGGTCATGAAGTAGGTGATATGCTTCTTCATGCCTTGCCAGTACATGGTCTTCTTCAGATCCGTAGTTATCTTTGTAGCTCTCGGGTGTACCGAATACCAACTGCAATGGGTCTCCGTCATGATATCTTCCCGGACCTGGCCTCCCTCTGGTATATAAACCCGTCCTCTGAAGCAAACCAGTAAATCCCTTAGTGTGTAATCTCCAGCAGTGCCTGCCTCCAAGACCCGGAATATCGGCTCCAGATTGGCATCCTGTCTCTGCCCATCTCTTACTCGGTCTCGAATGTCATCTGTAGCTCTCATCGCAGCTAAATACTCCTCATAAAGCTCGGGGTAATCAGACGACAGCAGCGTGATGTGCATATTTTCTAATGTCTGCACCAGCTCCATGGACATAATCTGAGGCTCCGCTCCGGAGGTAGCGGCTCTCCGACTCAGCGCATCGGCTACCACGTTCGCCTTCCCTGGGTGGTAGTGCATCTTATACTGGAAATCTGCTAGAAACTCCACCCATCGCCTCTGCCTGATATTCATCTCCTTCTTTGTGTCCACATACTTCAAATTTTTGTGATCAGAGTATATGTCGCAGTGGAAACCGTAGAGGTAGTGCCTCCAAACCTTTAGAGAAAACCTGAATGCTCCCATCTCCAAGTCATGAACAGGGTAGTTCTGCTCATGCTTCTTCAGCTGGCGGGAAGCATAAGCAATCACGTGGCCTTTCTTCATCACCACTGCACCCATGCCCTATTAGGAAGCGTCGGTGTAGACCTGGAATCCTTCTTTCCCCGAAGGAAGGGCAAGGATGGGCGCCGAGGTTAGTCGATCCTTCAGCACCTGGAAAGCTATCTCGCACTGCGGGGTCAAGAAAAATGGGGCGTCCTTCTTCGTTAACGAAGTAAGTGGGAGGGCTTCTGAGAAAAACCTTGTACAAACTTCTGATAGTATCCGGCCAATCCCAGGAAACTTCGAACATCCATGGCCGTCTTCAGCGGCGGCCAATCCTGAACTGCCCGAATCTTAGCCGGGTCCACTGCCAACCCAGCTCCACTGATAATGTGGCCTAGAAAGTCCATCTCTGTTAGCCAAAACTGGCATTTACTGAACTTGGAATATAGCTGATACTTCATGAGCTTCCCCAGCGTCAAAGCCAGATGCTGTGTATGCTCCTCCTTTGTCCTTGAATAGATGAGGATGTCATCTATAAATACTATGACAAATAGGTCATAGATACTATCCAAAGCCTTGCGCTTACTTTGAGAGACAAAGATAAAAGAAGAAAGAGGCTTAAGAAAGATGGGAAAGAAATTAGGGGGCATAGTAATTAGGGAACCTAATACTTAATAATGTTATACTTCTTAGGTTCCTAAGGGCTTTTAAATGAGGATGTTTATTGAAAAACATTTTATAACTCTTGTCTGTTATGATTGCAATAATCTCAAAGATTTTGTTGCATAAGTATGTACTTATTATTGTCGCTTCTTATCATTTATCTTGTGGTTGTGTATATCATTGATTGGTTTCTGACTTATTCAAATAAGGGGAGATTGTTGGGTACATTGACCATAATGTCTTAGATATGAAGAGGGCCCACAAGTCAATAATATACACAATCATGTATTCGATATATGTCTAAGTTTACATGTGCAGGATATTTTTAGTTATGCGATTAGACAGGCTAAGCATATCAGAAGTGTGGTTGGAATGAAGTCAGCAAGGTCAAGGAAGTTAGGAAAATGACTAAGTACAAAAGCCTTGAGTGACTACACATCACTCAACGCCTGAGGCCAAAAAGCATTGAATGTTCAACTATCACTCAAATACTCAGTAAAGAAGCTAAGTACAAAAGCGTATAGTGAAGGACTTGCACTCGATGCCTTCATAGAGAAAGACTGTTAAGTACAAATGCGTCGAGAGATGAACCTTCACTCGACGCCTCGGCATCAAGAAAAATATGGCTAAGTACAAATGCGTCGAGTGATAAACCTTCGCTCAACTCCTTCGCATAAGACAGTGTTTGGCTAAGTACAGAAGCATCAAATGAAGGTCTTTCACTCAACTCCTTCTCAGTATAAGTGTTAAAGTATAAAGCGTCGAGTGAAGAACCTTCTCTCGACGTCTCAGTGATAGACAGAATGTGTCTAAGTAGAAAAAGCATCGAGTGAAGGCCATTCACACAACACTTCTGGAGTTAATTATCAAATCTCAAATTCGTCGAGACATATTGCCTCACTCAACGCCTATACATAATAAGAATTATTCTAAGTCCATTGGCACCGTGTCAAATCTGCGGTCGTCATCCTTAATTCAAATCGATGCAAATCGCACGCTAAAAGACAAAGACTGTCATATTGCTTGGGCAGCGATATTCTGGAATATATCAACGATTAAAGCCTGCCATGTCACTTTCCAAAAGGAGGATATAATTGTTATTTTTGCCGTTGTATAAAAGTGAAGAGCACTAAACTTTTATAAGAACTTTTTGGCAATCTCTCGAACCCCTAATTTTGCAAAGTTGGCCAGCAAAGCAGAGCAAATCTCTCATCATTTTCAAGCCTGCCATTCAACATACATAACATCTTTCTCAAGCTTGAATAAGAAGAACTCTGCTAGTTACAATACAGTATAGGCTGAACCTAGTCTGACGAAATCATTTTCTTGTAACAATGCTGAAGAAGGGCTATTTGCTGATTTAGCCAAAGAAGAAGACTTAGCGATTTTTTGTTGAGTCTAATCTCTCAAAACATTTATTCAATCTTATAAAATCTCTCTGAGATATGAGTGTAAGCCTATTTTATAAAGGCTGAGTGTAGGATTGTGAACAGTCTATATGGTAGGAGTGTGAAACACTCTGAGTTGTAGGATCCTGGGTAGGATCTGAGGTCAGGCTTGTTCCTGAGGTAGGATCTTTTTGAATATATGAGGTAAGAGACCAGTTGGATCTCTTAGTTGTAGGAGTTGGAAGACTCTGGGTTATAAGGATTATTTTCCTGAGGTAGGAGACATGTGTTGTAAGACCCCCCTTTAGAACCACAGGGTCTTAGGCACAGAATCGCCACATTGCGGTGACACCTTCACGCCCGGGAAGGCCGTCATTGCAAAACGCCGATCCTGCCGGGCATATTGATCACAGAAAAAGTAGCAAGAGATTAAATGAAACAAAAACTCTAACACATGTCCACAGAGATCACATATATATAAATTATCTCCACGAAGGGAGAGTCCACAGTAATAATAATAAAGGAAGTACTGAAAATGGGACTCAAGCCCGTTAAATTAATGTCCTCACTACATATCTCTCATCGCGGAAGCTAAACTAAAACAACTACAAGCGATCGGGACTCACAGTCCCAGCTGTCTGAACTCTGGTGCTAGATTGTCCCATCTCCAAGCATTCTGACCTTCGGGGCTTCTCCTCCATGCTGGGCTCCACTGTAACGCCCCAGGTTTTCGTAAATTATTTTATCATGTCGGTGACGTCATTATGACGTAAGGGCATTACGTTTCCGCGAGTTGACGGTGCGTCGCCGTTAGCGCATTCTGAGTCCGTTAGGTTTGACCGGCCAAATTTTGGAATTTGCGCCGGAAGTGGAAAATTTTACGTTAGGAAATTAAATTGGCTAATTTTAGACTTGCTCGTCAAATTTCGTCGCGTTCCGAGCATTTTTGGAGCCTCGGCGCGCGATTGAAGTTTTGTATATTTTCGCGTACGCCGTTAACTTTAGAGATTTTTATCTCGAAAACGGTGCGTCGGAATTCGATTTCGATTTCGCCGTTGGATTCGTAGCGTCGTCATTCGCCTACGGTGCGAATTTCGTTCGATTCGGCGCGCGTTTGGCCCTCCGTAACGATATAATACGATATCATTACTATTACTATTATATATATATTATTATCATATATATATAAAGAGTTTTAAAAAATAACAAAAATAAAATAAAAAAATAAAATAAAAATAATATATATATAGGAAGAGGGAATCGGTGAGAATGGTAAACCATTCTCACCGATTCTACCCCCCCCCCCCCCCCTCTTTTTATTTTGCTCATACTTTTATTATTATTATTATTAATAATTATAATAATACTATTATTAATGTTATTATTAAGGTTATAAAAAAAAAGAGATGACCCCTTTCTTTCCCCGAACCCAGCAGCCCCCCCCCCCCCCCCCGTCCTGTGCGAGCAGAAAAACAAAAAAAAACCAGAGCGACGTTTTCTTTCCGCGATCCTTCCGGCGGCCGCCACCGGAGCCACGGTGCTCCAAATCGCGATCCGAGCATAGATCCGGGAAGCTCTCGCCGAGAGCTTCGCGTGCACGGTAACATTTCTCCTTTTCGTGAACTTTTTGCGTTAGGGTTTTTCGACCCTAACTCCGTTTGTGCGTTTTTCGTGTAGATCTCGCTTTCCCGTGCTTCCATTTGGACCGATCCGCCGCGTGGATCATTTCAGAAGAAGTTCTTGGTCGTTTGAGGCAAGTGGTGTATCCTTGCAACTTTCTTTCCCGTCGTTCGTCTCGTCTCCGATCGTAGAATTTAGCGTAGTTTTAACTTTTGGAGTCACGATTTACGTTAGCAAACGTCGCCTCAAAATTTCGTAGTGTCGCCTCGTAAATAGGCTAATTGTCGCGGGTGAACTCGTCGGAAACATAGTGGTCTACGGGCGTGTCGTAGTGGTCATGACGTTAGATCGTCTCGCCGTTTTGACAGGGTTAATTTCTACGAAAATGTTTAGTCGCGGCCTTTAATTTTCGTGTCGTTCCGGTCGACGTGTCACTTGTCCGTCCGATTTAATTAGTTGTCCGAGCTTTAAATAAAAGAACATTGAATACGAATTTATGAAATGAAGAAAGCTTGAAATGGTCTGTGCGCGTTGGGGTTTCTCCCACGGCACAGTGCCTTAGGGCGAAGTCTGTGCGCGTGGTGGATTTTCATCCCCGGCTTGTTACCTTAGCTGTAGGACTGTGTGCGTTGGGGTTTCTCCCTCGGCATAGTGCCTTTAGGCTGGGTTTATGCACGTAGTGGACCTACTCCACCGGCACAGCACTCTGTCCCGATGAGCCGATTTGTCTCAATTTAAAATACTGAATAACTAGAATACCGAAGAAAAAGAATAAAGTAGAACTTTGTTAGTAGATGTGATAGTTTGAGCAGGCTATTCTAGCCTAGTTTTCTGACTTGTTAGATTTCCGGTTATGATTTCCTATACCATATTTCTGACTCATTTTGCAGCTGTTTGTTTTACCTCGCTCGTTTCGAGGTTTGTTAGCTTTCTTTTTACTCTTGCACCGCTTGTAACTTGCTTTTTGAGGTGTTCTTCTTTTGAATACCCCAGGTCCAGGACAGGAGCAGAGTTAGCTGGCAGGGTTGTGTTGCTGGTGTTGCAGGTTGCCGCCACCGCTTTTATTTCCACCTCAGGGTTTTGAGGTAGACTTTTGTTAGACTTTATAGACTTTCTATGGGTTCGTGTCAGCTATTGACGCCCATAGTTTTAGACTTCTGTGATAGACTACTTACTACTCGTGTTGTTTTACTTACTTTTAGCCTAGTAATTGCTCTCTGAGAATGCTTTATGTTAGGATACATGTTAGGTATTTTAATATAAAATAAAACTGCCTTTTTCTACATGACTCTTTAGCTTGCTTTTCAAAAGATTAAATCACTATTTTAAGGGCTATAAAACTGTTTTCTTACTTATAGTAAATCTAGAAGTCTCATGTTCATTGTATTTTATGCTGAATTTTTATTCTCATATAGGATGATAAATGAATCAATCTAGTATTTTCCGCTGTGTAAACCTATACTTTCTAACCCGTGGACTAGTTGATCCACTAGACTGAGGGACACGGTCAGCATACATAATAATAAAACAATGTTTTAAAGCATAACTCATAGTCTTTTTATAAAAATTAGTGTTAGGTCAGGGTTGCCTGAATGTCTGCAGTTGTCCCCTGCACGACGTGGCATCACGATCGTGTATTTTCTCTCACTCTGATAGTATTTTTAATCTGAGAAAATGCGGGTTGTGACAATTGGTATCAGAGGAAGGTTTTGCAAGAGGGGTGGTTGGTTTGACAAGACAGTCGAACAACTTTCCCTTAAGCAAAACCTCCAGCGTTGAGCTTCTTTTCATTGCATACACACACTGATATGTCATCCGTAGATCTTGATGGAAGCATGAACACTACACTCATAGCATAATAAGAAGTATATGGGGCATATTATGTAGTATGGGATGCATAATATGTGTTTGTATATGGATCCACCATAGGTGGCAACATGTAACGGGTATGTAGTATGGGATGCATAACCTCCATTACATGGATGCCCATTAGCACATTTTACTTTTTCGTTGCATACAATATTATGTAGTATGGGATGCATAATATTGTATGTGTACGCCGCTCATAACATGCACTAGGGCCTTTTTAGAATGCATAGCACTTCATACATAACATATCATTGCATAAGCACACGTGCCAAGTTAAAGATCTACATGATGACATATGTACACACATGATTTTTAAAAAAAAAGGGAAAAATTGATCATTTATGCATTCATATCATTATCACAAGTGTCAGTGAGAGCATAACATCATTTATTGATTCCCAGAGCAAGGTTGTAACATCCCATTTCCGGCTAGACCCCTAGGAGTCGGTTGGTCGAGTCAGAACCCCAGGGAGCACAAAAAGTGAAAATAAATCGATTGAGTTTTCGGGTCAAGGGTTGGTCACGCCCGTGACCAACCCGTCACGCCCGTGACTTGGGCGTGACTACTTCGACGATCGTCGATCTCCACGAGACGATCGTCGAACGTGCTGTCTGGGCATGTCACGCCCGTGACCAAGGTGTCACGCCCGTGACTATGAGCGTGACCCCATCGACGATCGTCGATCGCCGTGAGACGATCGTCGAGCTTGCGCCCCAGGCATGTCACGCCCGTGACATAAGTGTCACGCCCGTGACCTAAGGGCGTGACCCCATCGACGATCGTCGATCTCAATTCGACGATCGTCGACCTCGAAACTTGCCGTTCGGGCATGTCACGCCCGTGACCCGAGGTGTCACGCCCGTGACTTAGGGCGTGACCAGCCTTCGACGATCGTCGATCGCAATTCGACGGTCGTCGACCCAAAATCTGCTGTTCGGGCCCGTCACGCCCGTGACCCAAGGTGTCACGCCCGTGACCATCCATCGACGATCGTCGATCTCAGTTCGACGATCGTCGAACCCAGGATTGGCTATTCGGACCTGTCACGCCCGTGACCTATGTGTCACGCCCGTGACATTGGCCGAAACGACGGTTCGGACCCGAAATTATTCCAACACGCGTGGTATTAAATGTTGGTATGGGAAGTTACACCAGGAGTAACTACTGGCCGTTTTCCTTCTGAAATTTTATAATAAATGAGGAAAAGGTGGTCCAATAGAAAACCGCAAGCTGGACACACCTGTTCAGTTCCGCCGTTTCTTATCCCTTCACCGTAACCGAAACGTTAAGGGGGAAACTTCATGGCCATAATGGTTTTACCCATTCACCTTCCCACTTCCTGAGTTATAAAAGCCCACCTGGACAAGAGGAGAAGGTTACACGCTCAAGTAATCAGAATAGACCTTTGTTCTTGCTGTAGGAGAAGTTCAGCAAACGCCACCACCGCGCCATGGCACCCCGACGCTCTTCTCGCCTTCAAACCGCGAACAAGGTCCTCCTCTACTCCTTCTCTTTCATGGGTAGATCTTAGGATTCTTAGAAAGGAGGTTCGCGCTCAACGGAGCCGGATCCATCTCTCGTTTTCCTGGAAAAACCATGAAAAAGATATTTCGAGTTCGCCGGAAACCGCCACCTCCGGCGGCCAAACCACCGCCGACCGCTAGCCATCGCCTCAACGGAGGTGGTGGTGGTGGTGGCTGGCCAGGGAAGTGACCGGACGGCCGGCAACGGATCACGGAAACGTTACAGGAAAAATGTTTTCCTGTGTCTGTTCGGGTTCATGAAGAAGATGAACAGTAGGATAAACTTTATAATATATTGATTATTATAAATTACAAATGGGAAAAATGCGTTATTTGAACATATTTTTGGGGCTGTAAACGAGGCACTTAGAGGCCGATTTAGGAAAAATGACCAGACACAAAAGTGGTAGCCCTCGGGGTCTACTTTAATTTAAAATTGATTTTATTCAATTTGGGTGAGTGGTTTGAACACAGCACTCATTTTGGTGGGATCAAGACCTAGGTTAACCAGAAATTAAAATGGTTGCCCACGGTTCATAACATGTCCAAATGACTTGAAGTTTGGACTGGAGGTCTATAATATGTATATCGAGAGGCTGTCCAAAAATGAGAATTTTTGGAGAACTTTTGTCTAAAGTTTTTGTAAAAATTTAATAAACAATATAAAATTAATTAGGAGATGAAATTAAGCCCAAACTCCCCCAAATTTTGGGTGGTGGTCCCTGGCATCAATATTAAGATCTGTACAAAATTTCAACTCGATTGGTCGAGTTTTGAATAGGGAAGTATCAAGTCCTAGATAGGTCTTGGTGAGGGGTACTTTGGGGAAAAGTACGATTGGAGATGGAGTGGACAAATCTCCTCAAAAGAGGCTGAAGTTGTTGGCCACTGATTTGTTGAGTCTATGTCTACCCTCTTGGGTAACATGGTGTGGCTTAGGGTGGATTTACCCTAAGAGATTGGCTCAACTCCAACGGGTGGGAGTTTGAGGTTTGTGAAGGACATAGGAGCAAAAGCTCTTGTATGCCCTTGAAATTTGGAGGAGAGGGGGAGGATATGATGAAAACCCTCTGGTTGAAATAGTGATGGATTTAGAGGTAGTTAGGTACCTCAAAAGTCGAGATGTCGGATTAGGATAGAAATGTAGTTTAGTTATTTTAAGCACTAAAGCTAATCCAAAAATTATGAAACTCGGGAGGAGGGAGTTTTAGGATGTTTTAGACTCATGGTAATTTTTCTGGAATTTTATGATTAATATATATTATACTTCATGTGTTAAAGGATTATTAGCACAATTTGTTGTTTCAATTAATTTTGAGGCTTTACATTAATTATAATCAGTTAAAATTCTGGATTTAGATCTTGCCTTGTAGAACATTGATCCCTGAATTTTTATAGAATTATATGTTGAGTAAAGCTAGTACTTTATTCACAAATGATAGAAAGGGCTTTTATGTTTAAAAAAATTATTATGGATAAAATGCTTGCTGGAAAATTATGAAACTTAGCCAGTGCAAATTTTAGGCCTTAATCATCATGTCATAATTTATTTAGAATTTTTTGGAAGAACATTTTCTGTACTTGATTCATAAACTATAGAAATTAGAGATTAATTCCAAAATAGTTTACATGTCATTTGATGATAGAAAAATTATGATACTTAGGATTTAGCCTCCTGAGATAACCTACTAATTATCATAAATTTGCTGGACATCTTGCATGAATAGTTAGGGTAGTTCATGTTCAAACCGGTAGTCCTTGGATTTTTGGGAAATTTAATTAAATGCCAAATAAATTAGGAAAATTTCCATTTTCTGGATTTAGGTTATTTAAATCATGGAAAGTCTCCAGTAATTAATTTAGGGCATTTGGATGAGTAATGGACCATGGCATAACCGGTTCGACATGTAGATTAGGTCGGTCTACATATAGCAGTTTGTGATATGCAATAGGACACGATCTAAGAAAGTCTTTGAGGTTAAAACATTTTGTCTGGGTGAACAATTGTGGAAGAAATTACAATAGGAAGATATAAAGAGTAGTGAGTAGTGGTGATAGCGAGAGTTAAGAGGTGCTCGGGTTCGACGAAAGATCGTCTTCCCCGAGAAGTGGAAGGTTTAAAATCACCCTAGGATAGTCTAATGTAATACGAGAAGGAAATCGGGTGAAAGGGTAGACAACCAATAATAATAAGTGCCTTGCGAAAGGGAACTTCGGGCCGTAATGCACCGTCTTGGTTCCTAGTGCCCCTTGAGAGCCCTTCACGGGGTATACCGGGGGCAGTCCTGGGCTAACGTAAACTGTAATAACAAATCGACAAGAGTAACTTACTAACTAGGGCTGCACTCTTCACAACACTGTTGGCACAGGAAGATTGATGAGAGCTTCGGCTCGGTTGGTCTGGAGACGGACGGGTTGGTCCGGGGAGCTTCGGCTCGGTTGTTCTGGAGACGGACGGGATGGTCCGGGGAGCTTCGGCCCGGTCGGTTGGAGACGGACGTTTGGTCCGGGGAGCTTCGGCTCGGTTCGGTTTGTTTGAGATTAAACTTGCATGTGCATAAGATAGGAAAGTTAAGGTGGTGGGTCTTTCGATATCGGGGAGTTCGATTGCACCGACACCGATATCGTTGACTCGGCGAGGTGGTTAGCACTTCGCCAACAGAAGTCCGGTGCGCCAGCCGGCAAGAGTACGCAGGCGTCCGCTTAGTGCACCAAGCGTTGAGGCGTACGATAGGTCAGACCAGTGGTGCTTTTACTGGTTTTGAGGTGGGAGAGGCCCAACCCACCGCTTCCGTCTGCCACTACGGAGGTATCCTGGGAGGTAACGGCTCCGAAAGGGGGAACTAAAGGTCTGTGTGCACAGAGTCGGGTGTGTGAGTTGCACTGCATGACATAACATACCCACCATATAGTTGCATATCATAATCATTCATAACAACCGTGACACCTAAAGTATAAGTGGAATGGGACGCTTATACATTAGGACCTGCAAAACGACCCCTTGGTCTATAAGCTTGTGTGGGCAAGTTTATAAATCAAAGGTTATTTTCAATATATAATAACCCCTGCTGTTTGATAATCGACACCCCAAGGTATAAGTGGTATGGGACACTTATACGATGGGAGCCTTGCAAAAGATCCCTTTTGCTTATGTGTTCTCGCATAAGTGAAGGTTTAAATTCATATAATTGCTTTTCTTACAGTTAGACCTATTATAACAATCATATTAACTGCTCACCGAATACACCTTGCTAGAGTAGTTTCCGCTGCCATCTGTTTCATTTAATCTCTACCTTCATGTCCTTCCCTTTCTTCCTCTCCGCTCGGTACCTAGGAGCCATGGAGGAAGGGGTAGGGGATGATAGGGCTTAGTCTTTATGACTAACGGTTTTCGAACCGCATCATTTAGGGGATCGTGGAGCCCAGCATGGAGGAGCAGCCCCAGAGATCGGTGCGCCTAGAGATGGGGCAGTCTAGCTCCGGAGTTCACACAGCCGGGACCGTGAGTCTCGACCTTGAGTAGTTTACTGTTTCGCTTCCGCATGAGAGACTTGTAGTGAGGACATTTTGTACCGGGTATAAGCCCGTTTTTATAGTACTCTGATGTTTCTGTGGACACTCCCTTCGTGGAGTTTTATTATATATATGTGATTTTTATTATTGTGGACTGCATTGCTCTTACTTCAATAATTGTGATACTTTCTGTGATCGAAATTGGCCGGCAGAATCGGCGCCTTGTGGTGATGATCCTTCAGGACGTGAAGGAGTCTCCGCAAAGCGGCGGTTCTGGGCCTAAGACCCCGGTGGTTGAAAAGGAAAAAAAAAGGGGGTCTTACAAAGGTAATAGCTAGAGTAAGTATCTGTCTATTCCGGTCTGATCTGAGTTAGGATATCTGAGTTTCTAGCTTAGGTGTCTTAAACTAGGTATTAATTGTAGTATGTTTGTTCTGTAGAAATGCCGCCAAAGCATATTGCGACAAGATCGACTCCCCAGTCTGAGGGCGAGTCTTTCGGTGCTCAGAGTGAAGCAGTGATCGAAGGATTGCGTCAAAGTAATGAGGCCTTGACAAGACAGATGTTGGACATGCAGTCACAGATTCAGTCGTTATTAGCTGTCGCTGCTAGGCAGCAGCCTTTAGCGCAGGACCCTGCCGTAGAACAAGCTGTTCCTACTCCTCCTACGTTAGTACCCCTAGTTGTACTGCCTCCAGCGATGAATTTTATTTCTCACTTCCAGCGTTTGGGACCCCCTACCTATGATGGTAGGGCAGACTTCGTGGCGTTAGATGATTGGATCATAGCCATCGAGGAGATGTTCTCTTATTCAGGCATCTCCGCCGATCAGAAGGTAATGATCGGGGCTTATCAACTCAAAGGACTTGCGAAGAGTTGGTGGATCAAAGAGAAGGAGAACCTTACAGAAAGATGTACATGGGATTCATTTAAGAGTATGTTGCGAAAGAAGTTTCTTCCGTCGGTCGAGCAAGACCGTCTGATGAACAATTTCCTGTATCTTAAGCAGAGACAACTTACTGTTAGTGAGTACGAGATCGAATTCAGTAAGCTCAGTCGTTTTGCCCCTAAGCTAGTAGTGTCTGACGAAAGCAGAGTAAAACGCTTCTTGGGTGGTCTGAGGTTTGACATCCAGCAATTGACAAGTGCGTACAGATCAGAGACCTTCGCAGAAGTGATGGAAGCTGCCTTGAAGGTTGAGTCAATAGAAAATGCAAAGAATCGAGGAATGATGACAAGAAAAGATAAGAGAAAGTCTGATGACAGTGGTGGTACAAGGGCGTCTGGCCCTGTGGTGAAGAAAGATCGAAAAGAAGTGTGCAGCTTCTGTGGCAAGCCTGGACACCCGATGGAAAGGTGCTTTAAGAGGCGGGATGCGCAGAAGCAGTCTTAGGTTCACGCGATTCAAGATGCACCGAAAGGAACCCTTGTCTGTACCTATTGCCAGAGGAGCGGGCACGATGTGGCTCATTGTCATAAGAATACTGGAGCTTGTTTTCTTTGTGGCCAGAAAGGGCACATTAAGGCTAATTGCCCGCAGGTCCAGCCTACATTACATGCAGTTCTGTTGCAGACTCTACCGCCGCCCCCTCTACTCATGGACAAGGGAAAAGGAAAGTTGAATGTGCTGACAAAGGAAGAAACTCAATCATCGGCTCAAGTGATCTCTGGTTAGTCTCTATCTCAGCTAGTAATCTGTTTTGGTAGTCTTTCAGTCCTTGTATTTTAGTTGTGCACGCTTTGTGTTTAGGTGAATTTAAGGTGAAGGATAAGTGGGCGCGCGTTCTGTTCGATTCGGGTGCTACTCACTCCTTTGTAGCGAGAAGTTTTATAGACCGACATCGATGGGATCTCGACCAGCTTGACACTTCTCTGAATGTCAAATTCCCTTCAGGAGATTTGGTGATGTCAAGTCAGGGTATCCAAAAATGCCCTATCTTCCTAGGTGGTTTTCTAGCTTTTGCGGATTTGAAGTTGTTAGACTTGGGAGACTTTGACGTGATTTTAGGCATGGATTGGCTGTCCAGCTATGATGCCGTCATTCAGTGCAAGCAAAAGCGCTTGGATTTCAAAGATGACAAAGGCCAGCCCATGAGTGTGTATGGTATATCACGTCAAGAATCTCCAATCATTTTTGCGGTGCGTGCTCGTAAGTTTCTAGAGTCGGGCTGTGATTCTTTTCTTATCACCGTTTCTGTTTTGGAAATTGCACCTGTTGTGCCTCGGGTTGAGGACGTTTCTGTGGTGTGCGAGTTTTCGGATGTCTTTCCAGTTAGTCTTCCAGGACTTCCACCTGAGCGAGAGGTGGAGTTTGTTATAGATCTCGAGCCAGGCACTCGCCCTATCGCGAAAGCACCGTACCGCATGGCTCCGCGTGAGTTAGAGGAGCTGCGTTCTTAGTTAGATGAACTGCTTCAGTGTGGTTTTATTAGATCCAGTTCTTCCCCCTGGGGTGCACCAGTCCTCTTCGTGAAGAAAAAGGATGGATCAATGAGGCTGTGTATAGATTATAGAGAGCTGAACAAGGTGACCATCAAAAACAGATATCCATTGCCAAGGATAGACGACTTGTTTGATCAGCTTCGAGGTAGTTCCGTATTCTCGAAGATTGACCTTCGTTCGGGCTACCATCAGTTGAGAATCCGTGAGTCAGACGTGCCGCGAACTGCTTTTCGTTCCCGATATGGTCACTTTGAATTTTTGGTGATGTCGTTTGGATTAACAAATGCACCGTCAGCTTTTATGGACATGATGAATAGAGTATTCAAAGATTTTCTGGATAAGTTCGTGGTGGTATTCATTGATGATGTCCTCGTATATTCTAGAAATGCTGAAGAGCATGCCTTACACTTGCGACTGGTCTTGGCTACTCTGAGAGAGCACAAACTGTATGCGAAGCTTAGCAAGTGTGAGTTCTGGTTGTCTCAAGTGTCATTCCTAGGACACATTATAAGCAAGGACGGTATCTCAGTGGATCCCTCAAAGATAGCTGCAGTCTTGGAATGGAAGAGGCCTACGATGCCTAAGGAGATAAGGAGCTTCTTAGGGTTGGCAGGTTATTACAGAAGATTTGTGGAAGGATTCTCTGTGCTTTCTTCGTCGTTGACTAGACTCACGCAGAAGAACGCGGCGTTTGTTTGGAGTGAAGCCTGTGAAGAAGCTTTTCAGGAACTCAAGAGGAGATTGTGTTCTGCTCCAGTTTTGACTTTGCCTAGAGAAGGAGTGGAGTATGCTGTTTATGTGGACGCCTCGCGAGTTGGACTCGGTTGTGTGTTGATGCAGGACGGCAAAGTGATTGCGTATGGATCGAGACAATTGAAGATTCATGAAAGAAATTATCCTACGCACGACTTGGAATTGCGGCCATCGTTTATGCTTTAAAGTTGTGGAGACATCTCTTGTATGGAGTTTCGTGTAAAATCTACACAGACCACAAAAGTTTGAAGTATGTATTCACTCAGAAGGAGTTGAATCTGCGCCAGCGTAGGTGGTTAGAATATGTTGCGGACTACGAAGTCGATATCCTTTATCATCCTGGCAAGGCTAACGTAGTAGCGGACGCCTTGAGCCGAAAGCCCGCACAGATCTTTAATCTCTCGGTGCAATTGCTTGCAGAAGAGTTTTTGCTCATGGATATAACTGTAGGGAATAGCACTTCGCCAAGTGGCTTAAAAGTGGAAGAGCCTTCGTGGATCACTCTCACTAGGCTGCATCAGAAGGATGACCCTGATTTACAGCACCTTCACAGTAGGACTGAGAAAGGGGAATTACCTGACTTCTCAATTGATGACGTGGGTACCCTAAAGTACCGCGGCAGATATTGTATTTCCGCTGTTGAGAACATTCGAGTAATGATATGCAGTGAAGCGCATGGATCAAGTGTTGCTTATCATCCTGGTTCCATGAAAATGTACAGAGATTTGAAGCAGATTGTTTGGTGGTCAGGTATGAAGAATGACATCGCAAGATTTGTATCTGAATGTTATACCTGCCAGCGTGTAAAAGCTGATCATAGAAGGCCGGGTGGTAAGTTAACGCCTTTAGATATACCGAGTTGGAAATGGGAAAGTATATCCATGGATTTTATAACCGGTTTGCCTAGATCGCCTCGAAGGCATGATGCAGTATGGGTCATTGTGGACAGACTGACCAAGTGTGCCCACTTTGTGCCTTTCAAGATTGATTATTCTATGGAAAAGATAGCAGAGCTTTACTTGGACGAAGTTATCAGACTGCATGGTGTGCCTATGAGTATCGTGTCAGATAGAGATTCCCGATTCATGTCTCGTTTCTTGCAGAGCTTGCAAGGAGCTCTAGGTACTGACCTTAGGTATTCTACGGCCTATCATCCTCAGACAAATGGTCAGACAGAAAGAGTAAATCAAATTTTGGAAGACATGATAAGATGTTATATTCTGGACCATGGTGGACCTTGGGATAAATGCCTCGGACTGATGGAATTCGCGTACAATAATAGCTATCAGGAGAGTTTGCAGATGGCACCCTTTGAAGCCTTATATGGTAGGCGTTGTAGAACTCCCCTCTTCTGGGCAGAGGTTGGTGAGAAGCCTTTGCTGTGTCCGGAAGCTTGAGAGGAAATGAGCATTTCAGTGACACATATACTTGAAAAGCTGAAGTTGGCTCAAGAGCGATATGAAAAGTATGCAAATCAGTGTAGAGTTGATCTGGAGTTTATAGTTGGGGACATGATGTTTCTGAAGGTCTCGCCGATGCCAGGTGTTAAGAGATTTGGAAGGAACCACAAGCTGGATCCCAGATATGTGGGACCTTTTCTGATTCTGGAGCGCATCGGAGTTTCTGCCTACAGACTGGAGTTGCTTGTTTCTTTCCCTGGTGTTCACGACGTGTTTCACGTGAGCCAGTTGCGAAAGTGTATTCATAGCGATCGTCAAATTCTTGACTCCGTGCCTCAGTTGCAGCCCAATCCTTCTTATGTCGAAGAACCTGTCCGGATTCTGGAATCGCAAGATCGGGTGCTGAGAAGGAAGACAATCCCAATGGTCAAGGTTCTCTAGCGCAATCAGGACGCTAGAAGTGCGACTTGGGAATTGGAATCCTCGATGAGAGAATCTCATCCTCAGCTTTTCGCCTAGAATTTCCAGGTTAGTAGTCTGTTTGAGAATTCCTTTTCTAGTTTGTCTCTCCCTCTGTTCTTTTTGTTTTCGTTCCACGTCTCAAGTTTCGGGACGAAACTTCCTTTTTGGAGGGGTGACTGTAACACCGCAGGTTTTCGTAAATTATTTTATCATGTTGGTGACGTCATTTTGACGTAAGGGCGTTACGTTTCCGCGAGTTGACGGCGCGTCGTCGTTAGCGCGTTCTGAGTCCGTTAGGTTTGACCGGCCAAATTTTGGAATTTGCGCCGGAAGTGGAAAATTTTACGTTAGGAAATTAAATTGGCTAATTTTAGACTTGCTCGTCAAATTTCGTCGCGTTCCGAGCATTTTTGGAGCCTCGGCGCGCGATTGAAGTTTTGTATGTTTTCGCGTACGCCGTTAACTTTAGAGATTTTTATCTCGAAAACGGTGCGTCGGAATTCGATTTCGATTTCGCCGTTGGATTCGTAGCGTCGTCATTCGCCTACGGTGCGAATTTTGTTCGATTCGGCGCACGTTTGGCCCTCCGTAACGATATAATACGATATCATTACTATTACTATTATATATATTATTATCATATATATATAAAGAGTTTTTAAAAAAAACAAAATAAAAAAAATAAAAATAAAAATAAAAATAATATATAAAAATAAAAATTCTCACCGATTCTACCCCCCCCCTATTTTTATTTTGCTCATACTTTTATTATTATTATTATTATTAATTATAATAATACTATTATTAATGTTATTATTAAGGTTATAAAAAAAAAGAGATGACCCCTTTCTTTCCCCGAACCCAGCAGCCCCCCCCCCCCGTCCTATGCGAGCAGAAAAACAAAAAAAAAAACCAGAGCGACGTTTTCTTTCCGCGATCCTTCCGGCGTCCGCCACCGGAGCCACGGTGCTCCAAATCGCGATCCGAGCATAGATCCGGGAAGCTCTCGCCGAGAGCTTCGCGTGCACGGTAACATTTCTCCTTTTCGTGAACTTTTTGCGTTAGGGTTTTTCGACCCTAACTCCGTTTGTGCGTTTTTCGTGTAGATCTCGCTTTCCCGTGCTTCCATTTGGACCGATCCGCCGCGTGGATCATTTCAGAAGAAGTTCTTGGTCGTTTGAGGCAAGTGGTGTATCCTTGCAACTTTCTTTCCCGTCGTTCGTCTCGTCTCCGATCGTAGAATTTAGCGTAGTTTTAATTTTTGGAGTCACGATTTACGTTAGCAAACGTCGCCTCAAAATTTCGTAGTGTCGCCTCGTAAATAGGCTAATTGTCGGGGGTGAACTCGTCGGAAACATAGTGGTCTACGGGCGTGTCGTAGTGGTCATGACGTTAGATCGTCTCGCCATTTTGACAGGGTTAATTTCTACGAAAATGTTTAGTCGCGGCCTTTAATTTTCGTGTCGTTCCGGTCGAGGTGTCACTTGTCCGTCCGATTTAATTAGTTGTCCGAGCTTTAAATAAAAGAACATTGAATACGAATTTATGAAATGAAGAAAGCTTGAAATGGTCTGTGCGCGTTGGGGTTTCTCCCACGGCACAGTGCCTTAGGGCGAAGTCTGTGCACGTGGTGGATTTTCATCCCCGGCTTGTTACCTTAGCTGTAGGACTGTGTGCGTTGGGGTTTCTCCCTCGGCATAGTGCCTTTAGGCTGGGTTTATGCACGTAGTGGACCTACTCCCCCGGCACAGCACTCTGTCCCGATGAGCCGATTTGTCTCAATTTAAAATATTGAATAACTAGAATACCGAAGAAAAAGAATAAAGTTGAACTCTGTTAGTAGATGTGATAGTTTGAGCAGGCTGTTCTAGCCTAGTTTTCTGACTTGTTAGATTTCCGGTTATGATTTCCTATACCATATTTCTGACTCATTTTGCAGCTGTTTGTTTTACCTCGCTCGTTTCGAGGTTTGTTAGCTTTCTTTTTACTCTTGCACCGCTTGTAACTTGCTTTCTGAGGTGTTCTTCTTTTGAATACCCCAGGTCCAGGACAGGAGCAGAGTTAGCTGGCAGGGTTGTGTTGCTGGTGTTGCGGGTTGCCGCCACCGCTTTTAGTTCCACCTCAGGGTTTTGAGGTAGACTTTTGATAGACTTTATTGACTTTCTATGGGTTCGTGTCAGCTGTTGACGCCCATAGTTTTAGACTTCTGTGATAGACTACTTACTACTCGTGCTGTTTTACTTACTTTTAGCCTAGTACTTGCTCTCTGGGAATGCTTTATGTTAGGATACATGTTAGGTATTTTAATATAAAATAAAACTGCATTTTTCTACATGACTCTTTAGCTTGCTTTTCAAAAGATCAAATCACTATTTTAAGGGCTATAAAACTGTTTTCTTACTTATAGTAAATCTAGAAGTCTCATGTTCATTGTATTTTATGCTGAATTTTTATTCTCATATAGGATGATAAATGAATCAATCTAGTGTTTTTCGCTGTGTAAACCTATACTTTCTAACCCGTGGACTAGTTGATCCACTAGACTGAGGGACACGGTCATCATACATAATAATAAAATAATGTTTTAAAGCATAACTCATAGTCTTTTTATAAAAATTAGTGTTAGGTCAGGGTTGCCTGAACGTCTGCAGTTGTCCCCTGCACGGCGTGGCATCACGATCGCGTATTATCTCTCACTTTGATAGTATTTTTATTCTGAGAAAATGCGGGTTGTGACATCCACGATCCCCTAAAATGATGTGGTCCAAAAACCGTTAGTCTAAAAGACTAAGTCCTATCATCCCCTACCCCTCCCCCCATCGCTCCTAGGCACCGAGAGGGGAGAAGGAAAGGAGAGGTAGTGAGGGTGGAGAAGGTACAAAGAAGCAGGTGATAACGGAACTAAACTAGCAGTTCTATAAGTATATGTGACAACAATAAAAATATGACAAACTTAATAAGAAATAAGTAACCTTAACTTATATGAAAATATATAAGCTAAGGGATCTTCTGCAAGGCTCCTATCATATAAAGAGTCCCATACCAATTTATATGATAGGGTGTCTGTTGGAACCATAGGTTCTGATTTGGGTTAGGATCACTTTTTAGGATGTTTAGTTTGACCCACAATGTATAGTCTAAGGGTCATAGGATTTTCCAGGCATACCTCAGAAGAATCCCAGAAGAAGTGCAGAAAAATTCCAGAAAAGTTCAGTTTTTGAAGTTCAGATTTGCAGTCCAAAAGCTTTGAGCTGAGCTCGAAGCTCTGCTTTGAGCTGAGCTAAACCAAGACGTCTGCTTTGAGCTGAGCTCGAAGCTTTGCTATTGTAGCTGAGCTCGACTACTGCAATTTAGCTGAGCTCGAAGCTTTGCTTTGAGCTGTCAAGCTCGACTCTGCTTAGCTGATGCTCGAATGCTTATGCTATTGAGCATGCATGCTCGACTCTGCTTTGAGCTGAGCTCGAAGCTCTGCAGCTGAGCTCGACTCTTTCTGTGCAGATTTTCAGGAAGCCTTAAGAATTAAGTTTGGTGGTTTCTTGTGCAGTTTGTCAGACAGACTTTCAGCTGGCAGAATTATTCAAGGCGTAACCTCCTAAGGGAGATTACAGCTATCTATTTAATGGCTAAATATTCTCAAGAATATAGCGTTTGAAGGCTCGCATCTAAACCAGTATGGAATTGCAAATACTTCAGTTATATTGACGTATATATAACATACGCCTCAAGATAGAAGGAAAAAGAGGAGGTGCACAAAGATAAGAAGAAGAGATAGAGAGAGAAAATATTCGAAGGCTTTTTCTCTGAAGAACTCTGCTTCAAGTTTTACTAGAACAGCAAGTCCATCACAGAGTTCTTCATCTGCTCCAGGCTTTCAAGAGTGTACAACCACACTATCAGTCTAGAAGCGTTGCTGGAGAGCATACATCATCTGAGGCCCATACACCCTGGACAAAGCTTCCATCTTCCTGAAACTACAACATCTCAGGGTGGAGCTTTGGTTTACAAGCAAGCATAATCCACTAGTATCTTCTCTCAGTTGCTTTGAGATAGAGAAGACACCATCAACCTTTTTCCTTTTCCCTTTTTCTGTGTACAGGGCTCTTACTCCCTTCAGTATACTCCTTGGTGATACACCTGATCAAAAACCTATTGGTCGTTTTGCAGAGGCACCTATTGTATCAAAAGCTCAAAGGGTCTCTAGATCTACCTGCAGCAGATTATTGGTGGCAGGGCACCTGATCAAAAACCTGTAGTGGATTCCTACCAGGGTGGTAGAAGCAGTGGACGTACCCGATGGTTGATGGGGACCACTATATGCTCCTTGTGTCATCTGGTTGGCTACTTTTTCTTTCTTTAGTGCTGTGAATTTGTTATTTTGATTCAAAACTCTAAGTAAAATAAGACCTATTCCAGCAGAGGGAGGTTGATCCATATAAAGATATCCCTGAGATGATCATTATTTTCTTTAAGAGTTTAGTCTCCCTATGGCACAGTAATGAAGAATGGTCAAGCACTGGACCTCCTAAGTGCAATCTGGACAAGCTTGCACTATGGAAGGCAAGGATCAGACTAGTTCTATGAACTCTTTTTGATGAATCTAAGGCTTTATAATTCTATCGACTATCGTCGAACGAGGCCTCGCCATCGTCGATCCATCTGATCGACGATACAAAAGACCAAAAAATGCTTAAGATGGCTGATGCACAAGCAATGAACATTCGTTGAAGTCAAGAATCAATTATCGTCGACCGTTGGTCGACGATCTTCCAGAGTTGCTGAATGCTTACTACGCTCTGCAAGGAAATTTGGTCGACGATCTCTCACAACAATGGCTGCTGGATCAGCAAAAGAAAGAACATCAAATGCTGATCCTGGAGTGACTCTAGCTTCACGATTTTTGTCTCGACAACTGAGGATGAAGAAGAAGCAAGAGCAAGAGAATTTGTCTTAATCGGCAATCGATGCATCTTGCAAAAGGTTGATCGAAGATAAAGAATCTGAATCAGATGATATTGAAGATCAGGTTATCTCTGCCCTTAGTCGTCGACCTTTCATCATGAGGATGTTTAAAACAGATCTCAAATCATTTCTAATCAAAAAGTGGAAACCCTTATCCCAGACTGGTTCATGCTTTGAGGAAACCTCATCCACTTGGCTATAAAGATTTTCTGATTATGCTCGACGATCTAAATTATTATTATGAAAGAAAAATAAAACCCAAGGCAAATCTGGTCGACTCCTAACATCTCCTTTCAGGAAAATTGTTCAGAAGGATACAACTGGTCGACGATCAGAACTTCAGAATAAGAACTTTCAGCTGTTACTTTATTAGACGATTTCTGGTCTCTTAGACGATCAATTCTGTATTCTGCTTTTATTTTGAATCTATTTGTAACAAAGCACCCATTTATGCTATCATATTATAAATCAGGCTTTTTTGGTTTGTATTTCTTTTATGCAAAAAAAGTGTCCTCACCCAAATAGGGGGAGATTGTTGGAACCATAGCTTTTGTGGTTAGAAAGATCTCTTTTTAGAAGTTATTTGACCCACAATTATAGCTAAGGGTCAATTATTCCAGGCTTATTCAGAAGAATTATTTACAAATTCTGTCAAACATAAATTACGGGAAAAGTTCAGTATTCTTGATAAAGTTCAGATTTTGTCCTATTATACAAATTACGTTTGAGCTGAGCTTTCGAAGCTCTGCTTTGAGCCGTTGGTACTATGTACTATTTCCAAGAACGGCACGTCTTTATGCTGAGATTCGAAGCTTTGCTTATTTTAGCTGAGCTCGACTCTGCTTTGGGAGCTGAGCTCGAAAGCTTAATAGGCCATTCTGAGCTCGACTCCTATTGCTATATGAGCTATTTTGAGCTAAAGCTCTGCTTGCAGCTGAGCTCGAGAATCTTTCAAATGTGCAGATTTTCAGGAGCCGTTCCAAAGGAATTAAGTTTGGTGGTTTCTTGTGCAGTTTGTCAGACAGACTTTTTAAGCTGGCAAGAGATTTCTGCTCTAAGGCGTAATTAAGGGAGATTACAGCTATCAGATTTACAGAGCTAAAGATTATTCTCAAGAATATAGCCGTTTGAAGGCATGCATTAAATATGGAGCACCTCTTCACAATCTTCAGTTATATTGATATATATAACATACAGAAGAAGAAGGAAAAAGAGGAGGTTTTCAAAGATAAGAAGCAAGAGATAGAGAGAGCAAAATCTTACATTCTCAGAAGGCTTTTTCTCCTCAAAGAGCAACTCTGCTTCAGAGTTTTTCAAAGACTTCAGAAAGGCAACATCAAGAGTCTGCTTCAAGTCTGCTCCAGGCTTTCAAGACCTGACAACAAATACAAAATCAGTCTTCAGAAGCTTTCTGAGGATTTAGTTTCAGTTTATCTGAAACTCCTACATCCCTGAAGACAAAGGCTTCCATCTTCCTGGAACTATTCAACATCTGAGCCAGGGGGAGACTTTGGCAATTCTTTAGAGAATCCACAAGTCTTCTCTAAGTTGCTATATTTAAAATAGAGAAGATACCATCTAACCTTTTTCTCTCAACCCCTTTATAAAAAGAGTTTGTTCACAGGGCTCTTACTCCCTTCAAAAGTGATACTCCTTGGTGACAGGGCACCTTATCAACAACCTGTTGGTTTTTGAGGCATCCTTATCAAAAGCTCAAAGTGGTCTGTTTGATCTACCTGAATCAGATCTATTGGTGGCAGGGCACCTTAGATCAAAAACCTATAGTGGATTCCTACCAGGGTGGTAGAAGAGTGGATGTACCCGAGGTATTTAAAGGGGAACCACTATAGCTCCTTGTGTCCATCTGGTTATCTTGCTCTATTCATTTTATTCTGTGGCTGTGATAGAACTACCTAGGGTTGCTAGTTGCTGTGATAGACTTGTAGTTAACTGAAATTTCAGTCAACTTCTTCACTTGTGCACTTCACTGTGTTAGGCTCTTAGGGTTCAAGTATCAGATTTTTTATTCCGCAAATAAACTCCAAGGGAGCTGACTAAGTGTTCATAAAATTTTGAATACTCTATTCACCCCCCCTCTAGAGTAATTTACAACTTATCCCCTCACTTTCAATTGGTATCAGAGGGAGGTTAGCTGTTCATACAGGCTAACACCTGAGTTAAAAGATCCTGTGATAAGTTGTTTCCTGATACCATTCACAAACACTTTCACACATGGCCCAGTCTAAGGATTATTCAAGCACCAGACCTCCTGTATGCAACTTGTCCAAGTTTGGCATATGGAAGGCCAGGATAAGACTATACATGAATTCTATTGATGAAGATATTTTTTCTTCTATTTTGACAGGACCACCTGCTAGGCCTGCTGCTGCTTCCACTTCTGCTGACCTCAGTGCTGTGCCACCACCTGACTACAATGAAACTTACAAGAAGGCAAAAGCAGCTGATGCTAAAGCAATGAATATCCTAGCTCAGACAATGTCTGATGAGATATTCCAGAAGCTGGCTGAATGCACCTCAGCCAAAGCTATGTGGGATTCCCTCAACCACATAGTTGCTGGCTCAGCTGATGAGAGGAAGGACAGGAGATCTAATCTCACCTCTCAGTATGAAAACTTCAAGAAGGATGATGCTGAAGACATAGACACCATGTACACAAGACTCAGTTCAATAATAAGTGAACTGAGGTCTTTAGACAAGGAGATAACCTTGTCAGAAGTCAATGACAAGATCCTGATGTGCCTTCCCATCTCTTGGGACTCAAGGATATGGCCCATCAAGGATGGAAGAAACACTGTGGAACTCTCCACAGAAGCTCTGTTGGGAAAGCTCAGGTCATATGAGCAAACCTTAAAGAGTAGAGCTGCTGTAACTGAAGTGAAGACTCCTACTCCTACAAAGAAAGAGCATTCTCTAGCTCTTAAGGCTGCTGAGACTTCTGAAGGAAGTCAATCAAATGAGGAGTTACTGGCACTCATTGCCAAGAGATTCTTCAACATGGGAAGAAGAGACCTCAGAAAGAAGTTCTCCAAGCATGAGGACAAGCCAAGGTATGACAAGACTCCATCTAAAGAAATCATTTGTTATGTATGCAGCAAGACTGGACACATTGCCCCAGATTGTCCAGAGAAGAAGTATAAGGAGAAGAAACATGAGAAAGAATACAGGAAGCACCACTCCAAGTCCTCATCACACAAATACAAGAAGAAGGACAAGGGATTTGTGGCTGCTACCTGGAGTGAAACAGAAGAGGATACCTGCTCCTCGAGCTCCAGTGATTCAGAAGAAGAAGAAGAGAAGAAAGCCAAAGAGGTCTGCCTCATGGCCATTGATGCCTGTAGCTCTCTGTCAGCTGCAGAGAATTCTGAAGAAGAAGGAGACAATGAAGAAGATTCCTTTATGGAGGACCAGGTAATCGACTCATTTGATTTCTCATCTCCTGAGTTCAAACTAAAATTTAAAACTCTATGTTTAGATTTACTATTATCTGAAAAGGAAATTAAGTCACTTAGATTAAAAATAATGGAACTAGACATGGAAAGTGTTGAAATAATCAGATTAGAAAAGGAATTAGAGAGCTCAAAAGAAGAAGTAACATTCCTAAAGTTAGAACTAGCTAAATCTAAGAGGTTAGAAGAACAATTAAATGGCAGAAGCCTTAAACTATCTGAAATAACCTGTATAGCAAACACTAGGGTTGGTAATGATAAACTAGGCTTAGGTGCTACCCCTAGTGAACCCATCCTCCTCACAAAGGAGAGATTTAGCACTCCAGTAAAATTTGTTTCTGAATCAGGAATAAAGAATACTGAGGAAATTGAAAAATGCAAGAAAATTCAGAATAAGATTAAGAAAGAGAATAGGAAGAAAAAATTTCTAGCTTTACAAAAATCGTCGAACATTAATCGACGATCGTCAAACCAATCGTTGAACGACTATCGACGATCGCTGAACACCTACACTGAGTATAATAGCTTTGGTGCAGGAGGTCGATGATCTCATCTTGAGTCGTCGACCAGTGATCGACGATCGTTGAATCCAGAATATAGCTATACTGGAAATGATCGACGATATGGCTTGCGATCGTCGACCATCGATCGACGATCTGGACTTAAGCCGGAAAATCATTTTCAAACTTCCAGAACTTCAAATCCAAATCACCACCCCAGGCTGTTTAATCCTTCAACTGAATGGATTATCCCACCTAGGAGATCACACCCTTTAGGATATAAATCAAAGCCTGCAAAATCTTTTATATCTAGTTTTTCTTTTGTGAAGAATACTGGACCCAAGGTAACCTGGGTCCACAATGTGTAACTGCTCTTTCTGCAGGTGAAGACCTATCCAGTCATACATGACAAATGGTATCTGGATAGTGGATGCTCAAAGCATATGACAGGAAAGAAGAAGAACCTGTCAGGTTTCAAAGCCAAGCTGGGACCAAAAGTTGTATTTGGGGATTCCAGCTGTGGACAGACTGAAGGGTATGGCAGCTTCACCATAGGAGCTGTAACCTTCAAGAAGGTAGCTTATGTCTCAGGACTAAAGCACAACCTAATCTCTGTAAGTCAAATGTGTGATGCTGGGTACAAGGTATGGTTTACTGACACTGCTTGCAATATTTCTTTAAATAATACTGTGGTGTTAGTAGGTATTAGAATTGGAAATGTTTATGTTGTAGATTTTAATTCCTCCAAATCTGAAATATGCTTATTTAATGAAGTAACCAGTAATAATACCCTTTGGCATAAGAGACTTAGTCATGTAAATCTGAAAAACATTTCTAGGTTGGCTAAATACAATCTTGTAAGAGGATTACCTTCTTGCCCCTACAAGAAGGAAGGCCTTTGCAAAGCTTGTCAACTAGGAAAGCAAATAAGAAATAGCTTTAAATCAGTTAATAAAAGTGATTCTCCCAGGATTCTGTACTTGCTACATTTGGACTTATTTGGTCCTATTGCTGTGCAGAGTCTTGGAGGAAAGTCTTACACTTTAGTAATTGTAGATGACTTCTCCAGGTTCACTTGGGTATTCTTCTTGAGAACTAAGGCTGATAACTTCAAGGTTCTTACAGACTTTCTAAAGTGTATACAGAGTGAGTATTCTACTCAGATTGCCTTGATCAGAAGTGATCATGGTACTGAGTTTGAGTCTCTTCTTATGCAAGAATTCTGTGAGAAGGAAGGTATCAAACATAGCTTCTCTGCTCCTAGAACTCCTCAACAAAATGGGTAGTTGAAAGGAAAAACAGAACCCTAATTGAAGCTGCAAGTACATTGTTGGCAGATGCTAACATGCCTCTGTCCTTTTGGGCTGAAGCAGTTAGCACAGCTAACTATGTATTGAACAGAAGTCTGATACATAAACTTAAGGGTAAGACTCCCTATGAATTACTTAAGCAAGTGAAACCTAAAATAGATTATTTTAGAGTGTTTGGCTGTGTTGCTTTTGTTCATAACAATAACAAAGAATACCATAGAAAATTTGAGGCAAAAGCTTCAATGGGAGTCTTTCTAGGATACTCTCAAGTAAGCAAAGCCTATAGGGTCCTTAATAAATCTTCTCTTAAGATAGAAGAGTCTGCACATGTCTCTTTTGATGAGACAGTCATGTACTATAAGGAGAAGGATTCTTCTTCTAATAGTACAGTGCAAGTCCTAGGAGTAAGTAAGGATTTGGAAGGTTTGAGACTCACACAGGAGAATCATCCCCAACAAACTCCTCAGGTTGCTCCCTCAGATTCTGAATCTGATGTAGATCTGCTTGAAGCTAAAGCACCTGCTCCAACAGTTGATCAAATTCCACATGAGGAAGTAAATCTTGAAACTGTTGAAGATCAGATCATTGTTGAACCTACTGATCTTGTCACACTTAGAGATCACCCTGTATCTCAAGTGATTGGAGACATTTCAGCAGGAGTCCAGACAAGACATCAACTCAACAAAAATGTGATGTTTGCTTGTTTCCTTTCTCAGGTTGAGCCCCTAACCATTAAAGATGCTGAGCTTGATCCCCACTGGATTATAGCAATGCAAGAGGAGCTTAACCAGTTTGAAAGATGTAAAGTTTGGACCTTGGTTCCAAGACCAAGAGGCCAACGGATCATAGGCACCAAGTGGGTGTTTAGAAACAAGCTTGATGCCCAAGGCATAGTAGTTAGAAATAAGGCTAGGCTAGTAGCTCAAGGCTATAGACAGGAGGAAGGCATAGATTATGATCAGACTTTTGCCCCTGTAGCCAGACTAGAAGCCATTAGGATTTTCCTAGCCTATGCTGCCTATAAAAGATTTAAGGTCTTCCAAATGGATGTGAAGAGTGCCTTCCTCAATGGAGATTTAAAGGAAGAAGTGTTTGTTGAACAACCACCAGGGTTTGTTTCATCAACACTACCCACTCATGTGTTCAAACTCCAAAAGGCTCTATATGGACTTAAGCAAGCTCCTAGAGCTTGGTATGAGACCTTAGCAAATTTTCTTCTAGAACACAAGTTTGTGAGAGGTGTAGTAGATAGAACCCTGTTCATTAGACATCATAAGGACTCACAACTGTTAGTTCAAATTTATGTAGATGACATTATATTTGGCTCTACTGATCCCAAACTATGCAAGAGGTTCTCTGAACTAATGCACTCCAAGTTTGAGATGAGCAGCATGGGTGAGTTATCCTATTTCCTTGGTCTCCAAGTGAAACAGAGTGTTGATGGCATTTTCATTTCACAATCAAAATATGCCAGAGAGCTGGTTAAAAGATTTGGAATGTCTGATGCTTCATTAATGAGCACACCTATGGCCTCAAATGCAGTTATTGATTCTGATGTCAATGGCAAGTCTGTTGATCAAAAGAATTATAGAGCCATTGTTGGTTCCCTGCTGTATTTGACTGCAAGTAGGCCTGACATAATGTTTGCTACATGCCTATGTGCTAGGTTTCAGGTCAACCCAAAGGAATCTCACTTAACTCTCCTAAAGAGGATCTTGAGATACCTTAAGGGATGCCCTAACTTAGGACTGTGGTACCCAGCTGAGTCAGGATTTGAATTAATTGGATATTCAGATGCTGATTATGCTGGTTGTAGAGTTGACAGGAAAAGCACCTCAGGGACTTGTCAGTTCCTGGGAGAGAGACTTGTCTCTTGGTTTTGCAAGAAACAGGCATCTGTGTCTACTTCAACTGCTGAGGCTGAATATATAGCAGCAGCTAGTTGTTGTTCACAGATCCTGTGGATTCAAAATCAGCTAGTGGATTATGGGTACACACACTCAAACACAAAAATTCTGTGTGACAGTACCAGTGCAATATCAATTGCTCAAAATCCTGTGCACCATTCCAGGACCAAGCACATTGAGATTAGACATCATTTTCTAAGAGATAATGTGGAAAAGAACAAGATAGTAATGGAATTTATATCCACAGACCTGCAGAGAGGAGATATTTTCACTAAGCCCCTTGATGAACAAAAGCATTTGTTCTTCCTGAACCAGCTTGGTATGATTAATGGTTCAGAGTAGTGAAAATTAAGATAGTTTTGTTTTCTGTCTAAAATCGTCGAACGACTGCTCGACGATCTTCGACCAGGTCAGAACTATCGTCGACCAACCGTCGACGACAGCTCGTTCTGTAGTAAGGCAGAAATCGTCGACCAACTGGTCAACGATCTCTCCTTAGGTATCTATCGTCGACCAGTGGTCGACGACAGATTTTCTGTGTTGTGTGGAGAATCGTCGACCATCATATTTTGATCGACGATCGTGGTAATTGCTTATAGTCGGTCGATGTTTACCGATTTAGTCAAACATTGACTATCGTCGGTCTGTGTTCGACGACCGATTTTATTCCGGGATCGACGATCGCAGATTTGTTTCTAATAGTCGATTTAGGTCTGAAGATCGTCGTCCTTCCGCTCCGTCTTTTCATATTCCTTCTCCTGGCTTAGAATTCGCTCTCGAACTCTAATCCCGCGCGATTCTCTTCTCCCCTGTTTTTGCTTCTCGATTCGCCATCTTCTCTCAAATCCTATGGCGATTCCTTCTGCTGTTCTCTTCGGAATGAAGTTCGACACTGGCTTCTGTGTCGACTTCGATTCTTTCAGCCGATGCGATCAACCAATCCAAGATATTCTGCAGCTATGTGAAGACCAAGGCCTCAAGAAATTTATGTCGTTCTCTCCTAAGATTCATATACCAGAAATTCGTGAATGGGTATACACCTCGTCCTCCAGCGACGAAGCGATGTCAGGAAAGATAAATGGCGAGGAGGTCACTCTGACTCCTGAAGTATTGACTGAGCTGTTTGGACTGCAAACAGGAACTGAGGAATATGAGCAAAGCACAGAGGAATATGGCCGCATGCTCTCTGTGATGGGCCATGCCGAAGGGATTCCGGCTAAGCTGCTAAAGATAAACTTGTCTCCAGAATACAAGTTTCTGGCAGACCTGGTGGGCAAGATCATTTTGGGAAAACATTCGGCGCATGACAATATCAACAGGCAACAGTTTGCCCTTATGTCGGCGTTGGTGAATAGGACGCAGTTAGCCTGGGGAAAAGTTCTATTTGAACTAATCAGGAGAAAGAACAACAAGAAAGAGGTAAATCTGGCCAGGGTACTGGGTGTGTTTCTGTATGTGAAAGCACCCCTGCTGCTCGTTTCTGCACCCTCCGCAGTAAATGCTAGCAAGAGGTTGGACCCTTCCCTTTTCAAGAAATCTCAGAGGATTATCAAGAAGTCAGCCAGGGTTGATCCTAACCCTTCTTCAGACACAAGGGCTGATTCGGCCGCTCTCCCGCTTACTGGGGAAGGTTCAGCAATCCCTTCATCCTCCCTCTCTATCCCTGCATCCTCTTCTCCTGCATTACTTTCCTCCACAACACCTGCAGTGCCACCACAACATGCATCATACATTCCACCTGCATCTCCACACCAGTCACCAACACCACAACATCTGGCAGCTTCGGCCAGTGCTGACATGGTGACTGCTACCATCCTCACAAACCTTTCTCAACATGAATCCCACACTCATGTTGATGACCACCTATCTCCACATGACTCATTTGATCATGTGGAAGATCATCCTGCTTCCATTCCATCCACCTCCACATCATCAGCATTTCAGATATCCCCTGAAATGCTTGCACACCTTGTAAAGCTCATCACTCCCTCCATTCAAAGCATGATTGAGGCTGCCAATGCCCCTCTCATTGCCTCCATTAACTCTCTCACTGATGCCATCAAATCCATCTCATCTTCTGCTGAGCCCCCTTCTATAAGATGCATGACTCCAGTCCCCACTGAAGTCATGCAGGGGGAGATGTCTGTTGAAGTGGTCTCAGGTGATGCCCTGACCCTTCAGGACAATTCCTCTCTTCCCCTTCAAGAATCTGTAGAAGTCCCTCAAGAAACTTCAGAGAAAGAACCAGAAGGTAAACCTTAAAACTCTTCCTCCAAAGGATATAATCAGGACTTCAATTTGATATCTGTATCTAACAAAGACATTCACTCCCTAGTGAATCTAGCTTCTGAGGAAGAAGTTCCTGAAAAAGAAAATGAGGAAGTCCCCATGGACACCTGTGAGAAGGATGCTGCTCAACCTGATGGTATAGTTTTATTTAAGATTCTAATTAATTCAAACTCCATCTTTGAGTTAATTTCTTATCCCTTCCTTTTCATCACAGCTGCTGATGATCTTACATCAGTATTGCAAGTTGATGCTGCCAAGTCCATTGAGTCTGATAAAGACTTGGAATCATTTCTTTCCTCAGACTGTGAGTTCTCACTCACATCCCCTCCTTTTGTTCCTCCTCCTCAAGAGAAAATGGTCCCTTATAGACCTGAGTACCTTGATGACCCCTTGGTCAAGGATACCCTTTTCTTTTCCTGTATGGCACTCCTCTTGTGCCTTGCAGAGGTGTCTATCCCCGATGTCACTAATCATCTAGAAGGAATTATAACCTCCTTCCTAGATGCAAAGTGGTATCCTGTGTAGATCTTCAGGTAATCCTATCTATTACCTGTTGTTTGTTCACCTTGGGGGAATATCTTATTCCCACTTGGTTGTTAACCTATCTTTCTTTGCATGCAGGCACAACCATAAATACTGCTGCTGCTGAAGTAATTGAAGATGTGCAAGATAGAGCAGACAATGCTCCCAAGATGACTGAATTGGACTCAAGTTCAGGTACTCTAAACATTGACCAATTTATAGACTTTGTGGCTGAAGGTATTGCCTCTGAGTACATTGAAGGGATGGCTAAATATCATCTGGATTCCCTAGCCATCTCTCTAGAGAAAGCATCTGCCCCTGCAGATATTGTCATCTTTTCTCCTCCTATCCTTACCTATCCTATATCCACTCCTTCTATTGCAGAACTGGTCCCCAAGACAGTTCCTGAGTTGTATCCAGAATCAGAGCTATGGAAAAGTGCTCCAAATGTTGATCTGGATGCCCTTCTTTGGCAAGATGCCATTGAAGAAGCTAAAGAGAAAGAAGAAAGAGAAAAGAAAGACAAAGCTGAACTTGCTGCCAAAGATCCATCTGAACAAAACTTTGATGATTATGCTGGGAAAGACTCATCTCATTCTGATGATGATGATGATGACTCTGATGATTCTGACTCCTCTAAGAAAAGAAAAAGAGCTGCTTCCAAGAAAAGAAAAGCCCCTGCTCCTTCTACTGCAAATCCTAACAAGGATGTTCCCTATTACATTCTGAAGGGAATAGATCCTAAGAGCAAGGAATTCCAACCCTGGATGAGATTGTCAAAGAATCAGACTAAAGAAAATAAGAGAAGAAAGAGATATGACTCTCCAGTTCAAAAATTCCCCCCCAGAGGTCCTCCTCCACCTCCTGGTGCTGGAGCCTCTGGAAGTATCTCTTCTGCTCCAATTGGTAGATCAGCCAGTTCCAACCCCTCTCAATCTTATCAGAGAAGAAGTAGACAAGGCCAGGGAAGCCAAAGTGGTTCAGGACAAGGAAATAAAAGAAATGACAATGCTCTCGTAGAACAAATAAAGGAGATGACTTATCAACAACCTACATTCTCTCCTCCTCCTTCTCCTAAGAAGTTAGTCCCAGAAAGGAAATCTTCTCCTCCCAGGAAAGGTCCCTCCTCCTCTTTAAAGAAACCTGCTGCAGCTGATTCTAAAGGAAAAAGAGTAGTCTTTTCAGAAAATTCCCTCAAAAAGTTCATTGAGCTTGCACCTCCTAGATCTCTCTATGCTCAAACTGATCCTAAGAAGACTGTGCAGATTCCTCTCGATTCAAGCAAACTTGCTACAGCTCTTCAAAGGAATATGGAGATTGCAGCTCATATAGATTCTGATAGACCTCCCTCTCCATCAGACAAAACTGAAGCTGAAAGGATTGCCTCTATGGCAAGATTCAAAGAGTCTATTGCACTTAGCATGATGGAGAGAGCCAAATCTCAAGGACTGGATCCTACAGCTTACTCAACAATGTCAGAATTCAGAGAAAAGGAACTGAGCAGAATTCAAGTCAATCCAGAAGCCTTTGACACTGAGGAATACATGAGACTACATCCTGCTGCAGTTCTACCAAGTTATGCTGAAAAGAAAATCATAGGAGAACATGATCTAATGCTATCTAAAAGACAAGCAGCAAACCCTAACAGAGAAATTATTTTCAAACCAGCTGCAATGCCCAAAAACTCATCTGATGCTAAACATGCTGATAAATCTGCTTGATACATTTCATTTCTGCTGATTTATGCTTGTGATATTTTCTGCGTATTGCCTGTGTTTTATCATTCTGGTTAATCTTTAGATTTGTTGTTGTCTGCTTTAGCCTTTAAATTGGATTGGATAACATAACCCAAATAGGGGGAGATTGTTGGTACCCTAGATGTGATTTGGCTTATGTAATCCCTTTCCAGCCCCTCGTGATCCATATAAAGATATATGATCATGTTTAGTCTTTGTTTAGTCTCCCTAGGGCAGTATATAACTGACCTAGAGCTTAGGTTAGAAGTTCTAGATGTTTTTGTAGTTAAGGCTTTTCCGTTCGACTATCGTCGAACGAGGCCTCGCGATCGTCGATCATTGATCGACGATAGCAGGGCTATTGAATCGTTGAAGTCAAGACAATTATCGTCGACCGTTGGTCGACGATCTCATAGCTAGCTTACTACGCTCTGAAGGTTGGTCGACGATCTGTCATCAACAGATCGACGATCGTGTTCTAGCTTCACGATTTCTGTCTCGACAGATCTTTGTCTTAATCGTCGACATCATTGTTGGTCGACGATATCTGTCTCGACAGATCTCTGCCTTAGTCGTCGACATCATGAGATGTTCGACGATTTCTGTGCCATCAGACTTTCTGCTTTAGTCGACGATATCTGTTTGCTGGTCGACGATCTATTAGCTGGTCGACGATCTATTAGCTGGTCGACGATCTATTTTCTGGTCGACGATTTCTGGTCGACGATTTCTGTCTGCTTTTATCTATTTGTATTTATGCTATTCCTTGGTTTATTTCCAAGTGTGTTAGCTTGTGGTTAGAAAGATTCTCTGAAGTTATTTGTTGCTAAAATTATGGCTTAAATTCAAAATGAATTATTTACAAATTCTGTCAAACATAAATTACGGGATTCAGTATTCTTGATAAAGCATTTTGTCCTATTATACAAATTACGTTGACTTTATCTTTCCAGCCTGTTTTCTAGCCGTTGGTACTATGTACTATTTCCAAGAACGGCACGTCTTTATGCTGAGATTTCTTTCCCGCTTATTTTATTCCTTATTGGGACTGACAGAAAGTTAATAGGCCATTCTATTCCTATTGCTATATTCTATTTTGAGATAATCTGTTGCAGGGCTCGAGAATTCAAATCAATAGAGCCGTTCCAAAGGAAAACGTGAAGACATATTTAAAAGAGATTTCTGCTCTAAGAAAAGTTACAGTAACAGACACAGAGAAAGATTATTCATCCGCTCAAGCATCATCAAGAGCACCTCTTCACAATCTCACAACAAGAAGAAGAAAAGTTTTCCTGAAGCAAAAGCCCAGAGCAATCATCTTACATTCTCAAGTCTCCTGAGCAATTTGCTTAGAGTTTTTCAAAGACTTCAGAAAAGGCTCAAGATCTGCTTCAAGTGCTCCAGAATCTTAAGACCTGATAAAAATCAGTCTTCAGATTTCTGAGGATTTAGTTTCAGTTTATCTGAAACTCCTTCATCCTGAAGCAAAGGCTTTCCCTGGACTTCCACTGAGCCAGGGGGAGACTTTGATTCTTTAGAGAATCCACAAATCTTCTCTAATCTGTATTTAAAATAGAGAAGATAATCTAACCCTCTCAACCCCTTTGTAAAAAGAGTTTGTTCACATCTCTTCAAAAGTGAACGTTGGTGACAGGGCACCTTATCAACAACCTGTGGTTGAGCATCCTTATCAAAAGCTCAAAGGGTCTGTTTGATCTACCTGAATCAGATCATTGGTGGCAGGGCACCTTAGCAAAAACCTGTAGTGGATTCCTACCAGGGTGGTAGAAGAGTGGATGTACCTATTTAAAGGGAACCACTATATATCCTGTGTCCATCTGGTTATCTTGCTTATTCATTTTATTCTGTGGCTGTGATAGAACTACCTAGGGTTGCTAGTTGCTGTGATAGACTTGTAGTTAACTGAAATTTCAGTCAACTTCTTCACTTGTGCACTTCACTGTGTTAGGCTCTTAGGGTTCAAGTATCAGATTTTTTATTCCGCAAATAAACTCCAAGGGAGCTGACTAAGTGTTCATAAAATTTTGAATACTCTATTCACCCCCCCTCTAGAGTAATTTACAACTTATCCCCTCACTTTCAATATGTATCATGCAAGTGCAACACACCCACTCGACTCTGTGCACCCAGACCTTTAGTTCGTCCTTTCTAGAGCCTAACTTCCCAGGATACCTTCGTAGTGGAAAACAAAAGCGGTGGTTTGTCCTCGCCCACCTCTAAACCGGTAATTGCACTACCAGTCAGACCTATCGTACGCCTCGACGCTGGTGCACTAAGCGGAGCTCCTACATACTCTTTGCCGGAAAGTCCACCTGACTTAGCTTAGTGAAGTGCAAAACCACACTTGCCTAGTAAACGTATTGGCGTCAGTGCATCGACCCTCCAATATCGAAGACCCACCACTTTATACTTTATGCACATGCAACCTTATGTATCAGCTACTGAGCCAAAGCTCCCCGGACCATCCCATCCGTCACAATCAATAACCGAGCCTAAGCTCCCCGGACTATACCGTCCGTCACAACCAACAACCAAGCCAAAGCTCGTCGGGCCAACCTTCCCATCATCAAAAGCACCAAGCCTACTGCCCGTGTGACCAAACCTAACATCCTGAGACATCGAGGTGAGTGAAAGTGAATCCCTAGTTATGCTAGTTACACTTGCAGTTTATTGTGCCTACTATTTAGGTTAGCCAAAGTGAAAGTGAATCCCTACGATGGGCTGAAGCCCAAAGCTCCCTTTCGCAAGGCACTTACTATTATTGGTTAATACCCAATTCTCGATCCCTTTAATATTACTCTGGATCTAATCGTAGTGTGTTTTGACCTTCTCTCTCCCTCCAAAGTAAAGACGCTCTTTCGTCGATCCCGAGCACCACCTAATCTAACCCAACAATCTACTCATCCCAACTTCCATTGATATACCCCATTCCACTTTGCCCAGACCAGCTAGCCACTTACCCAAATCCATATGCCAATATTAATTACTATCAAATCTTCTGTAGATTCACTACATACAGACCACCTTATGCTATATGACGTACATGATATGAGGTACTCTAATCCTATACATAAACACCCTAAGATAATTAATGAAGGTCTATCATGATATTTATAGCCTAAATCCAAAAACTTGAAATTTTCCTAATTTATCTGATATTTTATTTATTTTTACTAAAAATCCAATGCCCTAGTTTTGAAAGTGGACTTTACAGTCATGCAAAATGCTCTACAAAATTATGATAAATACTAGGCAGCTAATTGACAGTAAATTCAAGTCTCCCAATTTTTTTTCAAGGTTTAGGCCTCTAATCAAAAATTTCAAATATAAACACATAGTTAACAATTAAAGAAACAAGTGCTGCAATTAGGCTTCCAAAAATTATAAGAAAATTCAAGCATGACTAATGTGCCCTAGAAAACACTCCTGACTAAGTTTCCAAACTTTCTAGTGAATAATGAACTCTAATTTTAATTTAGAGCAATAATCCTCTTTCATAAATTAATGAAACAACTACTGAAAATATTCATCTAAAAATTATGATAAAATTTTATCAAGAGAATATTGACCTAAGTACACTTTTTGCATAAGTTTCACAATTTTCTAACAATCATTGAGCTCTGAATCTATTTTTGAACATAATTGTATATTTATAAGCTTGTGAAGTAAGTACTAAAATATACATCTAAAAAATTATATTAAAATTCATGTAAGAGTATAATGACCTAAAAGACCCTCTGCCCAATTCTAATAATTTTTCAATGAACAGTGAGATCATAATAAACAAATGACTATCAAGGGCAAATCCATGTATTACAAAGGAGGTACTAAAATTATTGTTCCTAATTTTCCAATAAAATTACCAGGGGCTCATATTAAACCTATGACTACACCACCTAAGTTTCACAACTTTTCATAAAGTCTTAATGGACTATCTTACATAAATAAGGTTTGTGCCCTAAACTAGGGTTAGGGTTTTGGGGAGTTTAACAACCTAAAAATCTCATGATATATTTACCAGAGGACATTGACAACCCTAAAGTCCTCTCCACCACGTTTCAAGTCATTTCAAGATCACTTGATCCCTTGACCTTCAAACCCTAGGTTTGCACACATAGGACCAACCCTAGTGTTCTAGGACTCCACCCTTCAACTTCTACCCAATATCAGTGGAGTGGGGTATTTTAAGTGCTAAAAGGTTGTGTTCCAAGTTCCATCACTTTTGAATGAGGTTGGCCAACTCAAGAGCACTTAGGGCACTTAGCCCTAATTTGACCTTAAAGGGATCAACCCTTGGCTAGACAATTACCCTATCAACCCAAACACAAAAGGGATGAAATTTTTACCAGAGCCTAATAATACTCCCCAAAATCTTCCTCCAAAATTTTAGGGGTTTTTGAGGTGTTTAAGACACCTAATTAAATTACACATAATTTAATTAATTTTTCCAAAAACTATAGAAAAAGTATCCTCAAAATTTCCTATTTTTAAACAAGACTTAGGTATAGGTTAGGGTGACTCTTTGTCCAAATTTCAGATCATTTGGACGAGGGATGAAGTGGGGGCACTAATTTTAGTCTCTGTTTAACCCTAGGTATAGACCCAACCATATTGAGTCCTCTGGTCAAACCATGCATTCAAATTGGTTCAAACTACATTTAAATTAAAGTACACCCCTAGGGATACAACTTTGATATTTACCATTTTATCACTAAAGGTTTCTAGATATTTTAAAAAAATAAAACATTAAATACATATCCTGTGACAGAAATGAAATGAATTGAATATTTATCCTATGGTTTAAATATAAATAAGCACGAATCTTGGAGCATGATGGACGGCATCTGGTCATCGTTTCCAGTGCGCCAACGGCAAGGATTTCATTTTCCTAGGCCATCTTCAAGCCGCTGCCGCAAGCCGCCCAGCCACCTCCCTAGCCAGCCACCACGACCACCACCTCTGTTGAGGTGTTGGCTATCGCTAGGCGGCAGCATAGCCACCGGAGGGGCAGATTCCGACGATCCTGATAGGTCAATTTTTATGGAAAAATTGGGAAATCTTCCTTCCCAATCGGGCTCAATTGAGCCCGATTTTCATCCCTAATTAGCCCTATGATCTACCCACAGAGAGAGGAGGAGGGGAGGACCTTATTGGTGGTCTGGAGACGAGATGATCTCTGGGTTGCCATGGTGGTGGTGCCGCCAGCTGGGTTTCTATAACTACACAGTGGGACGCCTTGTCTTCTTCAGGTAAAATGTGTAAACGACTCCCTTGAGTCCAGTGAAGCTTTTAAAACCACCAGATGAGGAAGAGGAAGGGTGTGGGCTGAATGGCCATTAAAGTCCATTCTCGGCCATGGTGGTGGTGGTGGGGGGGGGGGTGAATCTGGATTGGGGTGGCCAAGAATCGGCTGGAAAGTTCTACTCTTCCCCAAAGGAGTTGAATCCAACCACCAAAGGTGGCCCTTGGCCTCCCTATGCATGAATGGCCTTCTCCCTTCTCTTTTCTCTCTACTCCATTAAAGGGTGAGGTGGAGCTCTCTCTCTCTCCTAGTCATCAAGGCTGACTTAGTCATCCCTTGAGCCTATTTGTAGCCCAATCATTCATATTATCACATAATTGGAGGTGTTTAGCCCAAATGGAAAAGGCTTGAGCTTGTGTTAGCCCATTTGGGCTAAGTTGACCTAAACTAGACTTGGGTTGACCTTAGTCATTTTGTCCTTTTGGGTTGACCCCAATGGTTCCTTAGTGACCCATTGGCCTCCCCTAAGGTCTAGGTAGGGCTCGATAGGGTTGACTTGGAACTTTAAGGGTCACTTGACCCTTAGGAAGGGTACTTTGACCAAGTTAGGGCTAGAGTCGACTTTGGTAAACATGACCATTTGATTTGACCCCAAGGGGTCCTTGGTGACACCTTGGCTTACCTTAAGGTCTAGGAAGGGTTATGTAGGGTTAAATTTGCACACTGAAGGTCACTTGCCCCTTAGTTAGGGCACTTGACCACTTTAGGGCTAGGGTTGACTTGGGTCAACTCGGGCTCTAGGGTTGACCGCAATAGATCTTTGGTGACCCATTGACCCCACTTTAGGTCAAAGAAGACCTTGGTATGGTTGGTTGGGCTCATTAGGGCACATTGCCCTTAGTTAGGGCATCTTGCCCAATTTAGGACTAGGATGATCCTAAGTCAACTTGGCCACCTAGAGTTGACTCCAATGGACCCTTAGGGCTTTAATGGACCTTCCCATAGGTTGGTGAGGTTGTGGTGAGGTCTTGGAGTCATGGTGAAGCCCCTTGATCATCCCAACCTAGTATTTAGAAATCTACTATTTATAGACCATAATGACTACCTACATTCATTGGTCCACTTGGTCTTCTTGAGCTTTCTAGGATTTTGTCATGACCTAGTCATGACAAAACTACTCCTAGGGGGTCTAGTGTTCTTAGGGATGTTACAAATCCCAATACATAAACAAAAAATTTTGTCCTCGAAATTCGATTTAGGCCTACGGGTTTTCAAGTATGAAAAATAAATTATAACATCCTGAGAGATTGTAAGGAATACCTGACTGAAAAGCTCCGAGTACCTTTGTTGCATAAAGTCCCGTGGCTCCTATGTGTGCTCCTCTCGCCCATGATTCCTCCACAGGAACTTAACCAACGGAACCTTCTTGCGGTGCCTGACTCGTATCCCCATGTCGTCAATCCGGACTTGCTCCAGGTGAACAGACCGATCAGATTCTACCAGCCCATCCGTGACCGTAATATGCTGCTCTGGGCATAGTAGAGACCTCCTAAGGGAGGATACGTGGAACACATCGTGTAGACCCTCCAGCTCTGATGTCAGCTAAGGCCTGTATGCTAAGGGACTGATCTGCTCCAGGATCCTGTAAGGCCCATATATCTTGGGCTAAGCTTCTTCTTCCGACCACGCACCCGTGAAACTCCATGCATCAATCGGATCTTCAAGAACACCCGACCCCCCGCCTAAAAATCCACCTGATGATACCGAGAGTCGTAATACTTATCCTGTATTCTCTGGGCCTCTAACATCCTGTCCCGTTTCAGCCTCACCTGAGCCTCGATGTCCTCAACAAACTCCGAGCCTAAAGCCTTCAGATCCTCATCCTGTATCCATGATAATGGAGTCCTACACCTTCCTTCATATAGGGCCTCATAAGGAGCCATCCCTATGCTGGACTGGTAGGTGTTATTATATGAGAACTCGACCAGTGACAACAGCTTCTCCTAAGGCTCTCCGCAATCAAGAATGCATAGTCGTAGTAGATCTTTCAAAGTATGATTGGTACGTTCCATCTGCCCGTCAGTCTGGGGATGAAAAGCTGTACTAAATGTCAGCCGAGTGCCCAAGTAAGTCTGCATTGATCTCCACTCCCTGGACATAAATTGTCCATCCACAAACAATCCGATCATCCTGGGTACGCCATGATAACAGATGAATTGCTCCACAAACTTCCGAACCAGCACACCAATTGAGTCATCCTTTCTGATCAGGATAAATCTGGCTACCTTCGTAAGTCGGTCGATGATCACCTAGATCGAATTGTTCCCCATCTACGATCGGGGAAGCCCATATATGATGTCCATCGTGATATCATCGAACTTCCACTCTGTCACTAGGAGTGGTTGCACTAATCCTGCGGGGTTCCTGAACTCTACCTTCACCAGGTGGCATGTCTCGTAGTGGGTCATGAAGTAGGTGATATGCTTCTTCATGCCTTGCCAGTACATGGTCTTCTTCAGATCCGTAGTTATCTTTGTAGCTCTCGGGTGTACCGAATACCAACTGCAATGGGTCTCCGTCATGATATCTTCCCGGACCTGGCCTCCCTCTGGTATATAAACCCATCCTCTGAAGCAAACCAGTAAATCCCTTAGTGTGTAATCTCCAGCAGTGCCTGCCTCCAAGACCCGGAATATCGGCTCCAGATTGGCATCCTGTCTCTGCCCATCTCTTACTCGGTCTCGAATGTCATCTGTAGCTCTCATCGCAGCTAAATACTCCTCATAAAGCTCGGGGTAATCAGACGACAGCAGCGTGATGTGCATATTTTCTAATGTCTGCACCAGCTCTATGGACATAATCTGAGGCTCCGCTCCGGAGGTAGCGGCTCTCCGACTCAGCGCATCGGCTACCATGTTCGCCTTCCCTGGGTGGTAGTGCATCTTATACTGGAAATCTGCTAGAAACTCCACCCATCGCCTCTGCCTGATATTCATCTCCTTCTTTGTGTCCACATACTTCAAATTTTTGTGATCAGAGTATATGTCGCAGTGGAAACCGTAGAGGTAGTGCCTCCAAACCTTTAGAGAAAACCTGAACGCTCCCATCTCCAAGTCATGAACAGGGTAGTTCTGCTCATGCTTCTTCAGCTGGCGGGAAGCATAAGCAATCACGTGGCCTTTCTTCATCACCACTGCACCCATGCCCTAGTAGGAAGCGTCGGTGTAGACCTGGAATCCTTCTTTCCCCGAAGGAAGGGCAAGGATGGGCGCCGAGGTTAGTCGATCCTTCAGCACCTGGAAAGCTATCTCGCACTGCGGGCTCAAGAAAAATGGGGCGTCCTTCTTCGTTAACGAAGTAAGTGGGAGGGCTTCTGAGAAAAACCTTGTACAAACTTCTGATAGTATCCGGCCAATCCCAGGAAACTTCGAACATCCATGGCCGTCTTCAGCGGCGGCCAATCCTGAACTGCCCGAATCTTAGCCGGGTCCACTGCCAACCCAGCTCCACTGATAATGTGGCCTAGAAAGTCCATCTCTGTTAGCCAAAACTGGCATTTACTGACCTTGGAATATAGCTGATACTTCATGAGCTTCCCCAGCGTCAAAGCCAGATGCTGTGTATGCTCCTCCTTTGTCCTTGAATAGATGAGGATGTCATCTATAAATACTATGACAAATAGGTCAAGGTATGGCTCGAAGACCCGGTTCATCAAGCTCATGAAGGCTAAGGGAGCATTCGTGAGCCTGAAGGGCATCACGGTAAACTAATATAGTCTGTATCTACTACTGAAGGCTGTCTTCGGGATATCCTCCTCCTGAATGCGCAATTGGTAGAAACCGGATCTCAGATCCAACTTTGAGAACCAGTGGGCTCCCTCCAACTGGTCAAACAACTCATCTATCCTTGGCAGTTGATAGGTATTTCGGACTGTCAGTCTGTTCAGTGCTCGGTAGTCGATGCAGAGTCTGAGTGTCTCATCCTTCTTCTTGACGAATAGTATCAGAGCTCCCCAAGGCGAGGAACTCGGTCTAATGAACCCAGACTCCACCAGTTAATTCAACCGACTCCTTAACTTTACCAGCTCCTTGGGAACACGTCAGCAAAATCCCGCACCACTGGAATACTAGAGATGGAATCTTTGGCCTCGGCCATCTCAAACAACACTTGATATACCTCTTCTCCCTATAGGTGGGCCTTGACAGCCTGTACAGATGATAACAAGAGAGGGGTGGTGAATCTAATACCTTTGATGACGACATAGGAATCCCCATTCCTTAAGCTGATCCTCTTCGATAGGCAGTCAATTTGTGCATGGTTCCAATGCAACCATATCATGCCCAGGAATAGATTGAAGACTGGCATCCTTAGGATCATCGCTGGTTCTTCGAATGCCTTTCCGGCGATCTCTGCCTCCATATTGCAGTAGGCAGAGGTGAATAGCTCTGATCCATCAGGTAGAAGAACCCTCCTCATCAAGCTAGTAAATCGCTCCACGCCTTCTAGTCCTTCTACGAAGGCCTCCGACATGAACGAGTGCGAAGCACCCGTATCGAACAGTGTATAAGCGGGTTTACCGCTGATGAAGACTATGCCTGGTGTAGTTAAATATCTTAGAAATCTAGATATGGTTTTTTCCATCCTAGTCCATCAATTCTATATCCATGAGTCTCGTTTTTTAGGAAAGAAAGGACTTAAAATTTACCGGCGTACCTGTGATCACTTGCTACGGGTTCCGTGGTTGAGCCAGATCAAAGGCATACACTTGCTCCCTCTCCTGCCTGCGGTCTCCGCCTTGGTATCCACATCCTCGATCACGTCCTCGACCTCCAAACTGCTGTGTAGGCAGGGCAGCTGGTGGTGCTGATAGTGGTACCCCCCTCATGGGGCAGTTTCTCCGGATATGCCCCACCTGATGACACTAGTAGCACTCAGGCAGGGGAAAAGCCATAACCCAGGGTATCTACATCTCTCGCATCTAGAGAGGTTGGGGAGCAATTACCACCAGCTACCTCGGCTCCTGTCTCACCTCCTGACGAGGCTGGTCCTTTGCCCTTCTCCCATCTCTCCCATTAGCAATGCGGCCCCATCGCTGATCATTTCTGGCTCCCCGACCCTGATCCTCAGTTGGCCGCTTCCGGCCTCGAGTAGTGTGCCAATCTGCCCTCAATCCTCTTCGCCATCTCCAATATCCGAGGAATAGGCCCGTCAGATACAAACAACAGAGCCTCTCTCAGATCCTCTCGCAGGCCCTTATAGAACCTCTTGGTGTATCCTGCCTCATCCAACTGATAAGAATCCGCAAACTGGGCTAAATGATTGAGCTCCCAGTGGTACTCCACCACTGTCTTGTTGCCCTGCCTCAGCTGCAGGAACCAGTCCTCCAACTCATCTCTTGCCAACTGTGGAACGAAGTGCTCCAATAGTACGGTCCTGAACTACCCCCAAGCAATGTTTGTAACCTCTCTATCAGCAAACGATGTGTTCAGCAATGTCTTACACCATCTTTTTACATGGGACTCCAAGCAAGAGATCACCGAAGGCACCCTCTCCTACCATAGACACTATATCCCGACCAGCATCGCATACATGATGTCAAGCCACTCCTCCATCTGAACAACCGAATCTGTCCCCAAGTAAGATGGGGGAGAAAGTCCTCGGAAAATACTCAACCAATTGGCCTCCGGGTTTGGCTATAGAGCCAGAATCTACTGGCCCCTAAAAGCCTCCAGTATGTCTCTCAAAGTATGCCCCATCTCTGACTGTAGAAATGGAGTGGGGACCGGGGGAGGTGGTGCAACATTCGAAGTCTGCTGGACTCCGCCCTGTGGTGTAGGCTATGTCGGAGGCTATGTAGCAAAGATCATTTTAAGTAATCAACTCAAAGCCAATTAAAAGTGGACAATTTACATGTGATCCCCCATATGGGCACACCACTGCTTCCGCTGCTTAGTTTGTCCCAAAACTAAACTCGTGCGGGGGTGACTTTGGGTTGTGGACTGCTACTTTTTTCGATCGAGGTGTCCTATAATACCACTTGTTAGGCCCCTTTGTTTTTGTTTCTTTTTAGAACCACGGGGTCTTAGGCCCAGAACCGCCGCTTTGCGGTGACACGTTCATGCCCGGGAAGGTCGTCACTATAAAACGCTGATCCTGCCAGCCATATCGATCACAAAAAAAGTAGCAAGAGAGTAAATGAAAAAAAAACTCAAAGACATGTCCATAGAGATCACATATATATAAATAATCTCTACGAAGGGAGAGTCCACAGTAATAATAATAAATGAAGTACTGAAAATGGGGCTCACGCCTGTTACATCAATGTCCTCACTACATATCTCTCATCGCGGTAGCTAAACTAAAACCACTAGTAGCGATCGGGACTCACAGTCCTAGCTGTTTGAACTCTAGTGCTAGACTGTCCCATCTCCAAGCGTGCTGACCTCCGGGGCTGCTCCTCCATGCTGGGCTCCACGATCCCCTAAAATGATGTGGTTCAAAAACCGTTAGTCCAAAAGACTAAGTCCTATCATTCTCTCCCCCTCCCCCCATGGCTCCTAGGCACCGAGCGGGGAGAAGGAATGGAGAGTTAGTGAGGGTGGAGAAGGAACATAGAAGCAGGTGATGACATAACTAAACTAGTAGTTCTATAAGTATATGTGGCAGCAATAAAAGTATGACAGACTGAATAAGAAATAAGTAGCCTTAACTTATATGAAAACATATAAGCTAAGGGATCTTCTGCAAGACTCCTATCGTATTAAGAGTCCCATACCAATTTATACGATAGGGTGTTGGTTTACAAGCAAGCATATATATATATCTACAGAATCAAAACCTTAACTTATTAGTACGCTCGCGTGAGCTTATAAACAAAGGGGTCATTTTGTAGGGGCCTATTGTATAAAAAGTCCCATACCAATTTATACAATAGGTGTTAAGGGTTAAATGTAATGGTTATGCTATGACATACATGTATACTATGATATGTATCATGCAAGTGCAACACACCCACTCGACTCTGTGCACCCAGACCTTTAGTTCCCCCTTTTTGGAGCCTAACTTCCCAGGATACCTTCATAGTGGAAAACAGAACCGGTAGGTTTGGCCTCGCCCACCTCTAAACCGGTAATTGCACTACCAGTCAGACCTATCGTACGCCTCGATTCTGGTGCACTAAGCGGAGCTCCTACATACTCTTTACCGGAAAGTCCACCGGACTTAGCTTGGTGAAGTGCAAAACCACAATTGCCTAGTCAACGTATTGGCGTCAGTGCATCGACCCTCCAATACCGAAGACCCACCACCTTATACTTTATGCACAAGCAACCTATGTATCAGCTACCGAGCCAAAGCTTCCCGGACCATCCCGTTCGTCATAATCAACAACCGAGCCTAAGTTCCCCGGACTATACCGTCCGTCACAGCCAACAACCAAGACAAAGCTCGTCGGGCCAACCTGACCATCATCAAAACCACCGAGCCTACTGCCTGTATGACTCGACCTAACATCACGAGACATCGGGGTGAGTGAAAGTGAATCCCTAGTTATGTTAGTTACTCTTGCAGTTTATTTTGCCTATAGTTTAGGTTAGCCCAGGACTGTCCAATTCATACCCCGTGAAGGGTTCTCGAGGGCACAAGGAACTACGATGGGCTGAAGCCCAAAGCTCCCTTTCGTAAGGCACTTACTATTATTTGTTAATACCCGATTTCCGATCCCTTTAATATTACTCTTGATCTAATCCTAGCATGTTTTGACCTTCTCTCTCCCTCCACAGGAAATCCAATCTTTTGTCGATCCCGAGCACCACCTAATCTAACCCAATAATCTACTCATCCCAACTTCCATTGATATACCCTATTTCACTTCACCCAGACCATCAAGCCACTAACCCAAATCCATATGCCCAAATTAATTATTATCAGATCTTCTGCAGATTCACTACATACAGACCACCTTATTGTTGAAACCGAAATTTTGGTCTCGATGGAGTTCACCCTTGGGGAAGGGGTTATCGTGCACCTAATTCTCTCCTGCAAGAAAAACAACAAGGAAAAAAGAACAAGCGATTGGACCAAGGGCCCAACAAGGAGGACCCATCACACACTCGGAAGATCACTGAGCGCTTCCCCTCCTTAGCCAAATGTCGGGCAAAGGTACCTTAGAAAGAGCTAGAAGACTGGGAGGTAAGTAAGCGTGCATTCTGAGGTACCCCTTTGGTCCTATTTATAAGACTCTAAAAATGTCTTGTAGATAGCCAACCTCCACTATTTTGAACAACTATGTATAGCCCAACGGGGTCGACCAACAGCGTAACTCCGCTGTTCTGGATGGATATTAGCACCCCCTGCAGGGTCACCCTGGTAATTTGGCCTCTGGCCCCCACGAGGAAGGGTTTCCTAACCTCTGAGTCAACTCACAACCACATTGGGCGGGAGCGAGCTGGGGCGGACTCTCCTAGGAGGCGCGTGTAGTGCTATCCCACCTAAGAGAGGCGGGCAGGGGCTTACTTAGGGGTGACCCGCCTAGGAGGCGTGAGTCGGGGCTGACCCGCCTAGGAGGAGCGGGCAGGGCTGACCCGCCTAGGAGGCGCGGACTGGGCTGACCAGCCTAGGAGAGGCAGGATGGGGCTGACTCTCCCAAAAGAGGCGAGACGGGGCTGACCCTCCTAGGAGAGGCAGGACGGGGCTGACTTTCCCAGAAGAGGTGGGACGGGGCTGACCCGCCTAGGAGAGGCGGGATGGGGTTGACTCGCCCAGAAGAGGCGGGATGGGGCTGACCCGCCTAGGAGGACCCGGTCGGGGCAGACTCGCCTAGATGACCTCTCAGGCCCTGTGGAGAGCGAACCGCTCCTCTGGGGTCATCCGCCCGCTTATACTGGCGTGGATCGGAGTTGGCTTGCTTGCCCATCGGGATCTAGTCGCCGAACACGGGGTTGTACATAATCCCCGCTCTTTGTGATCTTTGCAAAATCTTAGAAAGAAACCTCCAACCCCACATGTTCGGTGAAAGCCCTACTGAGATGGAGGGAATCTTTTTGTGGGGGCCCACCTTTATTCTATAAATACGCCATCGGACCTTTGGAAAAATTCCTCCTTTCTTTATCCTTTTCTGCGACTCGTAGCTGGACGATGCCTATATCCAAGGAGATGCGGGCTCGCTTGGAGGATATGAGGGAGGGTACTCAGGAGCTGGATCTCAGAGCCTCCCCATGTTTGGCGCGCGGGTCGTCGGGCCCCCTCTTCAAGCCAAAGAAGGGAAAAATCATCAGGCGGTCTCCTACACGCGACGACCCGCATCCTTTGCTGTCGGCGGTACTGAGGTCTCCCCTGAGGTATGTGATTCTTCTGTCTGAGTCGTCACTCGGCTTTCTGATTCCAATTTCTGCAGGAGATGCCTCGTAATGATGGAGAAGATGGGGAAAAGGCGAGGCGTTCCACCCTGCTGATAGTTGATTGGGTCGCTAGTCCCCCGACCCGGAGGCACGTTCCTCCCGCGACGCCTCCACCGCTGATACCCCCTGGTCTGGGGAAACCTTTTGTCAACCTTTGAGTAGAAACTTTCTAGGGGCGGCTTGGTACTTCTCGAGTAGCTGCCGACATGGGCGAGGTGCCGACTCCGGGTGAGCCCTTCACTGTTGCCCGCTTACCATGGCCAGCTATTTCTAACTTATTCCTGCAGGTTATAATGCAATCTCTTCTTCCGACATCGAGATGAGCGAAGGGTACTCACCTCCCTTGATATGGATCACATTTTGGAGTACCTGGGGGACCCGTGGGATGCCGAGAAGATGAAGAAGCAGGTGATGCGATTATTTCAGAAGTACACGCTGCTACTTCAGGAGGTCTTAAGCCGAGTGGAGAAGGATAAGGTTGAGATGGAGGTGCGACTTGAGGCCTTGGAAGGAGTGAGACGTTCAGCTGATGAGGATGGAGTGACCTCCTCGGGCATAAACATTACACGAGCCGAGAAGTGACTCAAGCATGTCACGGAGCAGGTCGATCTGGCACAACAGGAGCTGACGGCAGTCCGCGAGTACCACTATCCTCGCATACCGCCCTAATCTAGCATGGGGAGGCGAGGCAGGTGAAAGTGGATTCAATACTGAGCCGTCTGTCTCCTTCCCACTGCAGACTGCTGGGTCTGGATTGTCTCCGCATGCAGGGACTGAAAAAGCATAGTGGGGTGAACTTTTTATTTGGGACATTTGAATCTGTAATAATTCAGGACCGCCCTCGCCCGCCAATTGGCGAGTATTCGCTGCATTTTTTCTTTCACTACACTAATGCTTGGTTTTCTTGGGGGGGGGGCGAGATGCTCTGGCTCGACCGGCTCTTCTTCAAGCGAGCTCGACATTGCTGAGCCGATCGCCTAGACCCCATACATGGCTCTGGCGGGAGCGAGCCGGTCGCCCACAGGTCACATATCTGGATGACTCGTGAGCTGATCTTGGAGGGTCAGCCTCGCAGCCGCTCGCTTCTTATGTGGATACGGTTGAGAACAGCTCTCGATCGCGGACTTGCAGACTATTGGCGAACTGATATGAATTTGATTTGGGTTCGGAAGTTGAAACGTCAGGGCTAATTTTTCTATCCGCACTTTTCCCGTTGGCAGAACGTTTTCCCGTCCTTTTTGATTCTATAAATAGGCCTAGCCGACCTTCTCATCTACCGCATTTAAGGCTTCCTCTCCTTCTTCATCCCTTGCGAGAACCTCTTTGTCCCGTTCGGCGAAATTTCTGCGAGATGGGTGGTGGCAGCGGCGAGGCGGATGGGAGGAGCAAGTGCGCTTGGACCTTTTATAAGCATGAATTCCCCTCCGCCATCATCACCGAGCGCGAGTTCCTGTACGCTGTAGGCAACTTCGTTCCACCGAGTTTTGTGGCGAGGCGACCCGGGGCGGACGAGCGGATAAAGGACCTTTCCGCGGATGAGCTGACGCTTCCTATGTCTCACTTCGAGGCGGGCCTCCAGCTACCCGTATGGCTGGAAGTCTGCCAAATTTACAAGTACTTCGGGGTCATCCCCGGGGAGATGACCCCCAACTTAGTTGCGGTAGTGGTCAGGTTTGCCTAGTTCTTGCGGGAAGAGAGGATCGAGTTCAGCCTCGCGGTCTTCCTCAAGCTTTTCTCCTTCCGGGCGAACAATGACGCGACTGCCTGCTTCGCCAGCAACCACGTGAAGGTGCGGTAGATCATTAACAAGAGCCACAACTTGCTCAAGAAATTTATCTTCGTCAAGGGGGACTTTGGCAACCTCCCCTTCTCGCCAATCCAACTCAGCGAGGTGAGCTACCGCCCCCCAGCCTGGGGGGCCATGAAGTGGAACTATTCAGGTTATTTGCCGGGAAGAACTTTGAAGTGGCCTTCCTTCACAGGAATCTGGATGACCTCATCCTCATCCCGCACGGGGAAGGTAAGTGATTCGCACTTCAACTTTTCTATCTTCCCTTTACATGCTCTAAGCCTTACACTTCTCGCAGGCGAGCGCGACATCCCCCTACACCCCCCCTTACGAGAGCGTGTAGCTCGCTTCCAGCGAGCTCTCCTAGGCCGGGGCGGTGGCACCCACTCATCGCGAGGTCACGGTCCCTATAGCCCTAAAGCGACCCAGTCGCGGGCAGCCTCAAGCTCCGCCACTGCCCAAGAAATCGAAGAAAGTGGGAGGCGCGCCTCCCTCAGCTCGCGAGAAAGGTAAGGCCCCAATGGGACAACCATCTTGGGAACTCGCCCCCGCGGCCCCTCCGGCCCACAACTCTCTTACTGGGGAGGCCGATACCTCAGATCTGCGAGAAGGGGTTCAGCTCGCTGCGAAGCCACTGCCAAGTGGGCACCACAATTTTGTCTAAAGCGATGGGCTTACAGATGAGCTCGACGTCCCGCTCCTCCAATGGGACAAGAAGACGAACCGGGTTTTCATATCCTCGCTGCTGCCAAGTTGGCTGGAGCAGGACACCATCGGTAGAGAGGCTTATAACCTCTTATTTGGCCTCTATGCACGAGAGGACACCACCGTCTTTGACGAGGACGCTACGCGGGTGCTGATTCACGAAAGTGCGCGTGCCCAATTCTGCAGCCTTGAGTTGTCCCACAAGGTCGGCCGACGATGTCTCCGGATAGAAAAGAATGCCCCCTCGCTCAAGAGGTTGGTTGATGAGAAGGAAGCGACTCACAAGCTCGCGATGGAGGTGTGGTGAATTGAATGACTATCAACCCAAACAGGCAAGTGTACCTATCGAATTATAGTACTAAGGTCGTATTAAAAACTCGGGGTTGTCAATTACTATTACTCATGTTCCTACTATTATCCTACCATATGATTGATGGGTGTTTTGAGGAATTTTGAATTACACTAAAGATAATATTAAAATGGCAAACTTTAGATAAAAAGGCTAGCATTCGATCAACGATTTACCATGAAAAGAGATAAGAAGGATAAAAAAATTATAGTTTCATAATTGCAAACCAAACTCGACCGTGGCGGATCTGAAAATAAGAAATAATCTCGCTAGAGCATTAAATCTCCAAACTTCTAGACGTTTTGACTGAAATCTCTTTGCAAATCAAAAGGCCTAAAGTTGCATTATCGAAGTGACCCGCACTATTGGATTTTACTCCAATCCGGAGGATTTACGTCGTCCTATCTCTAGAATTGCGAGCAACTCCTTCCTTTTTTGAGTGATATTTCAAATCAATGAGTCTCTCGAATACTATGAAATGAGACCAAATTGCCTACTACCGTATAATGAAAATACAGAGTCGACATGAGAAAAATCAAAGAAGGATCGAGAATAATCTATTGGGATTTGTCTCCACAATACCTCAGATTTGTAGGAAGTCAGACCTTGAACTAAGATGAATTAAGGTATATTTGATATTGTGTTTGAGTTGTATGTGTGCAGGTTCTTATTGCCAAGTGTAGACCAATGTCAGTCTATAATGGGCCACCAAACACAGGACCATACAATGTAATTCCTTATTATGTGATCCAAGGTGTTGGCTCATGTATAGCCTCTCTATTGGGACACACTTCATCAACATACACTTGGACAATGTAGTATTGGAGTCTATCTCAGAAGAAATTTTCTAAGTCCACATACTCGAGTACTTCTTTAGTATACTCGAGTAAGTGAGTCTGTACTCGAGTAGGTTGGGCTACTTACTCGAGTGGATTCTCTTTATACTCAAGTATGAAAGCTTATACTCGAGTAGATTTTCTTTCACTCGAGTAAGTGATACCTTTACTCGAGTAGATGGTTAGTTACTCGAGTAAGCGCTCTGTTTGAACTCGAGTAGATCTGGACTTCTTATCCTAGAAAGTTTCTAAGTCCACATACTCGAGTAGTTCTCTGAAATACTCGAGTAAGTAACTCTGTACTCGAGTAGATTGATTTTCATACTCGAGTAGGTTAGTGATCACTCGAGTAGTTTTCCTAAGATACTCGAGTAGTCTATCTTCCCCATACTCGAGTATCTCAAACTCTTATACTCGAGTAGCTCTTCAAGTCTTATCTGAGAAATTTTTCCAAGTGTTTATACTCGAGTATATTTGCTCATACTCGAGTAGGTTCTCTAAGTCACTCGAGTATTGATCCCTGAAGCACTCGAGTAGTTTCTATCTTGATACTCGAGTATATCCCTAATATCTACTCGAGTATGCAACCTCTTACTCGAGTATGTCTCTGTCTCTCGAGTTTGTCTGTTTGAATTTCTTGAATTTCTCTAAGTCAAGTTTCTTTGTGTATTTTCTAAAAGTCCTTTCTGATTGGTCCACGTGTCATCCTTAATTATGCTTATGACCATTGGAGACTGCCTATAAATAGGTCTTTTCAGACTTGACTAAATACATGCGTTTACAGAGATTAATTTTTAAGAAAGAGAAAATTCCGAAAACCCTAATCCTTCCATCCGCCGCCATTAAAGTTTTCGGAAGAAGCTCTGGATCGTCTTCTCTCTGCCGCAGCTATCGATCTCTAATTCTTAAGCGATCCAGACTCAAGAAGAATCATCCGATCTCTCTGTGCTTCATCGTCTCTGATTTATTTTCTTGATCGTGGTGATTCCAGATCTCAGAATCGTGGATCTCTCTCTAGTCTTCTTGAACTGTTCCTGTTCAAACCGAAAAGCTCTCAAGAAGAAGATTACGTCAAAGATCCAGATCTATGCTAATTGTTGTTTGTGTTTTTCTTTTCAAACAAATTTCATTGTAGGAGATCTATCTCCGAGTGGTAGGAAGTTTTATCTTCCGAGTGTAGATCCGTTTGGGATCGAGTTTTTGTAGGAACATAGTTCCGAGGTGTAGGATTGGTTTGCAATCCGAGATAGTGGAGCAGCCGAGTCTAGTGATTTGCTAGATCGGTGAGGAAAAGTGGACGTACCCAAGATTGGGGAACCATTATAAATCTCTTGTCGTCTGTGTGATTGCTTGATTACTTATCCGTGCTGTGTTATTTTTTTATTCCGCATTTGGCACGCATTTCACCTATTCACCCCCCTCTAGGTTATTTAGGTTGATAACTTAGTTCTCTCATAATCTAGCAAAAATAAAACTAAGAAACGAAGAAAAATCTCATCTCATTTCATGGATCCTCATGATCGAATGCTAAAGAAAAATTAGCTACGCATATTCAAGAAGGAAACAACAATAAGATAAAGAAATTTAATTTTCATTGGTTGATAAAAAAGAGTACACAATTATAATAAAAGAGACAATATTATATTTCCAAGAAGAAGATTACACTAATAAAAAGAACTTAACAACAAGACAAGAAAAGAAAAGAACTCTCTTGCACTAGCACTCTACTTTCTCTCCAATGTCCAACCTTCTCAAAGCTTGAGATAAGTGCTCCTTATATAGATGAGGGGGAAGGTTCTAGAGGGAGGTTGAGATGAAGGGGCATAAGGGGGGGGGGGGGCGGCCATGCATGGGTGGAAATGTGCATGAATGGCAATAAAGAGGTAGAGAGAGAAGCAAGGTTCAAAGAATTTCATTTTAAAGAAATAAAAATAGAAGATAGGAAATAAAAGGGGGGACGAATGAGGAATAAAAGAGGAGAGAAAATAATAAAGGGGGATAGAGAGAAGGCCAACCATGCATGGTCTTCAAATGGGCTTCATTATGGGCTCGAGTGGCTTCAAGGGATGCACTTTATGGGCTTGGGCTACTGGTGTGTTCGGGTTGGACCAAGGAAGGGCCGAATGATTGGGTTGCATGAGAGGGCTCGGGATGGCTATTTGAAGGAGGGGCTCGGGTTGGCTACATCAAGGTCTCGGGATGCATGTGGAGGGCTGGTTGCTACATGTGGGCTCGGGTTGGACCAAGGAGGGGCTCAGGCTGCTTCAATGATTGCATCAAGGGGGCTTTAACCTAAAAAAATAAAATAAAATAAAACATTAGTTATGTTATACAACATAACAAACATAGCCATGCAACATAAAATAAAAAATTTAAACATAACAACAAAAATATAAATTAAAACATAACAAACATAAAATACATAAAAATATAATTATACCTTGGAATTTTTTATGCTAAACTAACCCAAAAAACGATGACTAAAACTAGTCATCAAATTCCCCCATGCTTATGTATTTGCTTGCCCTCAAGCAAATGAAATTTAAAATTTAGGGAATAGGAATAAAACAAGGAAAGCAATTTTAAGTTTCATAATTAAGAAAACCAAAATATAAAAAATTAAACTATCCTAATTTCTATGTTAACAACTAGTGGGGTGAGAAGTCCACAATAGAAAACTAGAAAATGGAGATCTAAAAAAATCATTAGAACATAAAGAAGAGTTGCACATTTCTAAATTCCTAAAACAAGGCATCCAATATTTAGGAAAATAAGAAAAACAAAAGTAGAGACTCAAAATAAACGGCGCATTGAACGAATTACTAGGTTGCTAGAATAACAATTACCCCTAAATCACCTCAAGATAACCTCCAAAGAAATCCATCAATGATGGTGGCCATAGGCTTGAATTTTCACACTCTCTCCACTGCAGGTTTGTGTCACGTTCTAAATATCAAAAGGAGTTTTATAGGCGTAAAGACTTGGCTTAGGTAAATGATTAGGAATAATCAAGGATAAAAATGAATGTTAAAACACACTAAACCAAGGATGAGCTTTAAATAAACATAAAAAGACAAAAATGAGAAATAACAAGTATGCCATTTTCTCCAATCCAAACTAAAGAAAAGAACAAGGCCATGCATTTTTCTTTTCACATAATTGGAAAAAATAAACTTCTTCTTTTTCTTTTTTGATTTCACATTTTTGGATAATAACATTTTTTTTATTTTCATAGGAGAGCTCCAAATGTACGCTTATAATTTCCTTTTCATTTTTCAAAGATGATAACCCATCACAAAAATAATATTTAAGTAAAGCTCAAATCTAGTGTGATAATTGGGATGGTATATTTGCTTTGGTGAAAAATCAAAGGTGGAGCTAAATAAAGAAAAATGGAAAAAGGTCCAAAGTTGTTTTTAGCAAAGGTGAAATATTTGGGTGGACAAAAATGCTCAAACGGGTCAAAGGGTGGCCTAAATCATATCTAAAGTTTGTGGAAAACGACACAAATGTTTTGAGAGTCGCTAGAGATAAGTTCTAGACACCAAGAAAGAATTACCACAAAATGAAAAGTGATAACATTATCTAGCAACTGTTCATACACAATTAAACTGAATAAAAAGAAAAACTACAATTTTCTAACTTACAACGTAGAAAATAGATACCTATATTTAAGAATTAGAAAATAGTAAAATTAAGCTATGCTAAAATAATAGATTTAGAAAACCGATTCAAAGAAATTCTACTTAGAACTAAAGAACCACAGGGGCATACACACCACTAGAAGAAACATAAAAATAAAGATAGAAAATAATTTTTGATTTTGATTTTCAAATAGATTTTAGAATTTTTTTTGGATTTTTGATTTTTTTGATTTTTTTTGGGTTTTTGTATTTTCTAGTTTTTGGGATTTTTGATAAAGTTAAAGAAAAAGTAGTACTCCTAAGGGGCTTAATATAACTAAAATAATTTTTTTTTATTTTGTTGTTTTTGTAGAAAGGAAAGAAAAAGAAAGAAAATAACGAAACCCTCCCCCATGGTTAGATTTTTCATTTCCCTCAATGAAAATAAACGAAAAAAAAGGAACGAGAAAGAGAAGGAGAAGAGGGGGATAGAAAATGCAGAAAAATAAAAAATAAGAAGCATAAAAAAAGAACAGGACTTTCCCGGGTTTGTGAGGCCGAAAGCGGATGTTGCTCCCCCATGCTTGGCTTTAATTCACTTGATCACCAGCAAGCTTGACTTGATCCTTCTTGAAATCAGCAATGTTGGAGCGGTAATCACGAACTTGCACTTGTTTGGCCACCGAGAGGAAGAGCAAAATACAAAAATAAAAGCAGAAAAATCCTTGGGCAGTCTATCAAGAGTGTTCTTTATTTAACAATATAAAGTTTGAATAATAAAAAAAAAGTTTGATAATAATAAGAAGTCCAAAATAAGAAAGAGTTCCAAAAGAAAATAAATATTAAGAGACAAAAATAAGATGCTCCTTTGCAGGAGATACTGAATCCTTTTAAAAATACAACTTCAGTCTATGACCTTTAACTTTGAAGTCACCCTTATCCGGGCACGAGAGAAACACAGTTCCATACGAAAAAACTTGCTTGACCGTAAACTGTCCAAACAATCGAGATTTAAGCTTTCCAGGGAAAAGACGTAAGCGCGAATTAAAAAGAAAAACCTGATCGCCTGGTTTAAATATTTTAGGGTGGCACAAGTTCTTATCATGATAAAATTTCATGCATTCTTTATAGGTTTTGTTGTTCTCATAAGCGTTCGCTCGCCACTCATCGAGTTCATTTAATTGATTTTTTCTATGGTCACCGACCGAGTGCGGATCGAAATTAAAAAACTTTAGTGCCCAGTATGCACGGTGTTCTACTTCTACCGGGAGATGACACAATTTTCCATAGACCAATCGGAAAGGAGTACAACCAATAGTGGTCTTGTACGCTGTCCGATATGCCCAAAGAGCATCGTCTAACTTTAATGACCAATCTTTACGAGAAGTAGAAAAGGTTTTTTCCAAAATTCATTTATGTTCGCGATTGACTACCTCGACCTTACCATTAGTTTGGGGGTGATAAGTGGTGGATAGTTTATGTGTAATACCGTATTTAGTTAAAGCTTTAGCGAGTTGATCGTTGAAGAAATGACTTCCCCTATCACTAACGATCGCTTGAGGAAAACCAAAATGAGAAAATAATTTTTTTAGAAAAGAAACTACGATTCGAGCATCGTTACTGGGTAAAGCTTAGGCCTCCGCCCACCTAGAAACATAATCTACGGTGACTAGAATATATTTATTACCTAAGCTGGAGGGAAATGGGCCTACAAAGTCGATGCACCACAAATCGAAAACTTCACACTCAAGAAAGTAATTTTGTTCCATTTCATTTTTATTGGATATGTTTCCAGTCTGCTGGCACCGATCACACCCGCTCACAAAGATTTTTGCATCTTTAAATATGCTTGGCCAATAAAAGCCAGCACTAGGTACTTTGTGGGCAGTGCAGTTTGCTTGAAAATGCCCGACAGTCGGACCTTCATGAACATGCTACAAAATCTGTTGACCTTCTTCCCGGGAAACACATCTTCTTACCACCTGTCCGCACAAATGCGAAATAGAAAGGGGTCCTCCCAAAAATAATACTTCAACTCAGAAAAGAATTTCTTATTTTGTTGAGAAGAGTACTCTTTTGGAAGGACCCGGGCAACGAGATAATTGGCCAGATCGATAAACTAGGGGGTAGAAGAAGAAACTTTTAAAATTTGTTCATCCGGAAAAGAATCATTAATAAAATTTTCATTTAAAACACCGATTTTAGGATTTTCGAGGCGAGAAAGATGATCACCCGCTAGGTTTTCCGCTCCTTTCTTATCCCGGATCTCCAAGTCAAATTCTTGAAGTAATAGGACCCATCGAATAAGACACGGCTTGGCGTCTGGTTTAGAAAGGAGATACTTCAAAGTCGAATGATTCGTAAAAATGATAACCTTAGAAAGAGTAATGTGCAGTCAGAATTTATCGAATGTGAAAATAAATGCTAAGAGTTCCTTTTCGGTTGTGGTATTGTTTTCCTGCGCCGAATTAAGCGTTTTGCTCGCGTAATAAATTAGGTGGAAATTCTTAGCTATTCGTTGTCCTAGCACTGCACCGACCGCAAAACTACTCGCATCGCACATTATTTCGAAAGGTAAATCCCAAACTGCAGTGATCATAATTGGGGCATTAATAAGTTTAGATTTAATCAATTCAAAAGCAGCTAGACATGATTCGTCAAAATTAAATGGGGTGCCTTTTTCTAGAAATTGGGTTAGAGGCTTGGTGATTTAAGAAAAGTCTTTAATGAAGCGCCTATAAAACCCCGCATGGCCTAGAAAACTCCTAATCGCTCTAATGTTCATAGGCGGCGGTAGCTTCTAAATCACCTCGATCTTAGCTCGATCGACCTCGATTCCCCTAGCAAAGATTTTATGTCCTAAAACTAGACCTTCTCTCACATAAAGTGGCAATTTTCCCAGTTTAAAACCAGTTCATTTCCTCTCATCGTTCTAAGACCTTAGCTAGATTTTGTAAACATAAAGAGAAAGAGTCACAGAAAATAGAAAAGTCGTCCATAAAGACTTCCATTATACTCTCAACGTATTTATTAAAAACGGCTAACATGCACCGCTGAAAGGTAGCTGGTGCATTGCAGAGACCGAAAGGCATCCTACGGTAGGCAAAAGTTCCGAAGGGGCAAGTGAATGTTGTCTTCTATTGGTCCTCGGGTGCTATAGGGATTTGGAAATACCCTGAGAGACCATCGAGAAAGTAATAGAAACTATGCCCGGATAACCGTTCTAAAATCTGATCGATAAAGGGGAGGGGGAGGTGATCTTTACGAGTAGCATTGTTTAGCTTACGGTAGTCGATGCACATCCTCCATCCCGTTACCGTCCTAGTTGGAATTAAATCGTTGTTCTCATTCATCACTACCATGATCCCACCCTTCTTATGTACAACCTGGACCAGACTTACCCACTTACTATCGAAAATTGGGAAAATTATTCCCGCATCTAATAATTTAAGCACCTCTCCCTTCACGAGCTCTTTCATGTTCGGATTAAGAACGACGTTGAGGTTGGACTACACTTTTAAAATTATTTTCAAAAAATATTTTATGGGTTCAAAAAGAGGGGCTTATGCCAGAAATATCAGATATTTGCCACGCTATAGCTCGGCGATGCATTTGTAGAACTTCGATCAATTGATCGTTCTCAGATTGAGAAAGAAAGGCAGAAATTATGTAACACCCCAAAAATCTCAAACATGGATTTGAGGTGCAGATTGTTTTACATGGCCTGGGATACGGGCGTGTCCCAGGGCGTGTCGGGGGTACACGGCCTGGGATACGGGCGTGTCCCAGGGCATGTCGGGGGTACACGGCCTGGGACACGGGCGTGTCCCAGGGCGTGTCACTCAAATAATAGGCGGATTGAGTCAGAAGATTACACGGCCTGGAACCAAGCCTTGAACACGGCCGTGTCAGATTGGACACGGGCGTGTCCGATGCCGTGTGCCTACCCGTGTACTGCTGGTTGGGTTTGGAGCTCGTTGAGGCAGGGGTGACACGGGCGTGTCTCATGACTGACACGAGCGTGTCAGGTTTGACACGGGCGTGTCGATGCCCGTGTTCTGGTAAAGTTCAGTCGGTACGAATGCCGCGTGTGCCGCTTAAGGGTACACGGCCTGTGACACGGGCGTGTCACATGCCGTGTCAGCCAAAAAAGTATGATTTTGGGAAAATCGTGGCCGTTCATTTTCTCTCTTTGGATCCAAGGGCTCAGGTGATTCCTGGCTGGATTAAATCAGCAGAGGCTTGATGAAGAAATCATTCTTCATTTGGTTAAGGAAGAGAGAAAGAGAGAGGTGGAAGAAGAAGGAGGAGGAGATCAAGCCACCGGCGGAGCTCCCGTGGTCCGATTCGTGATCCGAGGCCAGCGTTGTGAAGGCAAAGCTGCTGTGGTGCTTTCTCACCGGGTAGATTTCGATGGCTCCCAAGAGATCGACAAGGGTAACGATCTCCCTTCTTGGACATGTGAAGTCCTTCTTTTCTGCATTGCATAGGGAAAACCCTTCCCCGCGAGTGTGCGGTGGGCTGTGGTGTCCCTTGGGGTAGATATGTGAAGTCCCCCTTGTTAGAGTCCGGAATTGGAGTACGGATCTAGGCATGCTGTGTGAAGCCCATCTAGACATGTTGGTCTGGATTAGTGATGCTTGTTTGCATATCGGAGAAGACTCCGTGATTATGGCTTGTGTTGCCTTGTGCCTACCTGTTGCTTGGTGCAGCAGGAAGTACTGGATGAAGTCCAGGAAATGAAGAGGGTTGGATGCAACTCTTGTGGCAGTGCGTTGCCACTTTATGTGCGGTTGAGCCGTTGGACTGCAACTCGATGAAAGGCAGATTGCCGAACAGGAAAGGTGAAACCAACCCGCGCCTATAAATTGCCATGGATACTTCCGTATTCGAGGTGGCACGGCGACTTGAGCAACGGGGGGTGGCTGATCCGTACCTGCGTTAGGTCCGTCCGACTTGGAAGCCTGGTTATGGGTTTTGTTGGAGCGCCTAATGAGAGTCTTAGGCTCGCGCGCCGAAAAGACTAGAATGCTCAAATACCATGTAGATGGTGGTGTTGACCCTGGTATTCCGGTACACCAAGAATGTGCCCTGAGTGCACGGACTGTCGGGCCGTGTGGCCGACGGTTGTGATGGCTTGAATGTGCCTGCGCGCACATAGTTGCTATTGTTGATACCATGCTGTGCAGGGAAAGAATGTTACTGCCCCGAGAAAGGGGTAGGATTGTTATAATTGGGTCAGCTGAATGCTGACCGTTGCCTTGTTTGCCACCGTTTGGGTGGATTGTCCCTATGCAGGTGCTGGAGAGCCAAGTGGTAAATGAAGGGCTGAAGCCCGACGGCTGTTGCTGCTGCTGCTGCGGCTAGCCCTTGAAGGCTGAGCAAATGATTTTGTTTGTTTTGTTTTTCCTCATGTATGGCCGGCCTGCGCGCCGAGGTTTGTAATCCATGTTGTATGGAAAGAGGAACTGTAAGGCCTTAAGGCCAAACCTTTATTGTACATTCCGTGGTTGTATATATAACTGTGGTTTATATATATTGGACATTCCTGGTTAGAGTTCAATTTACATCTTAAAACTTCCACTAGCAAGCTCTGAGTTAGGATGCGTGTATGGTTTGGTAATATCCTGTGACCTCACCGTCTGTTTGTGGCATATAGTGTGGGGCCCCGGCCAGACCTTTTACTATACGTCATGCAATAGATGGGGTCGTTACATTTTGGTATCAGCTTCGTTCGGTCTTCCTCTATCGAATTCGTGGTAGAATTCTTTTATGGGGTGGCGAGCGCGTGTTTGTGCGCCCTGCTGTAACGCTAATGAACTCTGGAATGTCCACTAAGGAATGTACATGATCTTGTTTGAGGAATCTGCGCGTTCCTTTTTGTGTTGTTTTGCTTGCATACGATCGCTAATGTGTGTCTTGTCCACCTATAGGTGACGCGTAGTGGTGCTGGGCAGTCGGAGCCCCAGCGCTCTGATGAGAGTGCGGCACCAGCTGAGGTGCCAACACCTCCTCCATCTGCGTAAACTGTTCGCTTAGTTGCTGAGGCTCTATTTGCCATGATTCAGCCGACCGGGCAAGCGCAGCCGGCAGTTGTGCCAGTTCGTGTTGATGTAAGACCCGAGCCGGTTGAGGCAGTCGATCCACGAGCAGCTGACCGACAGTTGAAGCAATTCATGAGCTTTAGTCCGCCTACGTTTACGGGACTGGGATCCCCAACGCAGGCAGAGGATTGGTTATCACGTGTCAAGCGGATAATGACAACGATCAGGGCGGAGGAAACTCTAAAGGTCACCTTGGCCACCTTCATGCTTGAAGGAGAGGTGCGGTTGTGGTGGGACGAGGTTGAGGTACACCATTTGGCGGGCAGGCAATTAACGCAAGTATCGATTGAGGAGTTCTCTCGAATATTTCTGGCGAAGCATGTCCCAGCGGCGCAACGCATTGCCATGGAAAATGAGTTCCAACGGTTAAAGCAAGGAGAAGATAGCGTGGATATCTACTTGCATGAGTTTACCAGGTTGGGGCGGTATGTGGGAACAATCTTCGCAGATGACCAAAGGAAAACGAATCGGTTCTATGAAGGATTGCGGGATGAGTTGAGATTCCTGCTTTTGAGTTCAGTGAACCAAGGGTTTCAGGCATTGGTTGACACTGCGTGTGCGTTGGAGAAGGACATGAGTCGGGTGTAAGGGAACAAGGGCTTGGTTGTGTCAAAGCTAGAGGTTCAAGCACCTCGCCCTAGCAAATCATTCTACCAGAAGAAAGGGGGCAAGAGGTCCAAGCCGTCTGGGCAAGTGTCGACGACCGTTGTGTCGGGGGCGACATCAAGGCCGGATTCTCGTACATGCTATAACTGTGGCCGGGTGGGGCATATAGTTCGTGACTGTGGAATTGTTCAGCCCAAAGGGGAAAAGAAGACGGGTGCGTCTTATGCTGAGAAGGGCAAAGCGGTGGTTGATTCCTCTGCGTCCCAGGCACAGCCCCAAATCTATCACCTTGGTCAGCAGGAGGCGATTAAGCAACGTGACTTCGTCACAAGTACGAGTGAATATAGCTTATTTGCTTACGTCCTATTGCCTTTTATTATACAGAGCTTGTGCATGATGTGTGTGCTGCAGGCTTTGTCCTGATTCGGAATCGTCCGGCGAGAGCCCTGTTTGATACGGGTGCTTCGCATTCTTTTCTGTCTGAGGACTTCGTATCTCGAATTGGGGTGCCGAGTCATGTGACGGTTGATAGTACAAGGGTGCTATTGCCGAATGGCTGTGTGATGCTTGCAGATAGGGCTTGTGATGTGGATGTTCAAATAGGAAGTCAGGATTTCGGTTTGAGTGCAGCTGTGCTACCGTTATCGGAGTTTGATATGATCTTTGGCATGGACTGGCTCTCGGAGCAGCGTGCCTTGATTGATTGCAACTCCAAGGAGATCACACTGGGCCAGAATACCGGACTTGTGACAAAGTTCGCTGGTATGCGAGGAGTTGGCGGGACTCTTTTGTTTGCGCTCCAAGTCGTCAATGCTGTCCGGAAGGGCGCGGAGTTATTCTTCACGCTAATTTAGGCTGTTGAGCCAAAGGCCAGTGTCGATTAAGTTCTGGTTGTGTCAGAGTTTGCCGATGTGTTTCCTAAAGATCTTCCTGGGTTACCACCCCAGCGGGAGATTGACTTCTCTATTGAGTTGGTGCCAGGTGCGAAACCTATGGCCCGCTCCCCATATCGTGTCGCGCCAAAAGAGATGGCTGAGTTGAAAGTCCAATTGCAAGAGTTGTTGGAGCAGGGATACATACGCCCAAGTATGTCACCTTGGAGCGCGCCTGTTCTATTTGTGAAAAAGAAAGACAGTAGTTTACGGTTATGTATTGACTACCGCGAATTGAATAAGCTGACGGAGAAAAACAAATATCCGATTCCACGGATTGATGACCTATTTGATCAGCTGGCAGGATCAACGGTCTATTCCAAGTTGGATTTGAAATCGGGATATTATCAGTTGAGGATTCGGGAAGGTGACATTCCCAAGACGGCGTTTGGAACACGCTACGGTCATTATGAGTTCACGGTAATGCCGTTTGGCCTATGTAATGCGCCTTCGGTATTTATGGACCTAATGCATCGAACGTTCCGAGAGTACTTGGATTTGTTCGTGATTGTGTTTATCGATGATATCTTAGTATACTCTCAGTTAGAAGATGTAACATCCCATTTTCAAATAGACCCCCCCTTAGGAGTGACTTGAACATACCTACGTCATAACAAGGCCTAGGTTGAATCTAGGAGGTCAAGTGACCCAACTAGTTAGTTGAGACTCACTTGGGCTGCAAATAGTAAAATCTTAAAACCCTGATTTTGGTGGCCTAGTGGGTTCAATCTGACTCCAAGGCATTCCTAGACCTAATATGAGATCAATGGGTCACCAAGGACCCATTGGGTGCAAACCTAATGGCTAAGTTGAGCCAAGTCAACTTAAGCCCTAGTTAGGCCAAAGTAACCCTGCCCTGGATCAACTCACCCTCTTTATCCCAAGTATACCCTACCTAACCATACCTAGGCCTTAGGGGAGGTCAATGGGTCCCTAGGGGTCTATTGATGTTGACTCGGAAGGTCAAATTGACCAAGTCAACCCTAAACCCAAATCAAGTCAAACCTAGCTCAATTGGGTTAACTCAAGCTCAAGCCGCCTCATGTAGACTCATAGGGTTTTATTAGGAGTTATTATGGCTGCCTATAGCCTAAAACCTAGGCTAGCCAACATGTTGACTAGGAGAGAGAAAGAAGATAGAAATAGGCTAAATATAGGAGAGAGAAAGTGTGAATTAAGGGTATTTTCATGGTAGAATGGTGAGCCCCCCTCTCATATGGCATTTAAGGTTTTAATATTAATTTTATGGGCTGCCTTTAGGCTTCTAGGGGAAGAAAATTCGTGAGGATGACTAGGAGAGAGAAAAAAATAAGTATTTGGTTATATAGAGGAGAGAGAAAAGGTGGTGGAGAGGTGAAGAGGTGTTTTGAAGAGGGAAGAGGCATGAGTTCGGCCAAAGAGGGGCCAACAGCCACCTAGAGGTTGACACCTCCTCCCCCCACCCTTTTCCCGGCCATCAAGAGGTGTTTCCACCCTCTCTCTCCTCTAACCACCCCCCCACATGAAGAGGTGTTTTGCCTCTTGGAGAAAACCGCCCCTCTCCCCCTCTCCTCTTTATATACTCACTTAGGAGAGAGGGGAGACCATTTTCGAAATCAGAGAAGGAGGGGTGAACCCTTGCCGGAGCCACCAAGGAGAGAAACGCCGCCACCGCCGCCACCGCCGCCACCATGGCATCCCGCCGTTCAACTCGCATCCAAGCCCGAAATTAGGTCCTCCCTCACCTTTTCTCTCATGTTTAGATCCTAGGATTGTTTAGGAGTTGAGTTCATGCTCAAACGAACCGGAGCAAAAGCTTAAGATTTCAGAAATTTCCATTTTTATGGAGTTTTTGAAGCTCTCGGGTAGGGCGGCGCCGCCACCTCCGGCCGCCCTAGCCGCCGGCAAGGCTAGCCCCCACCACCGGGAACATGTAGGAGTTGTTTCCCGGTGGTGGCGCCGCCCATGGTGGCCGGGAAAAGGCCCGTAATAACCACTTCTCACGGTTCTGGTTCAGGCCATTTGGAGAAGACAAAGTACAGCTGCCGTCCGATCGCTTTAAGATTCGTGCAGGATCAAAATAAATACTTATAAACCCATATTTTTTTCGGATTTTCTGTATTTAATAAAACAGTTTCACTGTAAATTAAATTTAGGCCCCTTATGGGCACCACATGAAAAATAGTACAACATAAAAGTTGTAGGTCTTTTGAATACCTACAATATGATATGTAGTGGTGAAAAATTGGATGAGGGGACTGCCCTGTAGAGCCTTTTTAGTAAGGGTATGTCCTACAACTAGGGTAGTTTTCTTCTAAAAATTATTTAGGCCCTTTAGGGGCATGTTCATCAAAAATGATCAACATAAATATTGTAGGAATTTTTATTATCTACAGTTTGATATGTAATGGAAAATTTTAGGACAAGTATTCTGACCTATAGGGCCATTATTCTAGGGTAGGTCCTACAAATAGGGCAAATCTTTGAAAAATTTCCCACACCTAATCCTTAGTCCAAATGCTTTGAAATTTGGACAGAGACTCAATATCACCTAGACCTAACTCCTGTAAAAATTGGAGACCATTTGGGATAGTTTAACTTAGGGTTCTTCCCTAAACCTAGAAAAGCTAGGGTAAGGTAGTTGAAGGGTCAAATGACCTCCAAACCCTCCCAAATTTTGGTGAGGTGTCCCTGGTATAGGTATCTAGGTCTGGTTCAAATTTCAACTCATTTGGTTGAGTTTTGATTAGGAATACTCTAAACCCTAGTTTTGACCTAGTAGAAGGAAGTTTAGTGAGAAGGTTCCTTGCACTCTGGTATGATCATCTCACCTCAACAGAGGTTGAGATTTTGACCACTGGTTTATTTTGGTCATAAGATTATCCTTAGGGAAGATGGGATGATTTAGGGTAAGTTTACCCTAGGGCCCAGGTTAAAACCCTAAAGGTGGACTTTGGGGGGTTTGTGAAGGACATAGGGGCAAATGCCCTTGTATGGCCTTGAGATTTAGTGGAGAGGTTTTTAATGAGTTTGTAACTCTCTGGTTGCAATGTTAGATAATTTTGATGTAGGTAGCTACCTCAAAACTTAAACCCTAGTTTTAGGGTAGAAGGGATTTTAGTTCCAAACAGTATCTTAAACTCTTTTAAAAGCCAGGAAATTGGGGTAGTGTGTTTGTAGGGTAGTTAGGACCCTTGGATAATTTTACTAGAATTTTTGGATAGGTATTTCTAGTACTTCATTCATGAATGTGGTTATAGCCCTTTTTGATGTTTTATTTATGATAGATTTTTAATTCAAATAAGGCCCCCTTGAAACTCTGGAATTAGATGTTGTTGGCCAGTAGAAATGCCCATGAATTTTTAGTTCAATTTTATGTTGATTAAATAGAATAGTTCCTTCACAAGTATTATTAAAAGGCTCTATGTTTCAAAAATATTTTATGGCATAAATAATTTCTGGAAAATTATGACAGTTGGTAATTAGTGTTTTTAAATCATTATGAATCAGTGGGATTTTTCTCTGGATTTTTGGAGTTATGGATTTAGTACTTGATTCACAAGCATGCTAGATTAGGGTTTTTGGTAAATGATTTATTATAAATTAATTTCCAGCAAGAAAAATTATGAAACTTTTATAGTACTGTTTTCATAGTATTTCTAGTACCCTGTAATTAATCTAAACTATTTGGAAGAGTATTTGATGTAGTTTATTCATTAGACATGAAGAAATTGGATTATTGCAAAATTAAGTTTAGGCCCCTTAGACCATAGGGAAAATTGTCAAACCTTGGATATATTATTTTTAGATACATTAATATTTGTCTTAAATTTATTATGATTTATACATGACTGAAAAGTATGATCCTTGTACAAATTTGGAAGACCTTGGATTTTAGTAAAATTAATTAATTAATAAATTAATTGAGAAAATTTTTATAACCGGGAATTGATTCAATTATGTTGTGATAGGACCCCAGTAATTAACTTAGGCTGTTCGGATGAAAACACAAAGGACATCCTATCAAGGTCATCATATAGTGTAGGCTGGTCTGCATTTGGCGTTTTCGTAAAAGATCGCATTTGGAAACGACTTAGGGCAATGTTGGAGTTTCTCAATATGCTGATTGGGATGGATTTAGATAGGTTGTCATGGAAGGTTCTAAGGAGTGACGAGAAGTGAGTGGTTGTGGTAGAAGGAGCACGGACCTGACGAAAGATCGTCATCCCCGTAAGAGTGAAGAGTCAAATTCACCCTAGGTTTAGTTTAATGTAATTTATTAAGGGAAAGGGTAAGAATAATTAGTTGAAATAAGTTTACACTTCACACACTAGTTAGATAGACATTTGGAAAAGGCTAAGTCGTCCCGAGGTGTTCAAAGGGGCGTCATCCCACGGTGCTCAAGGGATGAGGTTTGGAATTGAGCCGAACGGTTTAGTCCGGGGAGCTTAGTCTCGGTTTGTGGTTGAGCCGGACGGTTTGGTCCGGGAGCTTTACTCTTGACTTCTTATATTAACTGCTGCATGTGCATAAAAATAGGAAAGATTAAGGTGGTGGGTTCTCGATATCGGGGAGTTCGATTGCACCGACACCGATATCGTTGACTCGGCAAGGTGACTAGCACTTAGCCAAGGTTAAGTCCGGCGGTCCAGTCGGTAAGAGTATGCAGGAGTCCGCTTTGTGCACCAAGCGTTGAGGGCGTACGATAGGTCAGACAGTGGTGCTTTTACTGGTTTTGAGGTGGGCGAGGCCCAACCCACCGCTTCCGTCTGCCACTACGGAGGTATCCTGGGAGGTAACGGCTCTGAAAGGGGGAACTAAAGGTTTGTGTACACAAAGTTGGGTGTGTGAGTTGCACTGCTTGATCATCATACCCACCATATAGCTGCATGCCATAATCATTCATAACAACCTTGACACCTAAAGTATAAGTGGAATGGGACGCTTATACTTTAGGACTTGCAAAACAACCCCTTGGTCTATAAGCTTGTGTGGGCAAGTTTATAAATCAAAGGTTAATTTCAATATATATATATGCTGCTGTTTGTTAACCGACACCCCAACGTATAAGTGGAATGAGACATTTATACGATGGGAGCCTTGTAGAAGATCCCTTGGCTTATGTGTACTCACATAAGTGGAGGTTTAATTTCTTACTTACTTACCTTTCTATTTTACCTATTACAACACTTATATTGCTCCCCTGTCATAACTTGCTAGTTAGTTCCACCGTCATCTGCTTTTGACTACTCTCCACCTTCATGTCCTTCCCTTTCTTCCTCTTCGCTCGGTGCCTTAGGGCATGGTGGAAGGGGTGGGGGATGATAGGGCTTAGTCTTATAGACTAACGGTTTTCGAACCACATCATTTTAGGGAATCGTGGAGCCCAACCCGGAGGAGCAGCCCAGGAGGCCGGTGCGCTTGGAGACAGGGCAGTCTAGCTCAGGAGTTCAGACAGCCGGGACCGTGAGTTCCGTTCCTTAGTAGCAGTTTGTTTTTCAGCTTCCGTTTGAGTGACTATGTAGTGAGGTGTTGTTGTACCGGGCTTAAGCCCTCTTCCTTTCAGTACTCTATTTTTTACTCTGATGTTATACTGTGGACACTCCCTTCGTGGAGTTTACATATATGTGATTTATTATTGTGGACTGCATTTCTCCTTCTTTACTACTTACTACTTGATTGTGGTCGAAAAAGCCGGCAGAATCGGCGCGTTGTAGTGACGACCTTCCCGGGTGCGAAGGTGTCACCGCAAAGCGGCGGTTCTGGGCATAAGACCCCGGGAATTGGAATCGAAAAAAATGGGGTCTTACAAGTGGTATCAGAGGGTAATCATGATCGAAAAAGTAGCAGTCCACAAACCCTGGGTCACCCCCGCACGAGTTTAGTTTGGGGACAAACTAAGCAGCGGAAGCAGTGGTGTGCCCATATGGTGATCACAAATAAATTGTCCACTTCTTTAACAAATGGAATTCTTCTTTGTAGCTTGAGGCAAACCCTGCCCCCAGCAGGGAGCACCTACGGCTGTAAAGACCTCATCTTATTATTCTTTAGTCAATAAGTTAGACTCAACCTAGTACGACAGATGACTAACCATGACGACTTATAACATGCCCTAGTTCGAAATAGACCCTGGGTATGAACTTGTTTAAGGTAAGGAGATACCCAAACAGAATAAAAGGAGGAGTTTAACATGAGAATGACAACCTGATAGATAAAATCAGGTGACCCTACGACCCCTATCAAGAATTACTCAAATCAGTAGACTGCTTTAAGGAGAATTGAGATCAATAATACTTTAGCAGAATGGTAGAAGACAAGTAGTCTTAACCCTCGTACCGATAATAAGATTACTCGGAGACAACCACCAAGACAAACACCGAGGGTCGGATAGGAATTCAAGTTCGGAAGATACCCATTTGGGATTATGAACATTTTGACTGGGATAAGGTTGTCATAAATGTGACTCAGAGAGTTTTATGTATGAAGTATATCAACAAGTTTCAGGTTGGAACCCTAAGTCGAAGATTGATGCCCCGAGGATTGTACACCCAGCTAGGACGGATATAACATGGTAATATCAAAGATACTTAGCCCAAGGAAGATAGAGGCTAATCTTTTGTTTATTGGGGGCTTGTCTTTTGTTTATTGGGCAAATAGGATTGACTTGGGTTTCCTTAGACCTAATTTAGGGAATGTGGCGTAACAAACATAGTGAGATTGAATTTAATATAGTTCGACGTTATTCGGATGAAGATAAGACTAAATCGCTATGTTGCATCATCGGATGAAGATAAGATTTAACGAGGTAGTTGGGGTCACCCCGACCCGAAAGAAAACTCTCGTGGGTGTTTCATAAGAATTGTGAGTAGCTGTTCGTTATCACGGGATGCCCAAGACGATTGTGTCGGATCGGGATGGCCGGTTCACTTCCAGGGAGTGGAGATCATTGCAGGCTTACTTAGGCAGGCTCAGGTAAGGCTGATCAGAGACAGGATATTAGAGGCCCAGAGCAGACAAGCTAAGTACTATGACGCCCGACACCATCAGGTGGAGTTTCAGGTTAGGGACCGGGTGTTCTTGAAGATCCGGCCGATGCACGGGGTTTCACGAGTACGTGGTCGGCGGAAGAAGCTCAGTCCGAGATACATGGGGCCTTTCAGGATCCTGGAGCGGATCGGTCCATTAGCTTACAGACTGGAGCTATCGCAGGAGCTGTCCAGCCTACATGATGTGTTCCACGTATCTTCTCTCAGGAGGGCTCTACTACGCCCGGAGCTACAGATTACCACCACTGATGGGCCGGTAGCTACCGATCGGTCCGTTCAGGTGGAGCTGATATGGATAGATGACCAGGGGATACGGGTCTTGCGCCGCAAGAAGATCCCGCTAGTCAAAGTCTTGTGGAGGAATCATGGGCAAGAGGAGCATACTTGGGAACCCGAGGACTTGATGCGAGAGAAGTACCCGGAGTTGTTTAGCCAGGTAATATCTCCTAACTTCTCAAGATGCTTGTAATTATTTTTCCCTACTTGTTTTACACCGGAGTATCACCTAAGATTAGAGGCTAATCCTTTGTTTATTGGGGCTATCCCCTATTTATTAGCCTTGGTAAAGCAATTCAACCCTCGTGGGATGTTACAAGCTTAAGATAACCGATAGGAAAGCTCCCATAGACTTAACCTTAATTTCGGGGACGAAATTTTTGTTTTGTTTATTGGGATTTGTAACATCCCATATTCAAATAGACCCCCCCTTAGGAGTGACTTGAACATACCTACGTCATAACAAGGCCTAGGTTGAATCTAGGAGGTCAAGTGACCCAACTAGTTAGTTGAGACTCACTTGGGCTGCAAATAGTAAAATCTTAAAACCCTGATTTTGGTGGCCTAGTGGGTTCAATCTGACTCCAAGGCATTCCTAGACCTAATATGAGATCAATGGGTCACCAAGGACCCATTGGGTGCAAACCTAATGGCTAAGTTGACCCAAGTCAACTTAAGCCCTAGTTAGGCCAAAGTAACCCTGCCCTGGATCAACTCACCCTCTTTATCCCAAGTCTACCCTACCTAACCATACCTAGGCCTTAGGGGAGGTCAATGGGTCCCTAGGGGTCTATTGATGTTGACTCGGAAGGTCAAATTGACCAAGTCAACCCTAAACCCAAATCAAGTCAAACCTAGCTCAATTGGGTTAACTCAAGCTCAAGCCGCCTCATGTAGACTCATAGGGTTTTATTAGGAGTTATTATGGCTGCCTATAGCCTAAAACCTAGGCTAGCCAACATGTTGACTAGGAGAGAGAAAGAAGAGAGAAATAGGCTAAATATAGGAGAGAGAAAGTGTGAATTAAGGGTATTTTCATGGTAGAATGGTGAGCCCCCCTCTCATATGGCATTTAAGGTTTTAATATTAATTTTATGGGCTGCCTTTAGGCTTCTAGGGGAAGAAAATTCGTGAGGATGACTAGGAGAGAGAAAAAAATAAGTATTTGGTTATATAGAGGAGAGAGAAAAGGTGGTGGAGAGGTGAAGAGGTGTTTTGAAGAGGGAAGAGGCATGAGTTCGACCAAAGAGGGGCCAACAGCCACCTAGAGGTTGACACCTCCTCCCCCCACCAATTTCCCGGCCATCAAGAGGTGTTTCCACCCTCTCTCTCCTCTAACCACCCCCCCACATGAAGAGGTGTTTTGCCTCTTGGAGAAAACCGCCCCTCTCCCCCTCTCCTCTTTATATACTCACTTAGGAGAGAGGGGAGACCATTTTCGAAATCAGAGAAGGAGGGGTGAACCCTTGCCAGAGCCACCAAGGAGAGAAACGCCGCCACAGCCGCCACCGCCGCCACCATGGCATCCCGCCGTTCAACTCGCATCCAAGCCCGAAATTAGGTCCTCCCTCACCTTTTCTCTCATGTTTAGATCCTAGGATTGTTTAGGAGTTGAGTTCATGCTCAAACGAACCGCAGCAAAAGCTTAAGATTTCAGAAATTTCCATTTTTATGGAGTTTTTGAAGCTCTCGGGTAGGGCGGCGCCGCCACCTCCGGCCGCCCTAGCCGCCGGCAAGGCTAGCCCCCACCACCGGGAACATGTAGGAGTTGTTTCCCGGTGGTGGCGCCGCCCATGGTGGCCGGGAAAAGGCCCGTGATAACCACTTCTCACGGTTCTGGTTCAGGCCATTTGGAGAAGACGAAGTACAGCTGCCATCCGATCGCTTTAAGATTCGTGCAGGATCAAAATAAATACTTATAAACCCATATTTTTTCGGATTTTCTGTATTTAATAAAACAGTTTCACTGTAAATTAAATTTAGGCCCCTTATGGGTACCACATGAAAAAGAGTACAACATAAAAGTTGTAGGTCTTTTGAATACCTACAATTTGATATGTAGTGGTGAAAAATTGGATGAGGGGACTGCCCTGTAGAGCCTTTTTAGTAAGGGTATGTCCTACAACTAAGGTAGTTTTCTTCTAAAAATTATTTAGGCCCTTTAGGGGCATGTTCATCAAAAATGATCAACATAAATATTGTAGGAATTTTTATTATCTACAGTTTGATATGTAATGGAAAATTTTAGGACAAGTATTCTGACCTATAGGGCCATTATTCTAGGGTAGGTCCTACAAATAGGGCAGATCTTTGAAAAATTCCCCACACCTAATCCTTGGTCCAAATGCTTTGAAATTTGGACAGAGACGCAATATCACCAAGACCTAACTCCTGTAAAAATTGGAGACCATTTGGGATAGTTTAACTTAGGGTTCTGCCCTAAATCTAGAAAAGCTAGGGTAAGGTAGTTGAAGGGTCAAATGACCTCCAAACCCTCCCAAATTTTGGTGAGGTGTCCCTGGTATAGGTATCGAGGTCTGGTTCAAATTTCAACTCATTTGGTTGAGTTTTGATTAGGAATCCTCTAAACCCTAGTTTTGACCTAGTAGAAGGAAGTTTAGTGAGAAGGTTCCTTGCACTCTGGTATGATCATCTCACCTCAACAGAGGTTGAGATTTTGACCACTGGTTTATTTTGGTCATAAGATTATCCTTAGGGAATATGGGATGATTTAGGGTAAGTTTACCCTAGGGCCCAGGTTAAAACCCTAAAGGTGGACTTTGGGGGGTTTGTGAAGGACATAGGGGCAAATGCCCTTGTATGGCCTTGAGATTTAGTGGAGAGGTTTTTAATGAGTTTGTAACTCTCTGGTTGCAATGTTAGATAATTTTGATGTAGGTAGCTACCTCAAAACTTAAACCCTAGTTTTAGGGTAGAAGGGATTTTAGTTTCAAACAGTATCTTAAACTCTTTTAAAAGCCAGGAAATTGGGGTAGTGTGTTTCTAGGGTAGTTAGGACCCTTGGATGATTTTACTAGAATTTTTGGATAGGTATTTCTAGTACTTCATTCATGAATGTGGTTATAGCCCTTTTTGATGTTTTATTTATGATAGATTTTTAATTCAAATAAGGCCCCCTTGAAACTCTGGAATTAGATGTTGTTGGCCAGTAGGAATGCCCATGAATTTTTAGTTCAATTTTATGTTGATTAAATAGAATAGTTCCTTCACAAGTATTATTAAAAGGCTCTATATTTCAAAAATATTTTATGGCATAAATAATTTCTGGAAAATTATGAAAGTTGGTAATTAGTGTTTTTAAATCATTATGAATCAGTGGGATTTTTTCGCTGGATTTTTGGAGTTATGGATTTAGTACTTGATTCACAAGCATGCTAGATTAGGGTTTTTGGTAAATGATTTATTATAAATTAATTTCCAGCAAGAAAATTATAAAACTTTTATAGTACTGTTTTCATAGTATTTCTAGTACCCTGTAATTAATCTAAACTATTTGGAAGAGTATTTGGTGTAGTTTATTCATTAGACATGAAGAAATTGGATTATTGCAAAATTAAGTTTAGGCCCCTTAGACCATAGGGAAAGTTGTCAAACCTTGGATATGTTATTTTTAGATACATTAATATTTGTCTTAAATTTATTATGATTTATACATGACTAAAAAGTATGATCCTTATACAAATTTGGAAGACCTTGGATTTTAGTAAAATTAATTAATTAATAAATTAATTGAGAAAATTTTTATAACCGGGAATTGATTCAATTATGTTGTGATAGGACCCCAGTAATTAACTTAGGCTGTTCGGATGAAAACACAAAGGACATCCTATCAAGGTCATCATATAGTGTAGGCTGGTCTGCATTTGGCGTTTTCGTAAAAGATCGCATTTGGAAACGACTTAGGGCAATGTTGGAGTTTCTCAATATGCTGATTGGGATGGATTTAGATAGGTTGTCATGGAAGTTTCTAAGGAGTGACGAGAAGTGAGTGGTTGTGGTAGAAGGAGCACGGACCTGACGAAAGATCGTCATCCCCGTAAGAGTGAAGAGTCAAATTCACCCTAGGTTTAGTTTAATGTAATTTATTAAGGGAAAGGGTAAGAATAATTAGTTGAAATAAGTTTACACTTCACACACTAGTTAGATAGACATTTGGAAAAGGCTAAGTCGTCCCGAGGTGTTCAAAGGGGCGCCATCCCGCGGTGCTCAAGGGATGAGGTTTGGAATTGAGCCGGACGGTTTAGTCCGGGGAGCTTAGTCTCGGTTTGTGGTTGAGCCGGACGGTTTGGTCCGGGAGCTTTACTCTTGACTTCTTATATTAACTGCTGCATGTGCATAAAAATAGGAAAGATTAAGGTGGTGGGTTCTCGATATCGGGGAGTTCGATTGCACCGACACCGATATCGTTGACTCGGCAAGGTGACTAGCACTTAGCCAAGGTTAAGTCCGGCGGTCCAGTCGGCAAGAGTACGCAGGAGTCCGCTTTGTGCACCAAGCGTTGAGGGCGTACGATAGGTCAGACCAGTGGTGCTTTTACTGGTTTTGAGGTGGGCGAGGCCCAACCCACCGCTTCCGTCTGCCACTACGGAGGTATCCTGGGAGGTAACGGCTCTGAAAGGGGGAACTAAAGGTTTGTGTACACAAAGTTGGGTGTGTGAGTTGCACTGCTTGATCATCATACCCACCATATAGCTGCATGCCATAATCATTCATAACAACCTTGACACCTAAAGTATAAGTGGAATGGGATGCTTATACTTTAGGACTTGCAAAACGACCCCTTGGTCTATAAGCTTGTGTGGGCATGTTTATAAATCAAAGGTTAATTTCAATATATATATATGTTGCTGTTTGTTAACTTACACCCCAACGTATAAGTGGAATGGGACATTTATACGATTGGAGCCTTGTAGAAGATCCCTTGGCTTATGTGTACTCACATAAGTGGAGGTTTAATTTCTTACTTACTTACCTTTCTATTTTACCTATTACAACACTTATATTGCTCCCCTGTCATAACTTGCTAGTTAGTTCCACCGTCATCTGCTTTTGACTACTCTCCACCTTCATGTCCTTCCCTTTCTTCCTCTTCGCTCGGTGCCTTAGGGCACGGGGGAAGGGGTGGGGGATGATAGGGCTTAGTCTTATAGACTAACGGTTTTCGAACCACATCATTTTAGGGAATCGTGGAGCCCAACCCGGAGGAGCAGCCCAGGAGGCCGGTGCGCTTGGAGACAGGGCATTCTAGCTTAGGACTTTAGACAGCCGGGACCGTGAGTTCCGTTCCTTAGTAGCAGTTTGTTTTTCAGCTTCCATTTGAGTGACTATGTAGTGAGGTGTTGTTGTACCGGGCTTAAGCCCTCTTCCTTTCAGTACTCTATTTTTTACTCTGATGTTATACTGTGGACACTCCCTTCGTGGAGTTTACATATATGTGATTTATTATTGTGGACTGCATTTCTCCTTCTTTACTACTTGCTACTTGATTGTGATCGAAAAGGCCGGCAGAATCGGCGCGTTGTAGTGACGACCTTCCCGGGTGCGAAGGTGTCACCGCAAAGCGGCGGTTCTGGGCATAAGACCCCGGGAATTGGAATCGAAAAAAAATGGGGTCTTACAGAAGAGGATCATGCAAACCATTTGCGGTTGGTCTTGCATACCCTGCGGAGGAATAAGCTTTATGCCAAGTTCTCAAAGTGTGAGTTATGGCTCTCGTCAGTAGCCTTTTTAGGCCATGTGGTAAGTGGAGAAGGTATCGCGGTGGATCCGTTGAAGATAAGTGCCATTCGAGATTGGCTAGTGATGTCTTCAGTGGCCGAGGTCAGGAGCTTCCTTGGGATTGCGGGCTACTATAGACGGTTTGTGGAAAACTTCTCACGGATTGCTTTACCTCTGACCACGCTGACGAGAAAAGATCAAAAGTTCATTTGGACGCCGGAGTGTGCGCGTGCTTTTGAAGATCTGAAGAGTGGTTTGACCACGACGTCTGTGTTGACATCGCCATGTGGTACAGGTGGCTATGAGATCTATAGTGATGCGTCTGGGAGCGGCTTAGGCTGTGTTCTTCTGCAGTTTGGTAAAGTGATTGCTTATGGCTCGCGCCAGTGGAAAGTGCATGAGCGGAATTACCCCGTCCATGATTTGGAGTTGGCGGCGGTAATCTTTGCGCTTAAGTTGTGGCGGCACAACCTTTATGGCGTGAAAGTGGATATCTATACAGATCACAAAAGCCTAAAGTACTTGTTGGATCAGAAGGATCTGAATATGTGACAATGAAGATGGATGGAGTTCCTTGGGGACTACACCTTCGAGATTCACTATACTCCCGGGAAGGGAAATGTGGTCGCTGATGCTTTGAGTCGGGCTCCGGTACGGGCAAGCTGGTTGTAGAGGCATGATCAACGTTTAATCCAGGAATTGGAAGCATTGGAGATATCTTGTGTTGACAAGGGTTCGTCGACCGATGCATGCTTGAACTGGACGGAGGTGCAATATGACCTTACGGACAGAGTTCGGCGAGCAACGGAGCTTGATGAAAGTCTCTAGCGCTATGCTAAAGATGGGCCGGATGACCAATTCTCTTGGGATAACGGTTTGTTACGAAGAAATGGTCGAGTGTGCGTCCCGAGTGTGGGTAAATTGAGGGAAGAGTTGATGTACGAAGCTCACTTTGCAAAGTACTCAGTTCACCCAGGGAGCACAAAGATGTACAGAGATCTGAAAAAGCTGTTCTGGTGGCCCGGACTAAAGAAAGATGTAGCACGTTATGTGGCGGAATGCCATACTTGTGCATTGGTGAAAGCAGAATGCCAGAAGCCTGGCGGTTTCCTGAAGTCGTTACCCATTCCGGAGTGGAAGTTCGATGACATTTTGATGGATTTCGTGCACGGGTTGCCGAGATCTCAACGCGGTCATGATTCAATCTAGGTGATTGTGGACCGGTTGACAAAAGTGGCGCACTTCCTTCCAAACAGAAGAGACGATTTAGTGGAAACCTTGGCCAAGCTTTATGTGGAGCAGGTTGTTCGACTGCACGGTGTTCCTCGGAGCATCGTCAGTGACCGTGATGGGCAGTTCACATCGAATGATTGGCGGCTAGTTCATCAAATGTTGGGTACAAAGTTAGCGTTTAGTACGGCCTTTCATCCCCAAACGGATGGCCAGACTGAACGAACCAACAGGACGATGGAGGACATGCTCCGCATGTGCGCCCTAGACTTTGGTAAGAGATGGGAAGATTATATATTTCTTGTCGAATTTGCCTATAATAATAGCTACCAAGCGAGCATCGGTATGGCACCATTTGCGACTTTGTATGGTCGTAAATGCCGTACATCGTTAGCTTGGGCAGAAGCAGGCGAATCTAAGCTGAGTGGGAAAAAGGAAGTCGAAAAAGCTACCTCGCTTATACGCTCTATTCGGGAGAGGCTATTGATAGCCCAAGATCGTCAAGCTAAGTACTACAATGCCAAACACCGGAACGTGGAGTTTGCGGTGGGTGATTGGGTATATTTGAAGATCAAACCCTTCAAAGGCATGTCCAGGATTCGGCGTTTGAAAAAGCTAAGTCCGAGGTATCTTGGTCCATTTGAGGTGGTGGAGCGAGTTGGGGAAGCTGCTTATCGACTAGCACTTTCAGCAGACTTGAGTGGATTACATGATGTATTTCACATCTCAGTGCTTCGTAAGGCTGTCAAGGATCCAGCTCAAGTAGTGGAGAATGATCGGGTACCGGTCGAGTATGGGCTAACGACGAGGGTTCGACCCATTCGGATCGAGGATCGAGCCGAGAAACAGTTGCGGAACAAAGTGATCGGGATGGTCAAAGTCCGATGGGACAATTGTGGCCGTGAAGAGCTAACATGGGAGCGAGAGCAGACCATGCGAGCTGAATTTCCCGAGTTGTTTGTATAAACTGTAGACCGTGTACCTTTTGTTATAACAGAGTATCAAGTTATAGCATTGTTTTTCCTTGTTTCCTTACGGTGCAAATTTCGGGATGAAATTTTGTTAAGGGAAGGGGGGGGGGAGGATTGTAACACCCCAAAAATCTCAAACATGGATTTGAGGTGCAGATTGTTTTACACGGCCTGGGACACGGGCGTGTCCCAGGGCGTGTCGGGGGTACACAGCCTGGGACACGGGCGTGTCCCAGGGCGTGTCACTCAAATAATAGGCGGATTGAGTCAGAAGATTACACGGCCTGGAACCAAGCCTTGAACACGGCCGTGTCAGATTGGACACGGGCGTGTCCGATACCGTGTGCCTACCCGTGTACTGCTGGTTGGGTTTGGAGCTCGATGAGGCAGGGGTGATACGGGCGTGTCTCATGACTGACACGGGCATGTCAGGTTCGACACGGGCATGTCGATGCCCGTGTTCTGGTAAAGTTCAGTCGGTACGAATGCCGCGTGTGCCGCTTAAGGGTACACGGCCTGTGACACGGGCGTGTCACAGGCCGTGTCAACCAAAAAAGTGTGATTTTGGGAAAATCGTGGCCGTTCATTTTCTCTCTTTGGATCCAAGGGCTCAGGTGATTCCTGGATGGATTAAATCAGCAGAGGCTTGATGAAGAAATCATTCTTCATTTGGTTAAGGAAGAGAGAAAGAGAGAGGAGGAAGAAGAAGGAGGAGGAGATCAAGCCACCGGCGGAGCTCCCGTGGTCCGATTCGTGATCCGAGGCCAGCGTTGTGAAGGCAAAGCTGCTGCGGTGCTTTCTCACTGGCTAGATTTTGATGGCTCCCAAGAGATCGACAAGGGTAACGATCTCCCTTCTTGGACATGTGAAGTCCTTTTTTTCTGCATTGCATAGGGAAAACCCTTCCCCGCGAGTGTGCGGTGGGCTGTGGTGTCCCTTGGGGTAGATATGTGAAGTCCCCTTGTTAGAGTCCGGAATTGGAGTACGGATCTAGGCATGCTGTGTGAAGCCCATCTGGACATGTTGGTCTGGATTGGTGATGCTTGTTTGCATATCGGAGAAGACTCCGTGATTATGGCTTGTGTTGTCTTGTGCCTACCTGTTGCTTGGTGCAGCAGGAAGTACTGGATGAAGTCCAGGAAATGAAGAGGGTTGGATGCAACTTTTGTGGCAGTGCGTTGCCACTTTATGTGCGGTTGAGCCGTTGGGCTGCAACTCGATGAAAGGCAGATTGCCGAACAGGAAAGGTGAAACCGACCCGCGCCTATAAATTGCCATGAATACTTCCGTATTCGAGGTGGCACAGCGACTTGAGCAACAGTGGGTGGCTGATCCGTACCTGCGTTAGGTCCGTCCGACTTGGAAGCCTGGTTATGGGTTTTGTTGGAGCGCCTAATGAGAGTCTTAGGCCCGCGCGCCGAAAAGACTAGAATGCTCAAATACCGTGTAGACGGTGGTGTTGACCCTAGTATTCCGGTACACCAAAAATGTGCCCTGAGTGCACGGACTGTCGGGCCGTGTGGCCGACGGTTGTGATGGATTGAATGTGCCTGCGCGCACATAGTTGCTATTGTTGATACCTTGCTGTGCAGGGAAAGAAAGCTACTGCCCCGAGAAAGGGGTAGGATTGTTATAATTGGGTCAGCTGAATGTTGACCGTTGCCTTGTTTGCCACCGTTTGGGTGGATTGTCCCTATGCAGGTGCTGGAGAGCCAAGTGGTAAATGAAGGGCTGAAGCCCGATGGCTGTTGCTGCTGCTGCTTCGGCTAGCCCTTGAAGGCTGAGCAAATGATTTTGTTTGTTTTGTTTTTCCTCATGTATGGCCGGCCTGCGCGCCGAGGTTTGTAATCCATGTTGTATGGAAAGAGGAACTGTAAGGCCTTAAGGCCAAACCTTTGTTATACATTCCGTGGTTGTATATATAACTGTGGTTTATATATATTGGACATTCCTGGTTAGAGTTCAATTTACATCTTAAAACTTCCGCTAGCATGCTCTGAGTTAGGATGCGTGTATGGTTTGGTATTATCCTGTGACCTCACCGTCTGTTTGTGGCATATAGTGTGGGGCCCCGGCCGGACCTTCTACTATACGTCATGCAATGGATGGGGTCGTTACAAATTATAAGGGGCAATTTAGAATTTTTTTCAAGAAAAGCATATTTAAGATGTTTGGGGAGTGATTTAAATTCAAGGTTGGGTGGTTCATCGTACGATTTTTTCAAAAAAATATCTTTTTCAAAAGTAAGATTTTCAAAAAATTTTTGTCTAAAAATAAGTTCATTTTCAAAATTTGCTTGCACGGCCATAGCCGTGTTTTCAAAAACATTTGAAGAAATTTCAAAAAAAGAAGAGGAAAAATCATTTGAAGAAACGTTGGAAAGGGAAAGAGGAATCTTCATTTAACACATCAAGAAAAAAACAAGAATCGTCATTTTTCAAAGAGTTTTTCATAGATTGATTTATAGAAAAAGTAACCACGTCATCTCCCACACGAAGAAAGAGCTTCCCATTACTCACATCGATGACCGCTCGAGAAGTGGCTAAAAGGGACGACCAAGGATAAGAGGGACCTCGACGTCCTCTTCAATATCAAGAATAACAAAATCCACCGGGAAGATGAATTTGTCGACCTTCACTAGCACGTCCTCTACAATACCTAATGGATACTTGATTGATCGATCGGCTAACTGGATACTAATACGCGTTGGTATGAGAGTGCCAAATCCTAGTTTCTTAAATAAGGAAAATGACATCAAGTTGATGCTCGCACCTAGATCCGCTAAAGCGTGCTTTACGAAAAGATTACAAAAAACACAAGGAATAGAAAAGCTTCCCGGATCGTTTATCTTTTTAGGAAGATTAGAATTATTAATGACCGCCGAGCACTCTTCATTCAACGTTACATGAGATAGATTTTCTAGTTTCTTTTTATTTGTCAACAAATTCTTAAGATATTTAGCGTGCATAGGCATTTGACTAATAGCTTCATAAAATGGCAGATTAATATGGATTTGTTTGAACATCTCGAGAAAGCGTTGGTACTGATCATCTAATTTGTCTTTCCTAAGCTTAGCGGGATAGGGAGATGGCGGAAATTCTTTTATAATCTCTGGAGCATCATTTTGAAAATAATCGTTTTCTTTTTCAAAAACAAAATGTTATTTTTCTTTGTCAAAATTGTTATCATTCATTTCCGTAATGATGGTTTGTTCAGCAGCAGGAGAGGCAATTACCTCTTGCTCTTCCCTGGTGGTGGGCTCGTGGATTACTTTACTACTCTGAAGGGAAATCTCTTTCGCGTGCTCCCTTGGGTTGGGTTTAGTATTTGAGGGAAGAGTCCTAGGTGGCCTCTCAGAGATAACCTTAGCGAGTTGCCTGACCGTGTTTTCTAGATCTTTCATCGACCCGGTTAAATTTCTAATGGTCGCCTCGTCCGCGCTTATATATCTAGAAAACATTTCCTCCAAAGATGGAGGTTTTTGAAAATTTTGGTTTTGATTTTGATTTTGATGTGGTGGTGGTGGACTGAAATCATGTTGTGGATGTATGGTATTTGCGGGGTTACTCCATGAAAAATTCGGATAGTTACGCCATCAAGGGTGATACGAGTTAGAAGCATTATTAAAACCAGGAGGGGCAGAAAAATTAGAAAAATTATTTTGAGCAGGCTTGGGTATGTTCCCCAAATAATCCACCTGCTCGGCCGCAACATTTACATTTTCATATACCTGAGGGCGGAGGAGGCAGTCATCTCAGTTACTTTCTTGCTCAGCATCTCCACTTGAAGCGCTAGTTGGGACATAGAGTCCACTTCCTAGATACCTGCAGGTTTATTTGGACGAGTTTTAGGCGAGCTACACTAATAGGTGCTCATCGCCATGTCCTCGATAAGCTCAAGAGCGGCCTTCGGAGTTTTACAGTCCAAAGAACCACCGGAAGCGTCATCTATCATCTGCTTGGTCTCTTTATTTAGCCCATTATAGAATGTCTGGACCTATAACCATACAGGCAAAGCATGATGAGGGCAGCATCTCAAATGTTCTTTGAACCTCTCCCAAGTGTCATAGAGGGTCTCGGAAGAAATTTGAGGAAAAGAAGTAATATCATTTCAAAGTTTTGTTGTTTTAGCAGGAGGGAACTATCTAGCAAGAAATTTATTTGTTAAAATATTCCAAGTGGTGATTGATCCTCTTGGAAGAGAACTCAACCACTGTTTGGCTTTTGTTCTTAAGGAGAAGGGGAAGAGTCTTAGCCCAATTGTGTCATCTGAGACACCATTGATTTTGAAGATATCACAGATCTCGAGAAAACTAGCAATATGCAAGTTCGGATCTTCATCTTGTAATCCGTCGAACTGTACATATTGCTGCACCATTTGTATGATGCTAGGCTTAAGCCCAAAGTTATTGTTCGCAATTGCAGGTCGAAAAATACTTGATTCTGTACCCTCCAGGTTGGGTCGAGCATAATCGGACATCGTCCTATGCTAAACCATTTCTGGGTTGGGTTCTCCCATTTCAGAGTTGAAATTACAATCACCGTTGGAATCCTCAACCGCTATTTGAGAAGTGGAACCCCCGAATCGCAAGTTTCTCCAAAAGGAGCGCTCGATTTCTGGGTCCAATTCAACAAGTAGTGACAGATTCGTGCGGGTCATGCACTAGAAAACAAAATAGAAGGAGAATGGAGGAAAGGAAAAGAGAAGAACGGAAAATAGAAACTTGAAGAAGAAAAAGATAACGATTAATTTTTTTTTGGTTTTTTGCAGAAGTAATAGCGAAAGATGAAAGTGAGGGGATAAGATACTTACTACTCTAGAGGGGGGGGGGTGAACAGAGTATTCAAAAATTAAGAATACTCTAAACACTTCTCTTAGAGTTATTTGCGGAATAGAAATATGAATGCTTAAAACCTAAAACCTATCAGAGTGTAGTGAATAAAAGATTAAGATAACTGAATTTTCAATTGAGCTTTAAGCCTAGCACAGCACTTAGCAACCTAGTTAAATCTATTACAGCCATAGAGTAATGATTAAAGTAAACAACCAGACAACACAAGAGATTTATAGTGGTTCCCCAATTGGGTACATCCACTCTTCTACCACCCTGGGAGGAATCCACTACAGGTTTTTGTTCAGGTGCCCTGCCACCACAAGATCTGCTGTAGGTAGATCTATAGACCCTTTGAGCTTTTGATCATGAGCCAAAAATCCAATAGGTTTTTGATCAGGTGCCCTATCACTAACAGTTCACTTTTGAAGGGAGTAATAACCCTTTTACAAGGAGGTTAAAAGAAAGATAAAAAGGTGTCTTCTCTGTGTTCAGAGAAGCTAGTGGAAATCTCTGTGAAGATCAAAGCTCCCCCTTACTTAAAGAATGTCCAGGAAGAAGCTTTACTTCAGGGTGCAGGAACTCCAGATTGCTTTGAAACTCTTTCTGATGTAGCTTTGAAGAAGACTCAAGATGTTGATTAATGTTCTTCTTCAGCAGCTTTCTCAATCTGGAAGAAAAGTTCTTCTTGAAAGCTTGAACACTGATTGTTGATTTTCCTGAAGACGGGATGAACTCAGGAAGAAGTAGAGGAATAAAATCCTTTTTCTTGAGAGCTCTTGTTCTATCACACTTGTTGCAATGCTCTGAGTTTTTGTATGAGAGAGTTATGTTATTGTCTTCAGCTGACTGCCTTGATAAAATAGAAACTTTTCTTCTATAAAAAAGCCTCGAGCCCTGCACTAGAAAAACTTTCCAAATAATAGAATAAAACAAAATAAGGAAACCTGCACCCGCAATCTTTTCTGTCATTCCCAAAAAGGAATTAATGATATTAACAAATATCCTTTCAATTTGACTTTACAAATTGGCACAGGAAACCAAGCCGAACGGTGCTGTACAAAATCCACTCTTTCCTTTAATAAAAAAACGGCTTTATTATGTCAAAATCTTTTAAATCAATGCATAAGAAATATTGCAAATAAGCAACAGAGTATAAGCATTGTAATAAGCAGAATATTTGATTAAAATATGTTTTAAATAGGAGTAAATGAAACAGGGAATCAAATGAAATGAATATTGATAATAGCAGACAGAAATCGTCGAGCAAGGATCAAAGATCGTCGATCTAACTAAGCAGATCGTCGACCTGAAGGGAGAACATAATCTACACAGAAATCATCACCCTAGGCTAAACGATCGTCGATCTGAGTAAGCAGATCGTCAATCCCACTTCAGAGTACATATAACTCTGAGATCGTTGAACACCAATCGAAGATCGTCGAGCGACAATCGACTATCGTCGAGCACAATTCTATTAAACAAAATTTCCATTTCAATCCAATCTCAACTATCCTATCTGGGACTATTCTACCTAAACCTAGGGTAGACTAACATTTTAGTCTAACTATTTACCATAAATAATTCTTGGGTCAATAAAGCCTAATTGAGAAGACATGGCCCAAATCAAAACTAGGGAACCAACAAAAGCATTTTCCTAAAATTGACGAAAAAGGGTCCCCGGCAACGGCGCCAAAAACTTGGTGAATTGAATGACTATCAACCCGAACAAGCAAGTGTACATATCGAATTGTAGTACCAAGGTAGTATTAAAAACTCGGGGTTGTCAATTACTATTACTCATGCTCCTACTAATATCCTACCATACGATTGATGGGTGTTTTGAGGAATTTTGAATTAAATAAAGATAATATTAAAATGGCAAAATTCAGATAAAAAGGTTAGCATTCGATCAATGATTCACCATGAAAAGAGATAAGAAGGATAAAAAAAATATAGTTTCATAATTGCAAACCAAACTCGACCGTGGCGGATCCGAAAATAAGAAATAATCTCGCTAGAGTATTAAATCTCCTAACTTCTAGACGTTTTTACCAAAACCTCTTTGCAAATCAAAAGGCCCAAAGTAACATTATCGAAGTGACCCGCATTATTGGATTTGACTCCAATCCAGAGGATTTACATCGCCCTATCTCTAGGATTACGTGCAACTCCTTCCTTCTTTGAGTGATCTTTCAAAACAACGAGTCTCTCGACTACTATGAAATGAGACCAAATTACCGACTACCATATACCTGAAATACGGAGTCAACACGAGAAAAATCAAAGAAGGATCGAGAATAATCTAGCAAAAATAAAACTAAGAAACGAAGAAAAATCTCATCTCATTTCATAGATCCTCATGATCGAATGCTAAAGAAAAATTAGCTACACATATTCAAGAAGGAAACCACAATGAGATAAAGAAATTTCATTTTCATTGGTTGATAAAAAAGAGTACACAATAATAATTAAAGAGAAAATATTATACTACAAAGAAGAAGATTACACTAATAAAAAGAACTTAACAATAAGACAAGAAAAGAAAAGAACTCTCTTGCACTAGCACTCTACTTTCTCTCCAATTTCCAACTTTCTCAAAGCTTGAGACAAGTACTCCTTATATAGATGAGGGTGAAGGTTCTAGAGGGAGGTGGAGATGAAGGGGCACAAGGGGGGGGGGGCGGCCATGCAAGGGTGGAAATGTGTATGAATGACAATAAAGAGGGAGAGAGAGAAGCAAGGTTCAAAGCATTTCATTTTAAAGAAATAAAAATAGAAAATAGGAAATAAAAGGGGGGATGAATGAGGAATAAAAAAGGAGATAAAATAATAAAGGGGGGAGAGAGAGAGAGAGAAGGCCGGCCATGCATGGTCTTCAAATGGGCTTCATTATTGGCTCGAGTGGCTTCAAGGGCTGCACTTTGTGGGCTCGGGCTGCTGGTGTGTTCGGGTTGGACCAAGGGAGGGCCGAATGATTGGGATGCATGAGAGGGCTCGGGCTGGCTGTTTCAAGGAGGGGCTCGGGTTGGCTGCATCAAGGGCTCGGGCTGCATGTGGAGGGCTGGCTGCTGTATATAGGCTCGGGTTGGACCAAGGACGGGCTCGGGCTACTTCAATGATTGCATCAAGGGGGCTTGAACCTACAAAAATAAAATAAAATAAAACATTAGTTTTGTTATACAACATAACAAATATAGCCATGCAACATAAAATAAGAAATTAAAACATAATAACAAAAAAAGAAATTAAAATATAACAAACATAAAATACATAAAAATATAATTAAACCTAGGAATTTTTTTTGCTAAACTAACCCAAAAAATGATGACTAAAACTAGTCATCAAGGAGGCGGACGAACAACAAAGGCGAGCTGACGCGGCCGAGGCTTCCCTCGCTCAATACCTGGGGGAGTGGTAAGTTCCTTGACCCACACCAGCCTTCAGATGTTTCCTTTTAGTTTATCCCAGTGACTCCCCTTCTCGCAGGACGCGGCGATGGCCAGCCGGCTGGGCACCGAGATAGCCACCCTTCAGCATGAGAAGCAAGTGCTATAGGCGCGAGTGGGCGAGTTGGAGACTGCAGCAGCTGTTCTGTCGCCGTCTAGCAGCGGTTACCAGCTCGCACACTACAACGAGTACGAGCTCGAAGTGATGATGCAGATGAATGTCAAGGGTGCGAAGAAGTATACCCTCCAGGTATATTGGGTACACTGGAAAATATGTACCAGATTTGGAGAAGCCTCCCCTTACTCAATGAAATACATTAGTTTGTATTTGATGGGATGTTTGAGTTTCAGTGTGCAGGTTTAAGAAACGCAGGAAAAATTTCTAAGCACAAGTGTCGACACTTGTAAGGAATTGTGTCGGCACCTGAAGCAGGAGCTGTGTTGACACCTAGGGATTGTGATGACACCTAAAGCAGGAGCTGTGTCGACACCCAGGAGTTATGTCAACACCAGAAGAAAGGCATGTGTCGACACCCAGGAGTTATGTTGACACCAGAAGAAAGGCATGTGTCGACACCTGAAGAAGGTTTGTGTCGACAGATAGGACTTGTGTCGACACACACTCAACGCCATCTATCAACAACATCTATACTGAGTCTAAAAGGCATGTGTCGACACACAGGAATTGTGTCAACACACACTCAATGACATCATGACATACACTCAATGCCATCTGTCAGCATCAGCTATGTCAAGACCAGGAGAAGTTGTGTTGACACACACTCAACGATGTCTTGACATACACTCAACGCCATCTGTCAGCATCAGTTATGTCAAGACCAGGAGCAGTTGTGTCGAAACACAGGACTTGTGCCGACACATACAAATAGAAGTTGTGTTGAGAAGCAGAAGAATGACTGTGTCGACACATTGAGTGTTGTGTCGACATCATCAAGGCTTGTGTCGAAACTTAGTCTATTTGTGTCTACACATGTGAAGTTATTTGCTGAGTGTTTCTTGCTGAGATATAAAGTCATTACAAACTCAGCTGTCATGACTAAAGACTTGACAGCTGTAATAAACAACAAGACTGACACCTTTGTCAGAACTGTCAGAAGGTTGTTACAAACCAGATCAGCCGGTAATCTTTGAGAAACTATATATAAAGGACTGATCCATGACAACCAAAGTACTGATCAAGGAAGCAATTAAGAGGGAACAAATCAACACAGACCCAGCGAGAGAATTAAACAACAAGAAAGGGGGAACCCTTAAGAAGGCAGATCTTGACTAGTCTGCAAGAAATATTCATATCTATTTCTGAATCTACGAAGGGAGATTTTTGAAGATCAACTTCTTCTCCAAGTCAGATCAACCAAATTTTGTTCAATAAAGAAGCTTTGAAAAAGATAAGTCAGGTTGGATCTGAACTATTCAGTTTGTTCAAGAACTGATCAAGAAGCTCACATAAATTGAGAGATCTATCGTGGTGAAATTTCTGTACAACTAAATATTCTTTTTACTTGTAAGATCTTCTTAGATCTGAGTTGTAAGCATGTGTATATAAAGGCTGAGGTAGGGATGAGATCCTGAGGTGTAGGACTTATGAAAGTTTGAGTTGTAAGCCTGGTGATAAAGGCTATGGAAGGGCTGTTGCCTAAGGTAGGGTTCTTGGTAATAATCTTAGGTAGGACTTGTATAAGTCTGAGCTGTAGGAACCTATCAGGTTCTGAGGTGTAAGATCTGTGGATCTGAGTTAGTGGAAGGAAGTTGGGCTGAATCCAGTTCTTTACTAGATAGGTGAAGGGGGAAAGTGGATGTACCAATTGCTTGGCGAACCACTATAAATCTTGTGTACTATGCTATGCTATGAATTATATTTTCTGTGCTGAGTTAGAACAAGATAATTGCCTTAAAATTATTAAAGAAAATTAGAACCTATTCACCCCCTCCTTTTGGTGTCTAGGATCTTGAAATCAAGTCTTTCAATGTACTGCAGCGGGCCGACCTGATCAAGAACAAGGGCATCAGGCTCTCAGAGAGCGACTTGGTACCGAAATTTGTCCTTCCGGTACCAAAGCCAAGCAATGGCACCTACCACCACAAATTGGGGGGCTCGCCTTTTGGGGCCTGCCTCGACGGAAGCTTGCGCCTTGTCCAACATTTTTGCTGTAGCAGGGATGCGAGGCGAGGCCCGAGATTTGTAATAACCATACATTTTTGATCGGCCTAATGTACTTTGAAAATCTGTTCATGTATTCCGCTTTTATTACAATGTAAATATTTTTTTCTGGAACTCGCGATTTACTTAGTCTCTTCTAATCTACTGTTGCGAGCGAGTGTGATTGCTTGTTCATTCTAGATTCGAAATTTAGGCTTAGAAGCGAGAGGGACATTAGCTATCCACACCGTGAGTCGGAGACTCACGTCCTCTACCCGAACTTGCCATGCCGTTCGTGGCATAGAGCGGGCGAGAAGGCTCAGCTAATGACCATACCCCCTGACTTCGTGCGGGACGGCCCCCCGGGGGTCTTGGCGTGACTTAGCTCTTGCCGCCTGGACCCCTTCCCCGGGGCTCGCCGAGCCATAGGCCGGAGTCGGCGTTTCTGACCCGCTGGTCCGCTAAGGTCATCCTGGCGACCCTGAGACTCTCACCTTCGTAATGCGGGCGTCTAGTTCTTCACCTTAGGGGCTGCGTCTGCCAAGACTCCCATGCGCTTGTCGGACAGCGGGGGGTCTAGGTGAACTCCCGGAGTGACGTCCATCCCTTGTTTGATTCGGCGAGGGCCCGTCAACTAAATCAGCCTGGAGTCTGGGTAGACTCCTCCGAGTGACATCCTGCCCTGCCAGCTTGCTAGGAGCCTTACAGCGGGATCTGCTTGGGGTCTGGGGAAGACTCCTCCGAGTGACATCCAGCCCTTCCAGCTTGATGGGAGCCTGGCAGTGGGATCTTCTCGGGCTCGGGGCAGATTCCTCCAAGTGACATCCAGCCCTGCCAACTTGATGGGAACCTGACAGGGGATCTGCTCGGGGTCTTGTAGACTCCTATAAGTGATATCCAACACTGTCTGCTTGATGGGAGCCTGGCAGCGGGATCTTCTTAGGGTTAGGGTAGACTCCTCTGAGTGACATCTAGCCCTGCCAGCTTGATGTGAGCCTAGCAGTGGGATCTGCTCGGGGTCGGGGCATACTCCTCCGAGTGATATCTAGCCCTGCCAGCTTGATGGGAGCCTGCCGGCGAGATCTGCTTGGGGTCTGGGGCAGACTCCTCCGAGTAACATCTAGCCCTGCCAGATTGATGGGAACCTAGCAGCGGGATCTGCTCGGGGTTTGGGTATACTCCTCCGAGTGACACTCAACACTGCCAGCTTGATGGGATCCTAGCAGCGGGATCTTATCAAGGTCTGGGTAGACTCCTCCGAGTGACATACTGCCCTGCCAGCTTGATGGGAGCCTGACAACAGGATCTGACCGGGGTCTGGGTAGACTCCTCCGAGTTAAATCCAGCCCTGCCAGCTTGATGGGAGCCTGGCATTGGGATCTGCTCGGGGTTTGGGTAGACTCCTCCGAGTGACATCTAGCCTTTCTTGCTTGATGGGAGCCTGGCAGCAGGATCTGCTCGGTGTTTGGGTAGACTCCTCCGAGTGACATCCAGCCCTGCCAGCATGATGGGAGCCTAGCAGCGGGATCTGCTCGGGGTATGGGTCGACTAACTCTTCCATCCGCATAGAACATGATATGAGCACAAGCACTTAAAGAAGCTTTATTCGAAAATCAGAACAATTACAGGACTCACGGGTAAAAATGCTTCAGGTCGTCACCGCTCCAGGTGAGGCCTAGGGTTTCACCCTCCGCATTCCGGAGGCGACACCCTCCTGATATCAAGGCCTCTTGTATAATGTATGGACCCTTCCAGTTTCACCCTCCGCATTCTTAGGACTAGGTCCCCTTCCACAAATTGTTTGACTTTGACGTGCTTGTCAAAGTACTTTGCCATACATCTTTCACCTCTTTTTTCCCGATGGCTGAGAGGTCACGCACCTCCTCCACCATATCAAGGGAGAGCCACAGCTCCTCCTCATTCTCAGCTCTCCATTCTTCCCTGTCGTCTTCTGCTTCGAACACCCAAGGCGTTCAGACCTCAAACTCTATGGGGAGCACTGCCTCGCACCCGTGGGAAAGTTTGAATGGAGTTTCCCTAGTGGTTGTGTTGGGTGTGGTTCTGAGGGCCAAGAGGACCGAGGGGAGTTGCTCCACCAAGCTACCTTTCAGGTTCTCTACCTTCTTTTTGAGGAGGTTGACGATGATCTTGTTCGCTGCCTCCACCTGCCCATTGCTCGTGGGGTGATGAACCGAGGCAAACCTGAGATCAATCACGAGTTGCCCACAAAAGTTGATGAACTCGGCGCTAGCAAACTGAGGCCCATTATCCGTGACAATGGCCTGGGTAAACCCGTGATGACAGATGATCTCCACCCACAAAAAGTTCCTGATGACCTGATAGGTTTCCTTGGCCAATTCCTTAACTTCCAACCACTTGGAGAAATAATCGATCATGACCAGTAGAAATCTTCTTTGGCCGCTGGCCTGGGGGAAGGGTCCGACCAGGTCCATTCCCCAGATTGCAAATGGCCAGAGTGCTGTGATACTTCTGAGGTGTTGGGCTGGTTGCAGCTGGAGGGGAGCGAACAGCTGGCATTTATGACATTCCTTTGTGAACTTTGCGGCGTCATGGCCCAGGGTTGGCTAGAAGTACCCTTGCCTGATAATACTTCCTTCTAGGGTCCGACTCCTGGAGTGGATTCCGCACTCCCCGGAGTGGACCTCCTCCAAGATCATCGGGACTTCCCTCTCGGCCACGCAATGTGCCAACATCCCCGATACGGTCTTTCGGTATAGTTGTTTGTCGCGCATGTGGTAGTATGCCGACTTATACTTAAGCTTGTTATTGTCCATCTCCTCCGGATTCTCTCCCATGGACAACAAGGTCATGAACGGATCCATCCACGAGGGGTATTGCTCCACCTCCATCAGCTCCCCTTCTTCGATGGATGGGCGGAATAGGTCGGTGATGGTCCCCCCCCCCCAAGAAGGGGCCATGCTTGGCTAGCTGGTCTACCTGCTCATTTTCCTCTCGCGGGACATGTCGAATGGAGAAGGTTTGGAACGCCCCAATAACCCCCTTTACCTTCGCCAAGTACAGCTGGAGGGTGAGCTCCCTTCCCTCGAACTCCCTGTTGATCTAGGAAGCCACCACCATGGAGTCAGTGAGGACCTCCACGCCGAGTACCCCTAGTTCCCTGGCCAGTCGTAGCCTTGCGATTACTGCCTCGTACTTGGCATGGTTATTAGTGATGGGAAAGTGTATCACCACTGTTTTCTCGATCCTCGTCCCCTGTGGGCTCTCCAATATCACCCCCGCACCCAGGTATGCCTCCCTTAGGCGCCATCCACCATCACCTTCCAAGGAATGGGGCAGCGAGTTCTTCCCCTACCACCTCGACCACATAGTAAGCCATGAAGTCGGCCATGGCTTGGGCCTTGATAGAGAGGCGGAGGACAAAGAAGATATCGAACTCGCTCAGCTCCACCGACCACTTTTCCAATCTTCTCAAATGCTCCACCCCCTCGAAGATGTTGCGGAGGGGGTGGTCAGTCACCACTCGGATCGAGTGTGCCTAGATGTAAGGCTGGAGCCTCCGAGCTGAGATGACTAGAGCGAAGGCTTGCTTTTCCAAGATGGGATAGCGAAGCTCGACCTTCCTCAACACCCGACATACATAATATATGGGGAGCTGCTTCTTCCCCTCTTCTAGAACTAGGACAGAGCTCAGGGCCTCCGCTCCGACCCCTAGGTACAGAAATAGGTCTTCCCCCTCCTTTGTCCCCTTGAGTAGGGGGGCCTGAGTCAACTGCTTCTTCAGGGCCCGGAATGCCTACTCTCACTCCAAAGTCCACTCAAACTTCTGGCCTCCCCTCAAAGTTTTGAAGAAGGGGGAGACTTCTCCCCAACTCGAGAGAGGAACCTGCTCAATCCTGCCAGCTTCCCCGTCAGCCGCTGCACTTCTTTGGCGTTCTGAGGTGACCCCAACTCCATGATTTCTCGGACCTTATCAGGATTGGGATCTACACCTGCTGGGGTAAGGTGATGGCCTAGGAACTTGCCCTTGCCCGCCTCGAAGACACACTTCAGGGGGTTCAGCCTCATCTTATACTCGCGCAGGGTGGCGAAGGTTTCCTCCAAGTCTTAGAGGTGAGAGTCGACATCCCAGCTCTTGATCATGAGTTCATCCATATACACTTCCAAGTTCCTCCCCCTTTGCTCTCGGAAGACCCTATCAATCATCTTCTGATAGGTTGCACCTGCATCTTTAGCCCAAAGGGCATCATTTTGTAATAGTAACACCCATCCCCAGTGGTTAAAGAGAAATCTTTGACGTCGGTGGGGGGGGGGGTGCATTTTGATCTGGTTATAACCTGAAAATGCATCTAAAAAACTCATTAATGGGAAACCGACGGCTGAATCAACCAGCGTGTCGATCCGAGGAAAGGGGTAACAATCCTTGGGGCATGATTTATTAAGAAGAGAAAAATCAACACACATGCGCCACCGTCCGTCTCCTTTTTTAACCATTACTACATTGGATACCCAGCAAGGGTATTGGATTTCGGATATAAAGACAGCCTTGAGAAGCTTGGCTACCTCCTCCCTAATCGGCTCGGCCAACCTGTTTGCCATGGATATCTTCTTTTGCTGGACGGGGCGAGCTTCCGGGTCTAGGTTTAGGTGATGGCAGGCCACGTCAGCATCGATCCCTTGCATCTCCGTGGCACTCCAAGCGAAGATGTCCACGTTCTTCTGGATGCATTCTAGAATCCTGCCTTGGGCCTATGGGGTCAGCCCCCCCCCCCCCGATGATGCGAACCTTCTCCACCCTGCCTCCCAGGGTGAGAACCTCCATCTCCACCACCTCCTCTATTGCTTCCAGGCGGGAATTCTCCCCCATTCTTCAACGTCCCCCCCTCCTTGGACAAGGGCTTCTTCTCCAACCTCCTCCACGGCCATTGCCTCGACCGACTCCTGAAATTCTTCCGCCACCTCCAACTGGGTGCGGCTCTCCTCTACCTCCATCTCCTCTCCGTCAGCCTCCTGCTCCGCCTCCTCTATCCTCCGCCCCATCTCCTCCATGCCAGCCGTGGAAGAACCATTAGGCCACTGCCACGTCAGATTAAATTGACACGCCCTATGCACGGGCGTAACCCAGGGCATTTCCGGTGCGTTTTCAGCCAATTAATCAGCCGTTCGTGCCGTTGCTTCCAGAATGTCGTTGCAGCTAGACACGCCCCTAGTCACGGGCATTACCAGGGGGTATGATGCCTCCATCAAGAGTAGTTTACTCCCACTATTTTAAGCTTCCCTCCATTTTCCAGAAACAGATCTGACACGCCCTAGGTCACGGGCGTGACCTAGGGGCGTGACCCGTTAGTTAACATATTTTGTCAGTTTCCTCCTCCAACATTCCCGGGGCTTAAAGATGACGGTTCCGAGCCTGGCATGCCCTAGGTCACGGGCATGACCTAGGGCGTGACCAACCAGCAATTTTTTCTTATAAATTCCAGACCGCTTCAGATGCTCGGGGTGGAAATTTTTGGGGAGTTGAAGTATTGTAGTTTGCTGTTTTATTTTGCTGTATTGTTCATTTCTTAGTCTAATTTTACATTGTGTAAGTTTCAATTCAAGTTTGTTTTTCAATTTAATCATGTCTTTCCCTACCTTAGCTTGTATTTCCCTAATGATGAGTAGCTAATTTTCATTTAGCACTTGATCATGATGAAGCTTGAAATAAAATAAACTATTTTTTTTTATCAAATGTCTTATTCTTAATCTTTCTCACTACGATTTATTTTTGATTTCTATTTTGTCGATTTCATATTGTGTGGATATGATCTTCGATCTAAGATCCGTATCCTAAATGACAAAGAGGTTGTGGATACGAGGAGAAAACTCAAAGATAAAAGGAGTTGAATGCACTCCTCGAGGGAGGACGACATAAATCCTCCGGAATGGAGTCAAATCCAATAGTGGGGTTCACTGCCTAAAGCAAGCTTAGGGTTTTCGACTGGCCGAGAGGTCTTAATCGATCAACCTAAGGTTAGTCAAAAGCATGAGCTCAAGAGAGACGCTTTTGTACTTTGGGAACCTCCACGGTCGAGTGAGCAATTTAAGAACTCGCATTGCTTTATTTTTCAAGAAGGTTTTTTTTATCCCAAGGGGATTCTAGATCAAAGTGCTAGCTTCCCCATCATCGAATTTCTCTTTCTTAGTATAACACTTCCTTTTCCTTGTCCGTTTTAATCAAAAACCAACTTTTTCGTCTGATAAGATAATAACTCTTTCTTGTGAGTACAAGTACTCGACAAGCCCCGAGTCGATACACGACACTTGATTCTATACTCTGAACAATAGGCATACTTGCCACATCAATTGGAAACACGCGTTAACGTGGAGAAAATATCTATCCATCAAGTTTTTGGCGCCGTTGCCGGGGACTTTCTTTATCGATATTTTGAAAGCAAGATCTATTAATTTTATCCCTTTTTATTTTGTTTGTTTTTTTTTAAGTTTTAACTTTAATTTTTTATAATTAAACTTTCTTGCGAAAGGGTCGTGCCGCGTTTTCATGCCGTAATATCACCTAGTACCTTGCGAACCCATCATTGTGTAGCCCTTGGGAAGTACGGGAAATTTTATTTTAGAAATTTTTAAATATTAAAACTTTTATCTTTCATTTTATTTTTGTGCATGACCCGAGGGAATCCGTCAAATCTATTTGACTTGGATCCGGAGATCGAGCAAAGCTTACGGCGATTCCTAAGACTCCATGACCTCAATTCTCCAGATTTGATTGAGGACTCCATAGGTAATACTTTTTCTTCTTCACCATCTTCGTCTTCTTCTTCTTCCGCTTCCCCTTCTTCTCAATTTTCTTCTAATTTGGGTGAACAAAATCCAAATATGGTCGAAGAACGGACTATGTCCAATTATGCCCGACCAAATTTGGATGAGGCACAATCAAGTATTGTTCGCCCCGCTATTGCGAACAATAATTTTGAATTGAAGCCAAGCATAATTCAAATGGTACAGCAATCAGTACAATTTGATGGGCTTTAAGATGACGACCCAAATGCGCATATTTCTAACTTTTTAGAAATATGCGATACTTTTAAAATCAACGGGATTTTCGATGATGCCATTCGGCTAAGGATTTTTCCTTTTTTTCGCACCAAGGCTAAGCAATGGTTATGTTCTCTCCCAAGAGGCTCCATCACTACTTGGGCCGAGATGACGAAAAAATTTCTCACGAAATATTTTCCGTCCGTTAAGACGGCCAAGTTACGCAATGATATCACTTATTTCTCCCAAGTTGATACAGAAACGTTATATGATACTTGGGAGTGATTTTAGGAATTGCTTCGTCGTTGCTCGCATCATACAATCCTCGATTGGTTTCAAGTGCAGACCTTCTATAATGGCCTCAATCAACAAACGAGGCAACATATTGATGCCTCCGTCGGTGGAATGTAAAATAATAAGACACCGGTGGCCGCCCAAGAACTTATATAAGGTATGGCCATGAATACGTATCAGTGGAGTACACCCCGGTCTCGTCCACCTAAACCGTCCGGGATTTACGAAATAGATACGGTTTCTAATTTATCTCTCCAGGTTGAGAAACTACAAAAATAGATGAACGAGATGACTGCTTCCTCGTCTACACCTACCTGTGAGCCCCAATATTGGGAGCCTTCTACTATTGCCGAGCATGAGGATTTCATGTGTAATCCGAATCAACCACCTTATAATTCGGGTAATAATTTTTGTAATACCTATCCCTGGGTATAAGGAATCACCCCAATTTCTCTTGGAGTAATCCGGGGAATGCGGCTCGCCCACCTAACACCATTCCTCCCGGTTATTTTCCACCGCAAGATCCAAAAGCTCCCAATCTCGAGGAGTTGTTCACCAAATATACGACTACAAATGATGCCAACATCCGGAATCTCACCGGATCTCTTCGTAATTTGGAGACCCAAATTGGGCAAATCTCTAAAATGCTCTCCGATCGCATACAAGGAGCGCCACCGGGCAATACGGAGCCCAACCCAAAGGAGCAAGCCAAATCCATCACTCTACGGAGCGGGAAGGAGGTAACCACTTCTCCGATTCCGGTTGATACTTCTCCAATTCCAGTTGATACGAAGGTAACAATTTCTTCATCTTCTCCTCCGCTTAAGCCTTCGAATAAACCAAAAGCTTATCAACCACCTCTTCCCTATCCGTCTAGAATACAAAAAGACCGAGTGAAAGAGCACCAAGGTAAATTTTTAGACATGTTTAAACAAATTCAAATAAATTTACCTTTTTGCGAAATAATTGCACAAATGCCGAAATATGCCAAGTACCTCAAGGATCTTTTATCCAATAAAAAGAAACTTGAGGATATCTCCACGGTTCAGTTGAACGCGGAGTGTTCGAAAGTTTTACTTAATAAATTACCTAAGAAATTACCCATTATGTGTATTTTCTCTATTCCTTGTCTATTTGGTGATTTATTAGTAACACATGCGTTAGCCGATCTAGGCGCTTCCATTAATTTAATATCTTATTCTTTAGTGAAAAAGTAGGGATTACGAGAGCCTTAACACACATGAATGTGCATTCAATTGGCGGATTGGTCTGTCAAGGTCCCTATGGGGATCATAGAGGATGTGCTTGTCAAAGTTGACAAATTTATCTTTTCGGTAGATTTCGTCATCATTGACTTCGAAGAGGACACCGGGGTACCACTCATTCTCGTTCGCCCTTTTCTCGCCACCGCACGCGCTATTATAGACGTTAGTAACGGTAAACTTCTCCTCAGAGTCGAAGATGAAGAAGTTACCTTTACTACTGACTCGTTTATGAAAAATTCGCTCTCAAATGACGACTCATGTTACTATTTGGATGCTTCCCCCGAAGAAGACTCCATCTTATTTTCTGAAAAAATTTTATTCACCTATTTTTCATGATGAAAAATTTGAAACTTTAAATTTAATTTCTCATGAAGTTAGTAGTAACCATTTGGTTGCACACACACCTATTTTAGAAACTCTTGAATTAGGTAGTGACCCCTTAAGAACTTCGTTTGAGGGACCTCCAACTTTAGAACTTGAACACATGTCAAATCATTTACAATATTCATCTCTAGCAGAGGGTTCCAAACTTCCTGGTCATGGGTCGGCTTATCTATCCGAAAAGCTAATAACGTAGCGCGTATCATTATGGTCGAGCTCAAACACCATAATCAAAGCGCTCGTGGGAGGCATCCCATGGTTATCCTTTCTTTTTATTAATTTTTCTTTTTGAGTTTTTATAGGTTTGAAGGACATCGATGCATGACGATCGGTCGGGGACGAACGTCAATCTACGTGATTCTTCAAGTCGGTAACTTTAATTTTATTCTAGTTTCTTTTCTTTAAACAAAAAAAACAAATAACAAAATAAAAAAAAGGAAAAATTTATATATATAAAAAAATTTCTATTTTTTTTATCGTACATGCCCCTGTCACGGGCGTGACCTACGATTCACGGGTGTGTCAGCGGCGTGTCTTTCCTCGATTACAAACCAGCGGATGGTTTTGTTCGTAGCCTTGTCAACTCATCTTTCGGACATGACACATACATTACCAAGTTGGTCATGGGCGTGTCATGCCCGTATTGTAGGTATCTGAGGCGTTGACCAGGTCTGCCTCGGATTCCCTGCGACGTGTTCAATTTGGCCGACACGCCCCAGAGTCATGGGCGTGAAACTAGGGCGTGATAGCAGAATCCGAGGCCAGCGCCTCGGATTCCTGCGTGCCTCCCTAGGATACCAGTTACACACCCAGAGTCACGGACGTGACTTTGGGAGTCACGGGCATGACTCTGGGGCATGACCCGCGAATCCGAGGAGTCCTGCCTCAGATTCCATCCCGCTTTGACCCGTACCTAACACGCCCCCTGTCACAGACGTGACAAGGGGGCGTGACTGGCCCATGAATTCTTATAAATAGGTATTCACCCCTTTTTTTTATCTCTACACCCCCACTCATCATACCCTCTGTTCCATTCTCCTTATTGCCGAATTTTTCCCCTTGATCTCGCCATGCCTCGCTGCCAAACTCTTTCCACAACTTCTTCCTCTGAGCATCCCGCGGATCCCCCCTCGGCAGAAGCCATGCTTTTATTTGAAAATGCAACCCAGTAGGATCGGAGCGAGCGGCTATGCGCCAAACCCTTTGGTGGGTTCCGGATTTTAGACTGGGCCATCCTCACCACCTTCGGAGCAGCGGAGATAGTTCGGGGATTTCTATCCACCCTGAGATGGGCTCCCCTTTTCTCCATTTCGGAGCCAGCTTTTCTCGAGCTCACAATCGAGTTCATGGCATCTTTTGAGTTCCGTTGGGTAACGCAAGACGATTTCATCATCTTTCGCATGGAGGGAATGATGCACCAGCTCACCATCTGCAAACTCAATGTCGTCATGGGCTTTTGTTCGGAGGCCTTTTCACACTCCCCCACCTATCTCGACCTCAAAACTGATTTTCCTTCCGATTTCAACTTCCTAACCTTCTGGTTGAAAATCAGTAATGCCGCTACCCCCTACACCCCCAAGAAATCAAAGGGTAGCAACCTCATTTCCCCTGCTTTGCACATTCTCCATAACCTTCTCACCTTTACTCTTTTCGGCTACAGCGATAGTCATGGCATGGTGACTCAGGTAGATTTACTATATTTATATAGTATGTTTTACCAGGCCCCGCTCAACCTTGGTTATATTCACGCCATCTTCTTCCGTCATCAGACTGAAAATGTGAGGTTGGGGGTGGTTCATGGAGGAAATTTTATTACTTTCCTAGCAAAGCAGACCAGTATTTGGGATGCTCTTCTGCGGCTCACTTGCATGCAAATTCCATGACGTAAGGGCGAGTTTGAGGCTATTCCCCCATCAGTCGGTGGCGTTGATCTTGATCATGGTGTCGGGCCTAACGGTACTCATCATTCTCCCCAGATTTCGCCACCACCGCTGGATTCTGTGTTGGGTACATTGGAAAATGTGTACTAGATTTGGAGAAGCCACAACTTAGTCAATGATTTGCATCAATTTGTATTTTATAGGAGTTTGAGTTTCATTGTGCAGGTTTAAGTATTTGAAGGAAAATTTTCTAAGTACAAGTGTCGACACTTGTAAAGAAACTGTGTCGACACTCAGGAAACTTGTGTCGACACTCAGGCAAGCTGTGTCGACACACAGGAAAATTGTGTCGACACTCAGGAAAGCTGTGTCAACACACAGGCAAATTGTGTCGACACTCAGGGAAGTTGTGTCAATACCCAGAATTTGTGTCGTCACTTATAAAGAAGCTGTATCGACACTCAGAGCTTTGTCGACACCTAAAGAAGCAGTTGTGTCGACATCCAGAAATGTGTCGACATCTGAAGCAGGACTTGTGTCGATAATTAAAACTGAAGCTATGTCGACATTTAGGAGATATGTCAACACCTGAAGTAATTGTGTTGACACACATGACTTGTGTCGACACACCAACTCTCAAAAAGCTGTGTCGAGTTCAGAAGTAATTGTGTCGACACACAGGACTTGTGTTGACACACACTCAACGCCATTTGACAAACACTCAACACCAACTGTATACAACAGAAATGTCGAGACAAGAAGCAGCTGTGTCAACACACAGGACTTGTGTCGACACATACAACATAAGCAGTGTCGAGAAGCAGAAGTATGACTGTGTCGACACTTAGAGTAATTTTGTCGACACCATGAAGACTTGTGTCGACACTTAGTCTATATGTGTCGACACATGTAAAGCAGTCTGCTGAGTGTTGTATGCTAAGTTGAAAAGACATTGAAGAACCTGGTGACGTGACTGGTGACCTGACAGCTGTCATTACTAGCCGGTCTGACACCACTGTCAGAACTGTCAGAAGTTTGTTATGAACCGGATCAGCCGGTAACCATGAAGCAAGCTCTATATAAGAGACAGATCGAAAATGACATAGACATAATGAAAAACAATGTGAGGCATCTATAAGAAGAATTCTGACAGATCAAGGGCTGTCTGCAAGAAAGATTCAGAGTTCTATCTGAATTTAAGGAAGAAGCTGATTGAAGATCATCTTCATCAATAGAGAAGATCCAACTTATTTTGTTCTAATCAATAAGCTTTAAAAAGCTAAGTTAGGTTGGATAAGAAGGATCAGTCAATCAAGAACTGATTAAGAAGACTACATCAATAGAGAAATCTAGCTGGTGAAGTTTTCAGTTACTCTTTACTCACAAATTCTTGTAGGATCTTCTGTTAGATCTGAGATTGTAAGCTTAAAATTATAAAGGCTGAGGTAGGGATGTCTGCCTGAGGTAGGACTTGTGGTAAGTCTGAGTTATAAGCCTAATTATAAAGGCTGAGGTAGGGCTGAGGCCTGAGGTAGGATTCTGGAGAAGAATCTGTGGTATGACTTATGTTAAGTCTGAGGTGTAGGAACCATCTTTGGTTCTTAGATTATAAGATCTGAGGATCTGAGCCAGTGGAAGGAAGTTAGGCTGAATCCAGTTATCTGCTGGATAGGCAAAGGGGGAAAGTGGATGTACCCATATCTTGGGGAACCACTATAAGTCTGGTGTTTACTGTGATGTGTTTATTTTATGTAGATTGATTAATCTGTGCTGAAAGAAGTCTTATAACTGTTTGCCTAAAAATTAAAAAGACTCAAAAAGGATTAGAACCTATTCACCCCCCCCCCCCTCTAGGTGTTTAGGCTCTTAAAATAAAGTCTTTCAAGTTGTAGCAGAGGGAGGTTCCTCAAAATTTGACCTAATAGTCAGAAGATTTCTCCAAGGCAAATAATAGATAAAAAATGGGTTCAAGTGAAAATCAAAAGGAAATTGGATCTATGAAATTGCTCATATGCAGGAAAGAATCTTTTGGCATTTAGAAAGAAAGGGACAGGCTATTTATGGAAGCATTTGACCCAAGAATTTATATCACAGTACAGGAAGGCCCCTTCATCCCAATAAAGGTTTCAGTTCTTGATGCAAACATTCAAACTCCAAAGAGTTATTCAGAGATGACTAAGGATGAAATCATCTTGGCTACATTAGATAAAAGAACTCAGAATATAATTGTAAGTGTCATAGATGATGCAACATTCCAGAATCTTGTGCACTATAAAACTTCCAAAGAAATGTGGGATACATTGATTGTCTATATGGAAGGCACAAAAGAAGTCAGAGAGGACAGAAAGTCTATGATAAATCAGCAATATGAGAGATTTAGGAAGAATAAAACTGACAGCATAGCTGAATGCTATAAAAAGTTTTTCAGAATAGTGAATGAACTGATGACATATGGAAGAGTCTTCAGTACTTATGAACTGAATGACAAGTTTCTTAGGTCCCTAACAAAGGATTAGGACACTAAGATATATGCCATCATAGAAGTGGTCAAACTAGCTGACACACCACCACCTACAATTTTTGGAAAACTGCTTTCATATGAAATGCAGCTTACTGCTAGGAAAGAGGAAGAGAAGGGCAGCAGATCTGAACATAAAGAAAAGTCAGTAGCCTTTAAGGCTGAGGGCTCAAGGAAGGGTAGGAGAAAATCTCCTTCTCCACCTAGAAGAAGTACTTAAGCAGAGGAAGGTCTTCCTGAAACAAGTACATCAGATAGTCATACATCTAATGAAGACTTTGCTGCCTTCACAAGATAATTCCAAAGGTTCATGAATAAAAAGAATTGGAGAACCGAACCTTAATCTACATCCTATTCTAAGGATGAATACTACAGGAAGAAGAAAACACCTAAGGAAGACAAGTATGCTTCTAAACCTGGTAAAAAAATATAATTCTAAGATTGTGTGTTATTGCTGCAATAGGTCTGGGCATGTCATAGCTGACTGTCCTGACAAAAGAAAGGAGTCAAAGGACAAGAAGAAGCAGCTGGTCAAAGGAAAGAAGGAGAAGTCTCTAGTGGCTCAAAAGGAGAAGAGTTGGACAGACTCTTCATCTTCAGAATCTGAAGAAGAAGAAGAGGCAGAAGCATATGTTGGACTCTTCTTAACAGAAGAGGATTATAGGGAACTAGAATTCCTACAGATGCTCGACTCCATAAATGGAGTGGAAGAATATTGCTGTAAAGGGCTAATGGCTCAATCTGAAGAAGATAAATGTCAGGATCAGCCTGGACCAAGTAAGATAAACAATTCACCCCTAGTCTCAGATTACTTTACTAGATCAGAATCAGAAGCATCTTCTTCAAAAGAAGTGGATGGATCTGAGTCTGAGGGGTATGTTCACCAACTCATTAATGAGTATGGCGGGTTATTGCATGATCTAAAGAAGAGCAAGTTTCTTGTTAAAGAGCAAGACAAAGAGATTGAGTCTCTTAAGCTGGCTGCAGCAGTTTCAACAAAACTGTTGGATCAAAAACTGAATGAGATTGCCAAATTGAAAAACATTACAGTTATTCAGATGGGCACAATCTCATTCAAAGAGAATCATATCAAGAAACTGGAGGGAAAACTTCAGCAAGAGAGAGAGCTAGTGGCAAGATTCTTCAAGCCAAAATCAGACTTACCTTTGATAGATAATTTTGTTTCAGAAAAAGGAAAGACTGGTCTAGGCTTTAAAGGAAGAACTAGGGCTACCAATTCTCATAGAAAAGGTAAAGCCACATTTCAGCCTCTAGCTGTTAATCCCCCTATTTTCTTTAAGAAAGTAGTGAATCCTACTAACAGGTATGATCATGACATTGCACATGGTCACTGTGAGCATGAAAATTTCATGAGCAAGGGTGTTAATGCCAATAGACCAATCTATAGGCATGCCCATCATATTCAAGAGGAGTTCTTGAAGAATGCTGTTCCAGTACCAACACTTAATAAGTCTATTGACAACAAAGTAAGAAGGCCTGTACCTAAGAATAGGTATAATAGGTTTGAGTGTTGGTGTTGTGGCAAGGTGGGCCAATTTTCCATGGATTGATGGTTTAACTCAAGTATTAAAACCAAAAGTAGGATTCCTGTTAGATCAGTCACAGGGTTTCAAATTAACAAGGACCTAGGACCCACTAGCAAGTTGGGTTCTAAGGGTAAGTGATTCATTATTTGTTGCAGGTAAATCCAAGTGACCATACCCCTATATGGTACTTGGATAGTGGTTGTTCCAAACATATGAATGGAACAAGGAGAATGTTCAGGGACTATGTGCCCATAAAGAATGGACCAAAAGTTATCTTTGGTGGATCAGAAAAGGGAATCATCAAAGGATTTGGTAATATATCGTGTGATTCAATTACAATCACTAAAGTTGCTTATGTAAAGGGTCTAAAACATAACCTGATTAGCATAAGTCAACTTAGTGACCTAGGTTATGATATTTCTTTCCTCAAAGGGGAGTGCCTAGTAAAACAGTCAAGTGATCAAGAGATCATTTTGACTGGCACTAGGAAAGGAAATATGTACTGCCTTAGCCTACAATGTGAGTCTAACAGCTCACCTATTTGTTTGGTTGCAGGAGAGAAAGCTTCTCTATGTGTCAAATGGCACAAGAGGCTAGCTCATCTAAACTATAAGTCAATTGGATTGCTGTTCAGCATGGGATTAGTGAGGAATGGTCCTCAAGTTCAGTGCATAAAAGAGCGTATGTGCTCAGCTTGCCAAAAAGGCAAGAGGACTAAGTCCTCTTTTCAGTCACTTGACATCAAAGATTTAAAGAGATGTTTGTATCTCATGCATATGGATTTGTTTTGTCCTATGCCAGTCCATAGTCTTGGTAGGAAAGCATACACACTTGTTGTTGTGGATCACTATTCTAGATTTACATGGGTTTTCTTCTTGAGGCAGAAATCTGAAACCCGAATTATTTTCTAGACTTTTGTCAGACAAATACAGAATGAATACAACAGCTCAGTGGTCAAAATAAGAAGTGACCATGGAACTGAATTTCAGTCTGAATATATTATAAAATTCTATGAAGAACTTGAGATTCATCAGGAATTCTCTTCACCTAGAACTCCTCAGAAAAATGGTGTTGCTGAAAGAAAGAATAAAACTCTAATTGAAGTCAGTAGAACTCTACTGAATGACACTACTCTACCTGAATACTTCTGGGCTGAGGCAGTAAATACTGCATGTCATGTGCTCAATAGGGCCTCCATCAACAAGAAACACAAGATGAATCCCTACCAGATTTTAAAAGACAAAAAACCAAACATATCTTATTTCAGAATCTTTGGTAGTAAGTGTTTTGTACTAGTCAATGGTAAACACTACCAAACTAAGTTTGCTGCCAAATCCCTAGAAGGGATATTTGTTGGGTATTGCAACCATAGTAGAGCATACAGGATCTATAACTGGACTACTCAAGTTGTAGAAGAATCTGTGCATGTTGTATTTGATGAGTCAATGTTTATTAACAGTGAATTGTCTAGTTCTTCAGTTCGTTCTACAGGACTAACAGATAAGCTGGACAAGCTGACCATCAATGAAGATATTCTTGCTAAACTGGATGAGGATAGAGATGCCAGCTATCCAGGGGGAGATCAAGTCCCTCTGGGTGAAGAAAAAAATATGGAGCATCAAGATGAGGAAACTGGAGATAGCCATAATGCTGATAGAATTCCTCTTGCAAGGAGACACCTGAAGGATCATCCAGCTCACTAGATCATTGGTGATGTAAGTCAGGGTATTATAACAAGGAGCAGGAGCATGAACACAGTTTTATGTTCTAGCTTCCTGTCTCAGATAGAACCCAGGAAGATTGAAGAGGCCATGCAAGACACCAACTGGATTGATGCAATGCAAGAAGAGCTCAGTCAGTTCAAAAGGTGCAAGGTCTGGGAACTGGTACCAAAACCTAAGGATCACAACATAATAGGAACTAAGTGGATCTATAGGTACAAGCTTGATGAGAATGGCACTATTGTCAAGAATAAGGCTAGATTGGTAGCAAAAGGCTACAGGCAAGAGGAAGGTATTGATTTTGATCAAAACTTTGCACCAGTGGCAAGGCTGGAGGCAATAAGGTTGTTCTTAGCCTATGCTGCCTATCAAGGGTTCAAAGTATATCAAATGGATGTGAAATCAGCATTTCTGAATGGTGATTTAAAAGAAGAAGTCTATGTAGAACAACCCTCAGGTTTTGTAGACTCTCACTTTCCTGATTATGTATATAGGCTTAGGAAAGCTCTATATGGTTTGAAATAAGCTCCAAGGTCTTTGTATGAAACCTTGTCTGCCTTCCTCATTGATAATAAATTCTCTAGAGGAAAGATAGACAAAACTCTATTCTATAGGGAATCAAAAGCCAAGATAATACTAGTCCAGATATATGTGGATGACATTATCTTTGGTTCTACTGAAAACAGCCTTTGTAGGAAGTTTGCTAAACTTATGCAAGGGAAGTTTGAGATGAGCAGTATGAGTGAGCTGAAGTTTTTCTTGGGACTTCAAGTAAGACAGACTGAGAGTGGGTTGTCCATATCCCAGTCTAAGTTCACCAAGGAGTTGATTAAGAAGTATGGTTTGGACTCAGCTTCTACAATGAAAACTCCAATGGGAACAAGTATGCCTATATGCAAAGATGAAGTAGGGAAACCTGTTGATGAGTCTTTGTATAGAGGGATTATTGGCTCCCTACTATACTTGACTGCTTGTAGACCTAACATCATGTATGCAACATGTGTCTGTGCTAGGTATCAAGCATGCCCTAAGGAATCTCATTATACTGTAGTTAAAAGAATTTTGAGATATCTTAAGGGCACACCTAATCTAAGCCTTTGGTACCCTAAGAATAGAGATTTTCTATTAACAGGTTTCTCAGATGAAGATTTTGCTGGACGCAAAGAAGACAGAAAAAGTATCACAGGAACCTGTCAATTCCTTGGTTGGAGGCTGGTGTCATGGAGCAGCAAAAAACAAACCAGTGTAGCTATATCAACAACTGAATCAGAGTATATAGCTGCTGGTAGCTGCTGTGCACAATTGATGTGGATGAAGCATCAACTAGAAGATTATGACATCCAGGTAAGTAGAATACCACTATTTTGTGATTCTACAAGTGCTATTTCTATTGTTAAGAATCCTGTATCACACAGTAGGACCAAGCATATAGATATTAAGTTTTATTTTATCAGAGAACATGTAGAGAAGTAAAATACTAATCTAGAGTTTGTAAAAACTGATAATCAAATAGCTTATATTTTTACAAAACCACTGGATGAAACAAAATTCAATAATTTCAAAATTGAATTAGGTATGTTGAACCTACACTAGGTTAACACAAGTTTCCATTAGCAGCATATGTAAGCACCAAATTTCTATGGAAATTTGGCTAAGTACAAAGTTTGTGTCGACACAAGCAAGTTGTGTCGACACACTCAGTGTGTTGTGTCGACACAGAACAAAAATATGTCTACACAGAAACAGTATCTGTGTCGACAGAAGAATAGGTGTCGACACAAAATGTCTCGACACAACCTCATCGAGACTGTATGTCGAGAGGATATTTGTGTCGACACAAAAAGTTAGTGTCGACACAACTCTGTCGAGACTTCTGTGGTCAGTGTCGACACAGACTCAAGTATGTCGACACATAGATGTGTCGACTTAAAATACGTTTTGTCAACTTAGACATTAGTACGTCGACACATAGTGATGTCGATTTAACTTATGTTCCGTCAAGACCTAGGTCATTTTTGTCGACACAAAAACTGATTTGTCGACTTAAGCCCGACTTTTGATTTGCCCTTTACTCAAGTACTATAAATAGGTGAAGCCAAAATTTGGTCGTCTACGCTATCAGAATTTTTGACTCTACACCTTCTGTCGACATAGAACTTCTCTTTTCTTCTCCTCTAGCACTTACGTCAATGGCGCCAAACCAAGAAGATAAGGTTAATGAAGGTTATGAACTAGTTCGCGAAGGATTCACGACTACTTCCGATGAAATTCAGGGAGTCATTGCCCTAATTTCTGAAAATGGACTAGAATTTTTTGTCTCAGAACCGACCAAAATTTGGAAGAAGGAAGTCATGGAGTTCCACACAACCGCTTCATTGGACACTAAAGGAAAGAAAATCAAGGGATCTATTCAAGGTACTCAGATGAAGCTCACTTTTAAATCAATCAGGAAAGCACTACATCTACCATTGATTAAGGATACAGACGAAATTACTCCATCCCAAATAACTGAAGCATTAAGCTAGTGTGGACTGAATCCCAGTTTTAAGATTGGTTCATCTATCAATAGAAAAGGGATGAATTCCCAAGGAAAATTTCTTTCAGAAGTAGTGGGCAAAGTGATTATCTGCAAAACAGGTGGACATGATCGGATTTCTGCCCACATGTTCAATCTGATGGTGAGAATCATATTCAAGATAAACATTGACTGGGCAGCAGTAGTGTTTGATAAACAACAAAAAGGAATAAAGAAACCTAACCTGGGAAGGATCCTCAGCCTATGCTTAACATCAGTAATTCCAGATGTTCTGAAACAAGCAAATGGCTCTAAGATAAATCATATGAGAAAAATGGATGTAAGGCTACTGTCAAGGTGGGACAGAGTTTTAACCAAGGAAGTCATTGCTCCTAAGGAGCAAACTAACAAAGACAAGAAGAAAAAGAAGGTGGTTGTACAGGCTGACTCCTCCAATAATTCTGAGGAGGAAGTGGTCTTCAGTTATGATTAAGACCAGCAACAACAAGATGTTCATGCTCAAGCAAAGGACTGTGAGCCCCAAGAGCAACAAATTGACTCCACTCTAGGGGGAGAAAACCTATAAAAATAAACTGAGTTGCCTGCCCAAGGGGGAGGTATTGATGATGTTGTCTTGGATAGTGACTTAGCTGCAGACACAATAATGGATATTGTATCTGAAATCAATACTACAGTTGAAGTAACTGATAAGAATGATGCTCAAAATGAGCTAGTAAGTATCTTCTCCACAGACTAGTCATGTATTATAGTATTCTCCTCAAAAATTGTTCAAAGGGACACTTTTGTTTACACAACAAAAGAGGTCTTTCAAGTGGTATTAGTCTTTTAAGTAGTTCTTTTAAAAAAAACTAATCTTATTCCTTCTGAACAGATACAACAGGAATTTACAATAGAAGAATTGTTTCCTGATCCTCTTACTGATAGGACTGAGGGGGAGGAAATTGAAAAAGAAAAGGAAATTCCAAAGACTGAGGGGAAGTTATCCAAGGATACCCCAGCTGAAAAGGAAACTATTGATATTAAAAGTACATCTAAATCTTCTGAAGATGAAGAAGCCACATTGGCTAAGAAAAGAAATCTGTCTGTGTTAAATAAGAAGAGTTCTGGATATATGAAAGCTTTATAATTGGGAACTGTACTATCTACATCAAGCATGGAATTCAGTTCTTTACTAGTCCAAATGCAGATAAAATTAGATAATCAAAGGCAGACTATAGAAAAATATATGGATGAAACTCATAAGGAGTTACAGTTTCAGTTGGCCCAGGACATCAAATCCATTAGATTTGAAGTTAATCAAAATAAGAAGGAGATGACAGATTGCTTCCATAAAGGAGGTAATGTTGTGGTGTTCCTGGCCAAGCAACAACAAAATATCCAAGCTAAAGTGGATGAAATTGAAGTGAAGCAGGGATATGTACTAGAGAATCAGTTAAGGATGAATGAAAATCTCAAGGATTCACATCATGAAAAATAAGCTCACTAATTCTAGCACTACTCTGAAGGATGAAATCTCCAAGTAAATCCAGGAAGATATATCTGTTATCAAAGCCATATTTCAAGAATCTCAGGAGAAAATTAAAACTTTCCTGACAAAATTCAGAGCTTATTTTAAAGAGGGAACTGAATATATAGCTGATCAAGTCAGATTCCAGAAAGAAGATTTAAGAGATCATGTTGCAAGAGAAGTCATAAAGGGGAAGAGATTACTAGTCAAAGCCAGCTCTGACCATGCTAAATGGACTACCAATAGCATCCGATCTACTCTTCGATATACTCCTCTTTGTGATGATGCTAATGTAGCTGTGTCTGAGATACAACCTGAATATTTTGAAGGAGATCAGCCTGATGTTGCTTAGGTGATCTACCCCCTAGCTAATTTTGAGATGGTTCAAGAAGAAGTGCTGAAAATGTATAGTCCTCCACTAGAGGCATAAAATATAATTCTAGGAATGGTTGAAATGCCAGAAGCTGCATTAGAAGCTTAGAAGGAAGCTCAACTTTCCAAGAAGAGATTCAGAGAGCAGGCTGAGCTGAAGCCAGATTTTGAGCAATGGAGCCCAACTTCTAGAAACATCATACTTATTGCCTGGAAAGCTGTAAAGGATAAAACCCATGATAGGGGTAAGTGGTATTATGAACAAGAGTGGAATAAATATCAAGCAGGACAAGAAGCAATTCTTCAACATAGAAGAAGTGCTAAGGCTGGGAAGCTGCCTGCTAATGCTCAAGAACCAAGCAAGTACTTCCCCAAACCTTTCAACTATTTTGAAAGACAGAAGATCAAGGCTGAAGAATTAAAGAAGAAAGCTCTAAAAGGGTAAAAGCCAACTGAGGTTGCTGAACCTTCTGTGCAGGCTAAAATCATGTCTGACAAAGGAATAGTTATTAAGGAGCCTAGTCAGTAATAGGATTGCTAGGTTTATGTAATAGAACCATGTACTAATTTGTTTCTTTTGTTCTATTAGAAATTCATGTAAACCAAAGTTTTTCTGATTAATGAAATCTGTTTTAGTATTAAGTGTTTGTTGTTTACAATGATTATGTAATAACCTGCTCTGAAATATTTTTACTTCTTTTACAATTTTGTTTTATCTTAAGAGATGTATATCTTTGACTAAGGGTCATGACTTCTCCAAATAGGGGGAGATTGTTGGGTACATTGGAAAATATGTACTAGATTTGGTGAAGCAACAACTTAGTCAATGATTTGCATCAATTTGTATTTGATAGGAGTTTGAGTTTCATTGTGCTGGTTTAAGTATTTGAAGGAAAATTTTCTTAGTACAAGTGTCGACACTCATTAAGAAACTGTGTTGACACTTAGGAAACTTGTGTCGACACTCAGGCAAGCTGTGTCGACACACAGGAAAATTGTGTCGACACTCAGGAAAGCTGTGTCGACACACAGGCAAATTGTGTTGACACTCAGGGAAATTGTGTCGACACCCAGAATTTGGGTCGACACTTATAAAGAAGCTGTGTCGACACTCAGAGCTTTGTCGACACCTAAAGAAGCAGTTGTGTCGACATCCATAAATGTGTTTACATTTGAAGCAGGACTTGTGTCGACACTTAAAACTGAAGCTATGTCGACATTTAGGAGATATGTCGACACCTGAAGCAATTGTGTCGACACAAAGGACTTGTGTCGACACACCAACTCTCAAAAGACTGTGTCGAGTTCAGAAGTAATTGTGTCGATATACAGGACTTGTGTCGACACACACTCAACGCCATTTGACAAACACTCAACACCAACTATTTGCAATAGAAATGTCGAGACAAGAAGCAGCTGTATCGACACACAGGACTTGTGTCGACACATACAACATAAGCAGTGTCGAGAAGCAAAAATATGACTGTGTCGACACTTAGAGTAATTGTGTCGACACCATGAAGAGTTGTGTCGACACTTACTCACAAATTCTTGTAGGATCTTCTGTTAGATCTGAGATTGTAAGCCTAAAATTATAAAGGCTGAGGTATGGCTGTGTGCCTGAGGTAGGACTTATGGTAAGTCTGAGTTCTAAGACTAATTATAAAGGCTGAGGTTGGGCTGAGTCCTGAGGTAGGATTCTGGAGAAGAATCTGAGGTAGGACTTGTGTTAAGTCTGAGGTGTAGGAACCATCTTTGGTTCTGAGATTGTAAGATTTGAGGATCTGAGCCAGTGGAAGGATGTTAGGCTGAATCCAGTTATTTGCTGGATAGGCGAAGGGGGAAAGTGGATGTACCCATATCTTGGGGAACCACTATAAGTCTTGTGTTTACTGTGATGTGTTTATTTTCTGTAGATTGATTAATCTGTGCTGAAAGATGTCTTATAACTGTTTGCCTAAAAATTAAAAAGATTTAAAAAGTACTAGAACCTATTCACCCCCCCCCCCACTAGGTGTTTAGGCTCTTGAAATAAAGTCTTTCATTCTGCCCCAGTGCCCAATCCTCCAAATTAATTGGAACAATAATTTGGGTCGATTCATACGCGCATAAATGAGTTGCAGGCCCATTTTGACGGTCGTTTTGCTACGTTTGATGAGCGCTTTACCAACCTAGAGCAAAGTAAGGCTTCTTCCATGGATCATATTACCGCGAGTTCGCAACCATGCAGACTCTCTCTCAGCAGCCCGGGGACGCTCCTGACTAGGAGTAGCTTTCTTTTATTTTCTTTGGTCTTGTAGTGGGTCGCCTTTATGTATCTGTATCGTTGTTTTTATTTTCATGTATTTGTTTTTATTATGAAAAAAAATCTATAAAAAAACTATGTTTTGTTTTGCTAATGTCTTACAAGTCGCTTTTGGTGCTGCTTTGACATTCTCAGGGAAGTCTCCTTTTCTTTCTTTTCTTCATTTTTACATTGGGGACAATGTATTGTTTAAGTATGGGGGAGGGATATTTCTCAAGCAAAACATACAAAAAAAAACGTTTACAAAAAAAATATATATATATCAAAAATTTTAATTTTTTTTATTTTGTTATATATTTTGTTATTTCACAAAAAAAAAACTCTAAAAAAATTTTATTTCGAAAATTATCTTTTGTTATGAATTTTGTTTTTCAAAAAAAAAAAAGAAAATCGAAAAATAAATTTCTTAGAAAGGGACGTTTTGGATATCACCCCATCTTACCTCCTAGTACCGGTTAGAGCCCTTCATAGAGTATACCTCGGGAGGTCTAAGAAGTAACAAAAAAATTAGGTTTAATTTTTAATTAGAGAAGTCATTATTTCTGTATTTATTCACATGCAAAATTCCTAATAATTTAACTTTTATATAGTTTTTAGAGAATTTTATTTTTTTAATTGAATTTTGAATTTTGGAGTAAAACTGCTGGCCATGCTGTGTTTCTAGTCAAATACACATGTAAGTAGAATTTTATGTAGATTTAAATATTCAACATATAACTACATTTTAATTTTTCTAAATGCTTACTTTAATTTTGAAAACCGGTAAAATCTAAAATAATTTAGGTGAGTAAGTAGAAGTCTACTAGAGAGATATTTTGCGGATCAAGAAAGAGGTATTCTTTCTCGATGTCAAGATCTTGCCCTCTAACTATTCTCAAGACTTTGCATAAGTTAAACTCAATAGCATAAATATGATTTAGGCACTTCTTTTGGCCAGTTTGAGCTTTTGTACCCGTACCTAAAAATTTATCTTTGTTAAGCCATTTTGAGCCTATTACCCTATCATTTTGTTTTAGCTCCACCAAACATTTTACCAAAGCCTAAAAAGCAACCTAATTGCACATCTAAGAACATGCTTGAGCTTAGATATACAAAATAAAGACAAATTAAAAAAAATGAAATAAATGAAGAGATAAAAGAAAATTTTCAACATGGTAAAAGAGTTGAAAAAAAAATATAAAAGGATCATGGATGTGGCTCTGCTCCAAAAGCCATAACAAATTTATGATGTGCAAGCACTATCTAGGTTTTGGGGTAACTAGCCATCGTTTTAATCTTTGACCACCCTCACCAAAAACCTAATCCTACATTTCAACCTAATTAAGTCCTATTGATTTATTTTTTTAAGTTAAACAAGTACCGTGGCGAGAGTGTGATAGGGCATGCCTATGGCAATTGAAATTGATGGATTTCTTTGGAGGGTATCTTGATCTTCGTTCGTGCAATGTTATCTTAGTACACAGTCTACATTCTCCCTGAATATAATTTTAAGATTTACCGGATATTTCATTTAAAAAGTAAAAATAATAGTGGAAACACATTTTAAGAAAAATAAAAAACTAATTTATATGCTAAGTAAGTTTTTCTACCAAAATAGCTACAAGCATAGGCATAGGACTTCACATTTTACTCCTTAGGTTCAAATTTCTTTTCTAGCATTTAAAATTTTTCTACTCCCTATAGGAAGTTGTTTCCTTGGAACTAGCAAATGGATAAGTATAGGGATATTTGATAACTCTAATTATTGTTATTTTTCATTTACTATTTTATAATTAATAATTAGATATTTTATATCTATTTTATAATATTAAGTTTATAATTAACTAGTTTCTATATTTTGTATTTATTTGTTCTAATAAAATTATTTTAAATCTTGCAGGGCTGATCTATCAAATATTTGGAGCAAAACGGGGATTTTCTTCTTTTCTGCCCAGACATGCCCGGTGACACGCCCTCCTTGGGCGTGACCAGGGCATGACACACACGAGCAAACACTATCAACGCAAATCATCGACCTGCGACCGAAGATCATCGATCGGCCACAAACATGCATGTGTTGCATCGTCATACGCCCGTGCCATCCTAACACAGGGCGTGCCAGCCGTGGAAGAACCGTTAGGCCACTGCCACGTCAGATTAAATTGACACGCCCTGGGCACGGGCGTGACCCAGGGCATGTCCGGTGTGTTTTTAGCAAATTAATCAGCCGTTCGTGCCGTTGCCGACAGAATACCATTGCAGCTAGACATGCCCCTGGTCACGGGCATGACTAGGGGGCGTGACGCCTCCATCAAGAGCAGTTTACTCCTGCTGTTTTCAGTTTCCTGCCATTTTCCAGAAACAGATCTGACATTCCCTAGGTCACGGGCGTGACCTAGGGGCGTGACCCGTCAGTTAACAGATTTTGGCGATTTCCTCCTCCAATGTTCCCGGGGCTTCAAAACGACGGTTCTGAGCCTGACATGCCCTTGGTCACGGGCGTAACCTAGGGCATGACCAACCAGCAATTTTTTTTGATAAACTCCAGACATCTTCAGATGCTCAGGGTGGAAATTTTTGGGGAGTTGAAGTCTTGTAGTTTGCTGTTTTATTTTGCTGTATTTTACATTTCTTAGTCTAATTTTACATTGTGTAAGTTTCAATTAAAGTTTGTTTTTCAATTTAATCATGTCTTTACCTACCTTAGCTTGTATTTCCTTAATGATGAGTAGCTAATTTGCATTTAGCACTTGATCACGATGAAACTTGGAATAAAATAAACTCTTTTTTTTATCAAATGTCTTGTTCTTAATCTTGCTCACTATGATTTATCTTTGATTTTTATTTTGTCGATTTCATATTGCACGGATATGATCTTCGATCTAAGATCCGTATCCTAAATGACCGAGAGGTTGCGGATACGAGGAGATCACTCAAGTATAAAAGGAGTTGCATGCACTCCTCGAGAGAGGACGACATAAATCCTCTAGATTGGAGTCAAATCCAATTGTGTGGTTCACCTCCTAAAGCAATCTTAGGGGTTTCGACTGGACGAGAGTTCTTAATCAATCAACATAAGGTTAGTCAAAAGCATGAGCTTGAGAGAGACACTTTTGTACTTTGGGAACCTCCACGGTCGAGTGAGCAATTCAAGAACTCGCATTGCTTTATTTTTCAAGAAGGTTTATTTTATCCCAAGGGTATTCTAGATCAAAGTGCTAGCTTTCCCATCATCAAATTTCTTTTTCTTAGTATAATGCTTCCTTTTCCTTGTCCGTTTTAATCAAAAAACAACTTTTTTGTCCGATAAGATAATAACTCTTTCTTGTGAGTACAAGTACTCGACAAGCCCCGAGTCGATATATGACACTTGATTCTATACTCCGAACTATAGGTATACTTGCCTCATTAATTGGAAACACGCATTAGAGTGGAGAAAATATCTATCCATCACACTCCTCCTTCGACCTCCTTCCTCTCCCCTGAGAAGACAAACAGGGGCCCGTCCAAGGCAAGTACCCTCCTGGCCTCCACCTTCATCACGCCAAACTCCTTCTTGAAGATGACGTTGACCGAGATCCCATTGTCAATGAGGATCCGGGAGAGGTTAACATTTTGATGGCCGTCTGGATGACCAGCGCATCGCAGAAGGGGTCCTCATGACCCGGTATATCCTTGACTAAGAAGGTGATTCTCTCTTCCAAGGGTGGGGTCTGGGATGCGGAGGAAATGCTCCTTTGGTACATGGTATGGAGACTTGCCTTTCGGGAATCCTCAACCCCCCCTGTGGATCACTCCGATCCCTCCCTGAGTCCACACATCCACCCGATCTTCACACCTATCCTCCTCCGCCCGAGGCAGGACCTCCTCGATCCACACTAAATGGCGGTCTTGCTGCTGTTGCTGCTCCCTATTTCCAATCATCTTGAGAAACTCCGGGCACGTGGCCGTGGCGTGCCCTTCCTCCTGATGGAAGTCACAGTAGGGCAGCTCCACCCTAACCTCCCTTCTTCTCCTCCGCACTACTCTCCTCCTCTCCCCCATAGTTATTACCATAGCCTACTCCTGGTCGGGGAGATGTGTCCTATGGCTTTGCCTCCCGCCTAGAGGGTAGAACTGGCCCTAGCCTCCCTGGCGGTTATCCCCACTGTGATGACCTCTCCTTGGCCCTTGATCTTTCCACTCCAGCCTCCAGCCTAGCCGATGATTCGGCTCTTGATGCCCAAACCTGGGTTTTTGTTGCTGATACTACTGCTCCCTCTACCGGGGCTCAGCTCTCCTCTCCTCCTGACCTCTGCCCCCTCTGGGCCTTTCCTCCTCCGTAGGCCACCTGGCTAACTTCTGGGAAAACTACGGGTTCGATGCCTCCCCGTCGACCTCTCTTACTGCCATCTCCATCAAATCCTCGTAGGACAGGGGTGGAACCCTCTTCAACTTCATTCGAAAGAAACCTTGTTGCAGCCCCAGGATGATGGCCATCATCTGGGTATACCCCGACATCTCTTGGACTTGGGTGACCTCCTCTTGGAAGAGATTGACGTAGCTCCCCAGGGTCTCGTTCACCCCCTACTTGATGTGGAATAGGGAATTTGACTCCTTCTTACTCCTATTGGAAGTGGTGAACCTCAGCATGAACCCCCGGCGCAGGTCATCGAAACAGTAGATGGAATTGGCCAGCAACTGGTGGAACCACTCTCTCGCCTTCTCCTTGAGGGTGATGGCGAAGAGCCTGCACTTGAATCCACTTGCCATCTATCGGATCGAGACCATGTCCTCAAACCACTAGACGTGTTAAACCGGGTCTCCCTTCCCGATGTAATAGGACATCTCAGGTTCCCTGAACACCTTTGGGACCAGAGTAGAAGAAACTAGCTCACTGAAGGGGCTGCCTCTCCCTGCTGAGTGGGATGAGGGGTTTCACACCCCTATCTCGCTGAACCTGCCACCGCTTGCCGACCCAGGGAAGAGCACCCGCCCGGGGAGCTCGCTGCCTCTCCCTTCTTCGGCGACCTCCTTCCCGGCTCGCCTGCCGGGAGCATCCTTGCCAAGGGCTAGGGCCGCGAGAACAGGAACCACTAGATTCGAGCACTCGACCCAAAAAGCCAAGTGCGAATCTGACCAAGATGAGTACTTCTTGCCTGAAGTCCTCGAACATCCCTATGGTGGCGATAGGGGGAGGGGGTGGCGAGTCGGACCTATCTGATCCTTGCCTTTCTCCTGCTATTGAGCTCGCTGAAGATTTTCTGTGCTGACCACGCTCCACGCTCACCGCACCAAAATGTTAAAACTGAAAACTCGGTCTCGATGGAGTTCACCCTTGGGGATGGGTGATTGCGCACCTACTTCTCTCTTACAAGAAAACAACAAGGAAAAAAGAACAAGGGATTGGACCAAGTGCCCAGCGAGGAGGACCCACCATATACCCGGAAGATCACTGAGCGCTTCCCCTCCTTAGTCAAATGCCGGGCTAAGGTACCTCAGAAAGCGCTAGAACACTAGGAGGCAAGTAAGCGTGCGTTCTGAGGTACCCCTTGAGTCTTATTTATAAGACTCTGAAAATAGCCTGCAAATAGCCAACCTCTGCTATTTTGAACAACTATGTGCAGCCCAACGGGGTCTGCCATTAACGTAACTCCGCTTTTCTTGATTGATATTGGCACCCCCTGTAGGGTCACCCTGGTAATTTGGCCTCTGGCCCCCACGAGGAAGGGTTTCCTAGCCTCCGAGTCAACTCGCAACCATATCGAGTGGGAGCGAGCTGGGGCAGACTCTCCTAGGAGGCGCGGGCAAGATTGACCCGCCTAGGAGGTGCAGGCAGGGGATGACTCGGAGCTGACCCGCCTAGGAGGCGCGGGCAGGGTTGACCTTCCTAGGAAAGGCGGGACAGGGCTGACTCGCCCAGAAGAGGCCTGATGGGGCTGACCCTCCTATAAGAGGCGGGATGGGGCTGACTCGTCCAGAAGAGGCAGGATAGGGCTGACCCGCCTAGGAGAGGCGGGATGGGGCTGACTCGTCTAGAAGAGGCGGGACGGGGCTGACTCGCCCAGAAGAGGCGGGATAGGGCTGACCCACCTCGGAGGCATGGGTCGGGTCTTACTCGCAAAGATGAACTCTCAGGCCCTAAGGAGAGTGAACCGCTCCTCTGGTGTAACCCGCCCGCTTATACTAGCGCGGGTCGGAGTTGGCTTGCTTGCCCATCGGGATCCACTCGCCGAATATGGGGTTGTACACTTATGCTATATGACGTACATGATAAGAGGTACTCTAAATCTTCATTCAAACACCTTAAGATAATTTATGAAGGTCTATCTTGAAATTTATAGCCTAAATCCAGAAACTTGGAATTTTCCTAATTTATCTAATATTTTCTTTATTTTTCGTAAAAGTCCAAATGCCCTAGTTTTGAATATGAAGTGGCCTTTACAGTCATGCAAAATGCTCCAAAAAATAATGATAAATATTAGGCAGCTAATTGATAGTAAATTCAAGTCTCCCAATTTTTTTTGCAAGGTTTAGGCCTCTAATCCAAAATTTCAAATATAAACACATAGTTAACAATTAAAGAAACAAGTGTTGTAATTAGGCTTCCAAAAAGTATAAGAAAATTCAAGCATGACTAATATGCCCTAAAAAATACTCCTGACCAAGTTTCCAAACTTTCCAGTGAATAATGAACTCTAATTTTAATTTAGAGCAATAATCCTCTTTCATAAATTAATGAAACAACTACAGAAAATATTTATTTAAAAATTATGATGAAATATACTCACGAGCATATTGACATAAGTACACTTTTGCATAAGTTTCACAATTTTCTAACAATCATTGAGCTCTGAATCTATTTTTGAAAATAATTGCATATTTATAAGCTTGTGAAGTAAGTACTCAAAATATACATCTAATAAATTATATTAAGGCTTATAGAATATACAACATAACTACACAAGTTGTAGAAGAGTCTATACATGTTGTGTTTGATGAATCAAGATTAATCAACTGTGAGTTGCCTTGTAGTTCATATAGTCCAACAGGTATAAGCAAAAGAATGGACAAGCTTTTCATTGCTGAAGGTTCAACTGCAAATGAACAAGTGGAAAATGATGGTTACAATCCAGGGGGAGTACATGACTCTATAGAAGCTGATGACTCCCAAGAAGTGCAACATAATAAAGGGACTGGAAATGATCAACCAGAAGGAAATCTACCTCCATCTATAAGACATCTTAAAGACCATCCAGGAAATCAGATAATAGGGGATCCAAGACAAGGAGTGCATACTAAAAGCAGAAATCCAAGCACAGTCTTGCACTCAAGTTTTCTATCACAATTGGAGCCTAAGAAATTTAAAGAAGCCATCCAAGACCAACACTGGATTAATGCTATGCAAGAGGAGCTTAATCAATTCAGAAGGTGCAAAGTCTGGGAGCTTGTTCCTAAACCAAAAAACCACAACATCATTGGAACAAAGTGGATATTTAGGAACAAGTTGGATGAAAGTGGAGTAATTGTAAAGAACAAAGCAAGACTGGTTGTTAAAGGATATAGGCAGGAAGAGGGAATAGATTTTGATCAGACATTTACCCCAGTAGCAGGATTGGAGGCAATCAGAATGTTTCTTGCCTATGCTACATACCAAGGCTTCAAGGTATACCAAATGGATGTAAAGTCAGCATTTCTGAATGGAGATCTAAAATAAGAATTCTATGTGGAGCAGCCATCAGGCTGTTGAGAAGATAGAAAAAGTACTACAGGTACATGTCAATTTTTGGGAGGAAGGTTGATATCATGGAGTAGTAAGAAGCAGACTAGTGTGGCAATATCCACTGCTGAGTCTGAGTATGTTGCAGCTGGAAGTTGCTGTGCACAGCTACTGTGGATTCAACATTAGCTAAGAGATTATGGTATCCTGGTAAGTAAAACACCTTTATTATGTGATTCTAAAAGTGCTATTTCTATTGCAAATAATCCTGTTTCACATAGTAGGACTAAGCACATAGAAATAAAATACCATTTTCATAGAGAACATGTAGAAAAAGAAGACATCTCATTAGAATTTGTTAAGACATATTATAAAATTACAGATGTATTTACTAAGCCTCTGGATGAAACAAAATTCAATAAATTTAAAATTGAATTAGGCATGCTAACTATAGATTAGTTTACCAAATTTGGCTAAGTAAGACTGTCGACACATTCAGTAATAAAGTGTCGACACAGAGAATTTTTTGTCGACAACTCAGAAAAATGGTGTTGACACAGAGTAGATGTGTCGACACATCAGGGATTTTATGTCGACATAGTCTAGAGTGGCATGTCGACACAACTAGAGAAGTGTTGTCGACTTATTAGGAATTTATGTCGACATACCGAATAGGTGTCGACAAAGAAATTATGCTCTTTTACAACTTAAGATTTATGTCGACACATCATCAATTGGTGTCGACACATACCAGTCAATATACTTGTCGAGACATTACAAGTATATGTCGACACATTTTGTCTGTGTCGACACAATTTGACTATTTTTGCCCGCCTTTTGATCTTCTTGGCATAGAAGGGTATAAATAGGTCACAGACGTATTCTGTCGACACGCTCACCAGGGTTTCGAGACAAAATCCTTGTGTCGACAATATTTATTCTCTCTTCCCAAGCTTTCTCAACGATTCAATGGCGCCCAAGATAGAAGATTCCATCAACGAAGGCTATGAATTGGTTAGGCATGCATTCAACGATGCTGCTTCAGAGATCAAGATGGTGGTGTCTCTCCTCATAGATAACAGACTCGAATTCCTTGTCTAAGAACCCACCAAAATCTGGAAAAAGGAAGTTCTTGAGTTCTACACCAACGCATCCGTGGATTCAACTGGCCTTAAAATCAAATCAACCATCCATGACGAGAGAGTCAAGGTGACTCGGAATATATTAACCAGATTCCTTCACCTTCCAAGGATACATGATGAAGAGGAGGTTCCAGCCTCTCAAACAAGGCAAACACTTCAGTGGTGTGGACTGGATCCCACCTTGAAGATTGGTGCTGCCTTCAATCGAAATGGAATGAATAATCAGGGCAAATTTCTATCTGAAGTGATCGGAAAGGTGGTGTTGTGCAAGACCGATGGACATGATAGGATATCAGCCTACATGTTCAACCTAATGTCTAGAATTGTATTTCACATTCCCACCAACTGGTTTGTAGTTGTGTATGAAAAAATTAAGGAGGCAATCAAGAAGCCAAACATGGCTAGAATACTGAGCCTGTATCTAGCTGGACTCATTCCAGAAGTGCTGCAACAACTACTTAGCTCAAAGATAAATCACATGAGGAGAATGGATATGCGATTATTCTCCAGGTGGGATAGGGTTCTATCCAAGGATTTGCCTGATGAAGACAGGCAGGAGCCAGCTGAGAAGTCTCCAGCTCATGATCTCACTGAGCTTAGTACTGAAACAGTTCAAGTTCAGAAAGAACAGACTATAGAGCAAGATCAACATCAGGCTAGTACTGTCCAAGTTCTAGGACAAATACTTGCACAGGTTCAGGGGGAGCCTCATACTGTACTAGCAGAAGAAGTAGGAAGGCTTGACTTACCAGAAGATATAGACACTGCCAGACTAGATGATTCTATAGAAAGAATCAATGTTTCATCACCTCCTCAAACAACAAAGGAATACACAATGGATGATCTATTTAATGAGGCTATTGAAACAGCAGATAAAGATGACACCCTAAGGGTTGAGGGGGAGAAAGCTGCTGATGAGGGGGTTCCAGGTGCAGATGAGAGGGAGCCCCATATTACTAATAAAGAAATCCCTACCTCACTACAAGAGAGAGTTCAGATTGAAAGTACTTCTGCCTCAGAGAATGAAGAGATTTAGGAGGCTAAGAAAAAGAAGCTCATGGTCTTCAAGAGAAGGAGCCATAGCTATAAGAAAGCACTTCAAACACCAACATCCACCTCTACTGATTTTGATTATGCAAAGTTTCTGGTAAATCTCCAGATGAAAATGGATGAACAGAGATTGACTTTAGAAAAATATGTTGATGAAAGTCATAAAACTCTTCAGTTTGATCTGGCTCAAGATATTAAGTCTATAAGATTTGAAGTCAATCAACACAAAAGAGAAATGACAGATTGCTTCCACAAAGGGGGCAATGTTGTAGTGTATCTTGCCAAACAACAGGTAGAGATGAAGAAAGAGGTGGATGTTATAGCTGTCAACCAAGGATACATTCTTGAAAATCAGAAAAGGCTAAATGAAAATCTGACAACTGCCAATACAGATATTCTCGCTACTTTTCAAACTACCCTGAATAAATTGACTGCGGCTAGGGCAGCTGAAATGCTAGAATATGATACTAAGTTCAAGGCTGCATTAGACTCAGTTCAAACTGCAATAACCACCTCTCAGAAGACAATTACTGAACAGCTTCAAAAATTGAAGCCATTCTTCAAAGATGGAATAAATTATCTGGATGGGCAAATCAGATTTCAGAAGGGAGATCTAAGAGATCATGTAACAAGAGAAGTCCTAAAGGGGGAGAGGGTACTTATTCATGCTGGCTCAGAACATGCCAAGTGTGTCACTAACAGTGTCAGAGCCACATTGGGATATCCACCCCTTTGTGATGATGATAACATGGCAGAGTCAAGAGTACAACAATAAGGTCTACTTGAAGGTAACCAACCAGAGGTTGCCCAAGTCATATACCCCCCTGCTGATTTTGACATGATTCTTCAGCAAGTGCAAACAATGTATAGTCCTCTAGAGGAGGTTACAAATGTTATGCTTGGAGAAGTGGACATGTCTGAAGCTGCTATCAAGGCTCAGCAAGAGGCTCAACTTTCAAAGAAGAGATTTAGAGAGCAAGCTGAACTAAAACCAGATTTTGAACAGTGGAGCCCTACCTCTAGAAACATTATCCTAACTGCCTGGAAGGCTGTAAAGGATCAAGTTCATGAAAGAGGTAAGTGGTACAGTGAATAAGAATGGCAAAAGCATGAAGCCAGGCAGGAGGCTATAGTTCAGTTCAGAAGGAAGGCAAAGAGTGGAAAGCTACCTCCTGATGCTCAAGAGCCTAGCAAGTACTTCCCTAAGCCCTATCATTACATTGAGAGAAAGAGACTGAAGACTGAAGCTCAGAATACGGCTGATCTAAAAGGCAAAAAGCCTATGGAAGAAACTGAACCTTCTGTGCAGGCATAAGTACAACCAGGAAAAGGGATTGTTATAATGGAGCCTGATCAGTCTTAGTCTAAGATGTCTAAGTTTTAGTTTAACAGATGTGTAATGATTAGTTTAATGTAACAATCAGTGTAAAACATTTTGTAACAAACATTTTGAAATAGTACACAAAACCTTGCTCTATAATTAATTTTTCTGTACATCTATTATTCTGTGATGAATCTGTGCCAATGTTTTGTTTATTAATATTCTCTATAATGTTAAGCTTTTATACATCATCATTTTTAATTATCATAAGTGGTGTATATCATTAACTAATATGGGTTATTACTTCTCAAAATAGGGGGAGATTGTTGGGTACATTGGAAAATATGTACCTGATTTGGAGAAGCCTAACTTAGCATAATGGTATACATCAAGGTGTATTTGATGTTGTTTTAAGTTAATATGTGCAGGATCAGAACGTGCAACATGGCATGTAAATTTCTCTAAGTCCATGTGTCGACACCAGAAGAAGATGTGTCGACACTTCAGAAAGATTGTGTCGACACTTGAAGGAGGCTGTGTCGACACAGAGAAAAAGAGTCGACATCAACTGTGTCGACACCGGGAGGCTGTGTCGACACACAGAATTATAGTCGACATCAACTGTGTCGACACCGGGAGGCTGTGTCGACATACAGAGGCAGAAGTCGACAACAACTAAGTTGACACCCGGAGACAAAGTCGATACAAACAATGTTCAGAATCTACATCAATTGTGTCGACACACAAGACTTGTGTCGACACATAGCAGAATCAACAACAAGTTGGTGGCTGAAGTAATTGTGTCGACATACAACTATCTGTGTCGACACATTCTCAAGAAGTTGTGTCAAGAAGCTGTGTCGACATTGAGGCAATCATGTCGACATCTCAAAGGACTGTGTCGACACTTAATCAAATTGTGTCGACACATTTTAACAATTGTCTTGACACACTTTGACAGATTGTCTCGACACTTTATGACAGAAGCAAAGACTCCTTGGCAGTATGAAGACATGACAGCTGTGGGTCTCTACAGGTTAACTGAAGTGATTGACATAGACAGAAGTTCGTTAGGAACCAGACCAGCCGGTTACCAGGAGTGAAGGCTATAAATAGACGAATGGTGTCAGTTGAAAGGAAGTAACAAAAAAAAAGCAACACAGAGTGAATATAGAGATTACAAAAAGAAGAAGATCTTTGCAGATCTAAGAAGACATTCTGATTGAACTATCAGAATTTGTCAAAGTAGAATTCATTCAAGAATTCTGAAGTATCTTCAAGGGATTTGGATAGAGAGAGATCCAATCATAAGAAGGCAAGAAGAAAGCTGTCTCAGATTTATAAAAAAACAGGTTCTGAACATAACTGTCAAGAAGATTCAGATCCAATTCTGAAATCTAAGGTGGAAGCAGCTGATCAGTATATTCCAAAGGAGATCAACTCAACTAAGTTCAGATTAAAGAAGATTTGAAGAAAGCTAAGGTCTAGTTGATTTCATTCATCAGATTTATCAAGAAGCTGATCAAGAACTATCATGTTCCTCCTCTCTCATCAGGAGCAAGATACAATTATATTTTGTATTCAAATCTTGTAGGATCTATTAGTAGATCTGAGTTGTAAGCCTAATTTATAAAGGCTGAGTATAGGAGAGACATTCTCTGAGTTGTAGGTCTTGAAGAAAGACTGAGGTAGGGCTGAATTGCCTGAGCTGTAGGAGTGTGGACTCACTCTGAGTTGTAGGAATCCATTTGGATTCTGAGCTGTATGATCTGACAATCTGAGCACTACTAGAAAATTGACTTTTAGTGATGAAATATTTCGTCACTAAATACTGAATTATGGCCACTAAAGACATTTAGTGGCCGAATTGAGCCCGTCACAAGGTCGTCACAAAAGCCCCGCCACAAAATGTTTTTTGTGACCAAAAGTATTTTGCCACTAAAAGTTGTTTTAGTGACTATTTGTTTTTGACACTAAAAGAAGTTATAGTGACCGAAGCACAACAGTCACTAAAACAACTATTAGTGATGAAGTATGCCCGACACTAATTATCTTTAGTGGCAAAAAAAATTGTCACTAAATGTGAACTTTTAATGAGCAAATCTTTTCAATCACTAAAAGTTCTAATGACCAAAATATATGGGTCACTAAAAAGACATGTTTAGTGACTGCATTAATTCAGTCACTAAAAGAGAATTTTAGTGTCTAAATTAATTCTGCTCACTATGTTTTTTTGTGACGGAATATTTGGTGACTAAAAAATATGATATTTGTCACTAAACTTTATTCAATTTCTTACAAAATACCATAAAATTATTTCATTTGATATTCACTAATTTTCATATATGTACATTCAAATACAACAATAAATAAACACTCAATTGCAACAAGAAGATTGTTCTAACATAGATTATTTCATTAATAGGGAAAAATTGGGTGGGAGACAGCCCAAACCCCTCAATGCAAAGTAATAATATTTTTAATTCTAATTAAATTTTAATACAATAACAAATATTTATAACAAAGAAAATCTATAAATATGCATTCTTTGGCACATCTGTTATAGAGAACTAATGTCCTTTGCTCTCTTCTTTAGTTAGAAAGAACTCCGGCCTGCAAGGGACATATCGAGTTGTAATATGACCTTTTAGAGGAAGAAGACTTGAATGATGAGATATATCTTCTTCCAAAATGCAAGCTGCAATGAAATTATAAACAATCTATCATTAGTAGAGCTTCTAATAATAATTTAAAACTCACAAGGAATCAACGTGCAACTGTAAGATAATAGAAAATAAAAAAAATCAACACGGTGAGCTCATAGAAGTGGAGAACAAAAAAGTTGTACCTATCTTATGCAAAATTTGAATAACTTCATATCAATTATTTTAAGTTTATCCCATTCGGATAAGACTAACCTCTATCTACTGCCCTAATTAATACAATATAATACTCATCATTTCATCAAAGTGCTACTTCGGGGAAAAATTGTGCATAAATTCCCTAAAATAATCATATTATTCAAAAATATATCCATTATCTAATTTGTTTTACAGCAGTTTATATTCATAAAAATCCCACTCAACTTTTTTTATACTAGACTATGATAAAATGCCAAATTCTCACTTTTATATATGTTCCTAACAATTTCAATCATAACATATAATGGCATATCTTCTATTAAGTTTTACATAAAATTCACACGAGTGATAGGCACAGCGCTCCGCCCCTACGACCAATCAGGACATTAGACAGTACCCTACCCATGACAATACTCAGACCACAAATTACATATGTCGACATCTCCCTGTGCCCAACATTGCTAACTTATGGGAGAGACCGGGTTTGCCCCCTATCTCTAATTCTAAACTAGTAACATTGATGAATTTAGATAGACCTTATTTAATTTGCATAGATTACTATTATCAAATCTAGGAATGCAGCTTCGAAGCTTAAAATGAACATTGTGCAACTTAAACATTCAACTAAATCATAAAACCAAATCATTAAAAATTTCTTTAAGCTAGGCAATACCATTGGATCACATGTTATTGCCTGGAATGGTCTAGGACATGAACTATGTGTTCATCAATGCCAAATTATTTGACAATATAATCTAAAGAGTTGCAAGAAGAAAAATCAAATTTAATCACCAAAACAAAACTAAAAAGTGTATGATAATAACTCAAATGAAAAAAAGAAGATAATTGCATACCTCGAATGTTCTTATAATAATTGAGCGCAAGCCCAGATGCAAGTGGATAGAGGGTATCATCTAGATCTCTTTTTTATACACAATAATGATTAGAAAAAAGGCTAAAAATGATCAGAAAAAGGATGTTTTTGCCGGTGGTGGTGGTTGGGGGATATGCTTGTTTTTCAAGAATGATGATTAACAAAAAGCAGATGGTCATATTTATGTTTCTTAACCTGAAGATTTTGATTGTCAAACTCCATTCGCATTTATCCTGATCTAAACAAAATTAACAACACCAAACTTAGCAATTTCTTGAAGAAATCAATCATAGCAGCAGAGAATAAAATACTAATAATTAAGCTAGAGCCTACAACACTGACTGAGCATTTTAGTGGAAGGATTTATACCTTAAAATTTTGACTTTCAATATGACCATGTACAACGATCTACCGGCTATTAGATACATAATACATTGTTTTTCATACCTTAAAAATAAACCTTCAACAAATTTCATGATGCCAGTTGTTGCTGTACATTGACATCACAGTGAATTGAGCATCATGTTTCTAATAGCAGCTGCTATGCAAACTTCAGCCTCATTAGCATGAAGAACTCTAACATAAGCTGAAACTAATTCAGACCTAGTACTGCATAACAAGGATTAATCAAGATTAGCATAATTTTATCATAAAATAAACCTTAATTTTACTGTTGGATGAAGGGTTTGCATAAAATGAATACCAACTCAATGAATGAAAATGAATATATCACTTTTCTCTCACTTAGGTAGAATTTGGAGATAATCATAAATAGAGAATTACAAAACTATTCATTCCTACCATCTCAGCTATCTTTCTGAGTTGTTCATCATCCCAGTATATGATATTAAAAAAAAATCCCAGTATTTTCATGATATTACTTCTTATTCCTTTCTACTTATAAAACTTACAGGTTATGTACAAAACACTGAATCCTCAGTGGCATCAAACTCTTGAGTTCCCTGACACGGGGAGTCGATTGGTTTTGCATGTGAAGGATCACAATGTTGTACTCCCTGAAACTAGTATCAGTGATTGTGTTGTAGAATATGAAATGTTGCCTCCAAATCAAGTAGCTAATAAGTGGATACCTTTGCAATGGGTAAAAACTGGAGTGATCCATATCTAAGTAACACGAAGAATTCCAGAACCGCAGAAAAAACAAAAAATTTCAAGTAATAATTCTTCTTCCAGTCAAGAACATAATGTACCAGCAAAGGTGAGTTCTACTAATAGGAATTTTCATTCATTGTCGTCCAGTACAATATTTTGTTGCTCGCAATGCTATTTGTATTATTAACACAAGCAGTCATGCACGAGGGATCCCGTGCGGGCAACATTTGTCGTGAGGGCGACATTTGTCGTGGGGGTGATATTTGTCGTGGGGGCAACATTTGTCGTGGGTGAGAAATCTGTCGTGGGAGAGCCATTTGTCATGGGAGCGGCATTTGTCGTGGGGGCGACATTTGTCATGGGGGCAACATTTCTCACGGGGGGTGACATTTGTCGTTGTGGAAATATTTATTGTGGAGGCAAAATCGGTCGTAGACAACGACACCAATGTTGCAGTGTCATTTCTACTTATTTGACGTCGAGACGACATTTTTCGTGGGGGCAACATTTGTCATGGGGGCGACATTTGTCATCGGGGCGACATTTTTCGTAGGGACGACATTTGTCGTGTATGAAATATTTATTATGGAGGCAAAATCGGTCGTAGACGACGACATCGATCATAGACAGCAACATCAATTATGTCGTGGGGGCACATCGGTCGTACATACAACATTTGTTGTGGGGAGAAAACAATTTTCTTAAATACAAAGAGCAGGAGGAATTTATCTGTTGTTCAAAGGAATAGCTGCTATTGGTTAGAGATCAATATATTTGGGAACAGCGACATTGGTCGAGGGCGGCGACATGGTCGTGGGGGAGACATTGACAGCAATATTGGTCGTGGGCAGAGACATCAATCGTGGGCGGCAACATCGGTCGCAGGCGGGGACATTAGTCGCAGGCGGGGACATCGATCGTGGGCAACAGAATGCAAACTTATGCTGGAAACCATGTTTTCCAACAGAGTGCAAACTTATGTTGTAAATATCTTTCTAAATATGAAAACACAAATATTACTTGTTAAAGTTCCCAAACATAACCTTCTAAATATGCAAACAGAGTACAAACTAACAAAATAACCAAAAATCTTAGATATAGAAACAGAATACATATCTTTCTAAATATTAAATTATGAGACTTAAAAAATTTATGGGATGTGGTAAAGATCTGAAAAAACAAACCTGAAAAAAAAAATCTAAAACACAATCTAAAAAGGATGATACAAAAAATTTCCAACATTTTTTTTGAGCTGAGAAAGATGATACATATGCTTGAAATAACAAAGTAAAAAGTTTAAAACACAAAAATCTATCTAAAAACACAACAATTTGAAAACTCAAAAATCTATCTGAAACACACAAAAATGTCCATATGTTTTTTTGAGCTGAGAAGGATGATACACATTCTTGAGCTAAAAAAGGAAGAAGAACAAAAAAATTGCACTTGAAGGATATATTGTAGCACTCTTTATTCCTAAGCATGCATTATCATCATCTTCAACTGATTCTATATTGCTGGCATCACATAAAGAAAAAACTAATGTTAAACTTCTGATAGGATATATTATTAAGCAGGGGAAATATTGGAGCAGTAGTAATAGTTTGTCGCTGAAGTAATTAGACAGTGCATTCATTATACCAATCAACATAGGGAATTATCTCAATAATAACTGATTTCTTATGTCAAACCCATAAAATAACAATGCATCATAACGGTTTAAAAATAGAGAGATGAGAGCTCCATGAATCTAAACTTCTGCATATTAAAATAAATGCATCATAAAGGTTTAAAAATAGAGATATTAGAGCTCCATGAGGCTATTAATATATTTTACTGCAGGTTTTTTAGGTGATTTGCTCCTCCTCTGTCAAACCCTGACAACAACAATATTAAAATTGAATGATTAGCTCCTGGTTTGAGGTGTGATCTTTGTGTAGAAAGAAATTTAAGTAGGAAAATGGGGGTTTTAATGGGTGGGCTAAAAAAGCAGTACTCGTACACATAGTTTTTCTTAAATGGGAAAAAACATTTAACATTTGATAATAAAAAACATCTACCATTTGATTTTTGTAAACATAAAATATGATTAGCAAGTGCTGATCTAACATTAAAGCATGTTGGTTGGTCATTTGCACAGATGCAGGAAAAGAAAAGCAGGACATCAAATCTTCTTGTCCAACTGATCAAATTGAGGTTCCCTGACGTTGTCGTCTTTAAAAATCTAGATGGAGAGCTTTCGGTTCCAGCTGGAGATGAAAAAAACGCGAAGATAACATTCCAACAAACCATAAAAAATGTTAGGAATGTTTCTGCTGGACAAAAAAAATGTAAGAAAAAAACAGAATGAGGATGCAAATCATCAGGGTCTAAATAGCCACCGCATTTTTATGCTTTCCAAATAGCCACCGCATTTTATGCTTCTTCCTGTATTTTAAGCAGTGCCCAACATTAACTCCCTTAATTATGCAGAAAAATATGTAAAATTGTGAAGATGGAATATGCAAAATAGTGAAGCAATAACATCAAAATAGTGAAAAATTCTCAGCAGGAAATGTGAAGCCGTAACAATAGAGAAGCAAAAATACCGGCTCAAAATGGTTCTTGGTGCAAGAGTTGTTGCCCGTACACGAATGCAGGTGTCAGAGATGGAGTGGAGGCATTGATCGGGGGTTCCTGCGAGGGTCAAAATGCAGTGAAGAGGAAGCAAAAATAAAAACAGAGACATAGAGGTGGTCGTACGGAGCCGTGGATGCTTCTAGAGGCAGATGCAGATCGTTCATACCCTAAGGTTTCTGGAGGCAGATGCAGATCGTGAATACCCCAATGCTGTGAATCCATGCTTGAAAACGAGATTAATGAGTGATCGCGAAGAGATAGACCCGGAGCAGACCGCAAACGAGATTAGGGCATGTCATTCCTTGGCAAGATTAGGGCGCGCCGTCGTCCCTTGGAAGAGATTAAGGTATGTAGTCGTTGTACCTTGGAATGAAGCGGAGACACCGGTGAGAGGAGATTAGGGCGTCGGACAAGTGATCGCGAAATGAAGCGGAGACACCAGTGAGAGGAGATTAGGGCGTAGGAAATGTGATCACGAATTGGGGAAGAAATTGTGCCGCTCGAAACTATTTCTGGGAGAGGGAGGTTAACGAAATGAGAGATCGTGCTGTGGAAGAGGAAGTTAATTATCTCCAGTAAGAGTGTTCGTGAGTGCAGACGATTTTTCGTAAAAATTATTAAGAAATTGGGCTAAGTGTCTAGCCTTTATTTAGTGAAAAGTGGGCCAACCAAAAAAAATTTATTAAGCAATATATTAATGAGTGGTGGATGGTTCAGAAATTATTAAGGCGCTATATTGACTAACATTTATTTAGGTGGCTAATGATAAAAAATATATAAGAGGAAAAATAGGTGATTGTTATTTAGGTGACTAACATTTATTTCATTTTTCACCATACGCGTACAATAACTCTAGGTCGAAACAGACCTTTTATACACGTAGCAAATAGAGCGAAGAAATCGTGGCGAGTGCCCAAAACAATCACCACAAAACGAAATGGAAACCAATTTTAGAGGCCAATTTAATGATAAATGTTTAATAAAAACGTACATGATGCGGGAGTTGTTCTGGAATTTGCAAAAAAAAATATTTTAACTTCATCAAGATAGACTCAGTGCATAATTATTTTTAACTATTTAGAATAATAATTTTGAAAAAGAAATTAGAATTAGAAAATTTTCATAATTATTTAATTTATTGTAGTTTATCAAATTACTTTTTCTAATAATTAATTAATTATGAACATATATTTATGTATAATATTATTATCCTTGCTTTTTTATGTGATAAATATTTTTTTTAATCAATATCATTTAATTAAACTAATAATTAAGAAAATTATAATAAATAATGAGTGACAAAAGCATTAATTTTCGCCACTAAAATCTTTGGTTTCTATGTACGTATTAGTGAAAAAATAATTTGATCACTAAATATTACGGAATGAATGATCAGTCATCTAGGACGAAAGGTTTAAGCTTTTGTTTATTGGTGAAAAATAAATCAAATATTTTCTATTAGTACCAAATATTTCATGCCAATAAATAATCTTCAAGTATTTCTATTTGTGACAAAAACAAATTTGTCGCTAAATAGAATCATTTAGTGAAAGAAAATTTTTTTGTCCCTAAAAGATGTTTTAGTGACTAAATTTTTATTTCGTCACAAATGTAAGGCATTAGTCACAGATTTTTTTTGTCACTAACAATTCGTCACTAAAGTTCTGTCTTTAGTGACTAAATTTGTTTTATCACTAAAATTCAATCTTTAATGACTAAATAACTTAGTGTAGTCACTAAAGATACCTCCCTAGTGACTAAACATTCATTTTGTCACTAAAGATGTTCATTTAGTGACAAAACTTTTACTTCATCACAAAAAAGTGTCGTTAGTGACTAAGTTTTTGTTTCATCACTAAATATGTGTCTTTAGTGACGAAATATATTTTGGCACTAAAATTTCGTCACTAAAAGTCAATATTCTTGTAGTGGAGTTATAGAAAGGAGTTTGGCTGAATCTAGCATACTGCTAGATAGGCGATGGGGGAAAGTGGATGTACCCAGACCCTGGGGAACCACTATAAATTCTGGGTGCAATCTGTGATGTTTAACTCTAGATTGTGTGATTGTGTTTGCTAGAGTAGTTGCTGAAATTATTCAAAATAGTTTATAATTTGTGAGTCATTCTGCCTTAAGTTTGGAAAGAAAATAAGAACCTATTCACCCCCCCTCTAGGTGTCTAGGTAATCTTTAAAGTAAAACTATCAGGACTGTTCTGAGGTAAGTGGGAAGAAGCTGACGAAGAATCCGAGGAGGAGGATGTCCAAGGCAAAGATGCCATTGAAGCAGATCGGTAGACGAGGAAGAGAAGACGGACAGAGCGGAAACATTGTTGAGGAAGTAGAGGCCGCCGCTCTCAGTTCCAGTAGCAATCGTCCGTTGGGTCCTCGGGTCCTGAAAACAACAAGAAGTAGGACTAAATAATACAGAGCACTGAAGTTGCTTGCATAAAGTAGTAACTGATAGCAAATTGCAAGGGAACTTCGGGACATAGAGAGTGTCCGCTAAGCAAAGCGATGAGGTTACTTGAACCATGCCCGTCCCGTGAACCGGGGAAGGCAAACCATCCGCAACAACAACCGGGGGTAACCGATCATGCGTTTCTAGGAGAGAGAAGCAGTGAGGGTTTCCGGTCATGTGATTTGTAGCACCAGAGTCAATCAGCCATTTACCTTGGGTAACGACGTGTGCACTACCTGAGGTCGTGGCCATAGAAGTAGATGGCCGAGAGGAGGCGGAGGTTGAAGAAGAAGTATCACCGGAGGGACGAAGATGAGGATGTTTCTGCCAGCAACGGTCAACAGAGTGGTCGGTACGACCACAGTGAGAGCGGAGGAACCTTAACGGACCGCGCGTGCCAGACTTGCTGCAGCCACTATTGCCACCCCACTGAACTTAGTGAGCATAGGAGTCCTGTGGAGGAGGGGAGGACAATAGAGGACGCTGGAGTAGCGAAGTAACAGCGGCGATGCGAGCCACGGTGGCATCCAAGGTGGGAGACTCTGCTTCTCCCAAGATCTGCTGGCGGATAATATCAAAAGACTCAGGGAGCTGTAGAAGATAACACATAACCAGGAGGTCCTGGAAGTGTTTGTGCTGCTCGGCCAAGTCCGCGGAGAAAGGGCGATTCTGGAGGATTTCGGCGCCAAGAGCCTGAACTTGCTGATAAGCCGCAACAGGAGAAATGGAAGGGCGAGCGAAGAGATCCGCATAGAGAATATAAATGCGGGATGTCTGGGCCCCCTTCGAGTAGAGAGCAGCAAGTTAAAGCAATGCAGTCTTGACCGTATCATCATGGCGTATGACAGGAAGGCATTCATCGGAGAGGCTGTTAGCCAACCAAGTGCAAACAAGAGCATCACTAGCATACCAGTCATCAAATTGATCAGAGTCTAGAGGAGGAGGGTCATCGCTGAGGCGGTGACGTTTGCGCTTAGAGCGAAGGAGAAAGATGAAAGAACTACTCCAATTCGGATAGTTGGAGCCAACAAGTTTAGAAACTGTGCCAAGGTTTACAGAGAGAGTAGGAGGCGGAGCTGGAGTGGCGATAGGAGTGGTGGTAGTTGAGGTTTCAAAAAGGGCCATAGGAGAAATCAATGAGAAGCCGCGCGGTTAGAATACAAGCCGCGCGGATAGGAATAAGAAGAGCTGCAGCGGTCACGATGTCAGACACCAGCGACCAGAGAAGCCACGACCAAGCCGCAGATCCAAACTGGGAAAGAAGTCAAACGGCTAGAAGATAGCCCGCGCGAACAGAAGTGAGGAACAAACAAGGCGAATAAGGCAGCAGGTCGCGGCGAACAAAGTAACAGGTCGCGACGACTGAAAGGCAGGTAAAAGGAGGCCGCGCGGACAGGGCGCAAGCAGGCGGAAGATACAAGCCGCAAGAACAGGTCGCGAGAGGAAGAGGTAAGCCGCGCGGACAGGGTGCACAGAATCAGGAGGAGAAGATCGAGTCCTCTGATACCATGTAAGAAGTTGCAAACAAATAACTCAAGTAGCGAACAAACGACTAGAAAACAAGCCGGAACTTTGAATAATTTAAATTTTATTTTCCAAAAAGATATCATTTACAAAGGTATGACCTCCCTTTTATAGAATGGAGGAGAGAAGAGAGAGTACAAACTAACAATGTGGGACTAAAGCTATTCAACAAATCTGGGCAGCTATAACAACAGACCGGAACAGGCCGAGCAGTTAAAGAATGTTATAACCGCTCGGCAATACCAGAAGCAAGATAGAGATGCGGTAGGAGACCGCTAGACCGCCCAGTTTCCAAGCCGCCGGAGATAAACAGCCAGACCACCGGACTACACACAACAACAGCCTGGATATCAAACCGCTGGAGAGTAACCACCAGACCGCGCGGTCTACAACCCGCCAGGCTCAAACCGCCAGACAGCCCGGTCTCATACTCCAACACTTCTGGGAGTGAGACTGGGTCCACTCCCCCTATTTCTGATTATTTTAGTTTTTCATCTCCTTTATTTCTTGATCCCCTTTCTATATCTGAGCCCGTGCGGGTTTAGTATTCACAGGTTCTTCAGGAGGAATTGGAGCTTTCAGCTCGAGTAATCGATGATAGCATCCTCTTTTGCGAGGAGGTTGATTCCTCCTCTGTTGAGGAAGCTCCATTGATTGCTTTCTCCTCCTGCCGTCTTCCTATGGATGATACCTTGCTAGGCAAGGATATATTTTGTGGTGAGATGAGTGAGGACCATCGCTCCTCCTCTTCTTACTTCCTATTTCCTCTATCTGTGAGAAGTAGGTATGATTATTTAGGCAGAGGGGTAATTGCTCTATCTTCGTACCAGTATTTGCTACCGCAACGGATAATGGAATAATTGCCTGTGATTTTTTATTTTCATAGGCCCATTAGCTAGAAATGTATTGAATTTAATAAGTCATGCTGGGATGACAATAACCCCAGTAGTTATCCTTCATTTCCTGCATTTTTTATTTTTCAAGTCTATCTTAGTTTAGTATTTATTTCTATTTTGTATATTTTTCTTTTGTTTTTTCGAAGCTCACCCCTGCACGTATTCATGTGATATTTGTATTGGCGGGGTTGTGATTCTTCGTATGGCGAACCTGCTTGTGTTTTTCAAGCGTCTTCTGGTATGCTCATTGGCTGAGCATTGGGTAACCTCTCCCCTTGTCTTTATCTGATTTAAATTTCTATATCATATGCTGTGTAGTTTAGTTTAAGTCTGGGGGAGAGCTATTATTAGTTACCTTTTGCATGCGCACATTTCATGTGCATACTAGAAGCTTTTATATTTTTTTTTTTGATTAGTTTTGTGCATCGCACACCACTGCACCCACATGAGCGCATGCATAGCAGTTCACGTGCTGCGAGTTAAACTCGTTTCTTTTGTATGATTTGGGAAAATTATTGTGCTGCCATAGGATTGTGAGACAGAGTAAAATGTTGACTCCTGTAGTGCTCATAGTCAAGTTCTCTCGTCTTGTGTAGAAATTGGAGCAGATTTAATTTTTTTGTATGCTTATAGTTTTACATTTTTCTATTTGCGTAAAGACATTTTCTTCTACTAAAAAATGGGTGAATCTGGTGTGAATCGAACGGTAGTGTAGGGATGAGTGTAGCCATCACTAGACAAGTTTTGAATGAGTTGGGAGGAAGGATCATCTTTCTCGGTGGCTAAGAACTTGCCCCAAGCTACTCTCAAAACATTGGTGCATGGTTAGTCGAGCGTGAGCATGATGTAGGCCATCATTTTGGCCCGGTTGAGCATTGTACCGTTCCTAACATCTTATCCTCACTAAGCCCCGTTGTGCCTACCCCTTCTTTTGATTTAGCTCCACCATTATTTCACAAAAGCCTCATAGCTGATCCTAGACGCACATCCATGTCGAGCTTTAGTATTGTACATTTTTATTTTGGGATCTTGATGTGGTGATATTCATTGTGAATATGTGGATATGCTCCAATGTTTTTATTTACTGGAATTGTTACAATAAAGATGATTTTAAAAAAAATCTATGTGGAAATGAAAAGTAAAAAAGAAAAAGCATGATGAAAATCCTACTAGAGATATGATTGTAATTGGAGTAGGCGGTGCACACACCCAAATGCTTAAAGTTAAGTCTAGGGGTGTAGTGTACCCGTGTGTATTTTGGTTAGCAGATGGATTCTTTTTATGCTAGCTTATTTGGGTTAGGTGCATAGCCTTCCTATTTATCTTTGTTTATCTCACCGAAACCCAAGCCCCATTATTATCCTAAAGTCCTATGGATTCTCGCTTGAGTCAAACTAGTACATTTGAGAGAGTGTGAACGGGAAAGCGTATGGTCACCGACATTGATTGATTTCTTTGGAGGTGATCCTGAGTCTTGGTCTTTGGCAAAGCTCACCTTAGTGGCCTGCCTACTTTCTTCCTACGTGTGACTGGAAGATTCACCGTGATTCCATTTTTGAGTAATAATAAAATTTTGATACGCATTGTGAAAAGAATAAACTATTTTGCATACTTAGAAATTTTCTCTATTATTTTTTGCGCGTACGAGCATATGACTTCGCATGGAACTCCGTATCGCAATTTCCGTGTTAGCTAAATCATTTTCCCTATCTGCATAGATTTTGTTTGCTCTGGACGTGCAAATAGGTAAGTCTGGGGGTGTGATGAGTATGATTTATATAATGATTTTTGGACTCATCTGGGCTAATTATCTTGCATGTGCACTACTTTTTCAATCAGAAAAGTTATATTTTTTGTTTAGATCTTCACTTGACCACATTGTGCATTAATTTTGCCCATGGGTGTACAATTACACATTCTTTTGTTGGGGGTATGCATATGGTGCTCTCCATGGCTCTTTTTGTTGTTCTGGTTTGCTTTGTGTTGCTGGGAGCTTGTGCTCTAGTTTGATTCATTGCTGTGTAGGTATTCGGAATGTCCCAGTTTAATTTTCCAATTTCTGTGTAAAACGCACGGTCGTGCGAATTTCATCTCGCATGGTTTCTTGATGATCGTGCATTTCACACAGCAATTCTGTGGACTTCTGTGGCTACCCATGCATTTTGTTCACGCATGGTTTCGGCCAAACCGTGCGAGAAGGAATCGCATGATCTGCATATTTTGCTCTCAGTTTCTGCTTTCTATAGTTAATCGTACATTTTCCTTCACGCATGGGCGGAAGCGCCCGTGCGCGAGTAAAATGCACGATTCTCCTTTTCCATATTGATTTCTTGTGCTCTGTAATAACCCGTGCATTTTCCTTCACACACAGGCGGAAGCGGCCGTGCGCGAAGAAACGCATGGGTCAACGCATCTCTCTCGCAAGCCATTTTTTGCACGCGAAAATCACACGGTTATCGCACGATCGTGCGCCAGACTTTCACGACCCACATTTCCTCATCAATAAAATTATATCAGAGTAGGGGAAAATACACGCCGTGATGCCAAGTCGTGCAAGGGATAACTGCAGACGCTCAAGCAAAACTCCAGACTCTAAGGTCTAAAAAAAAATCATAATTTATTATGAAAGAAATCCAATTAAGTTGGATGGTCGTATCCCTCGGCACAGTGGATCAACTAGTCCACATGTAAAATATATTTATACGCTGCGGAAAATACCTTGTTTAGGTGATTTGACATCCTGCATGAGCGTAAACGTCCCCGAAGGACAACTTATGAAATGCAGGACTCTAAATTTTATATAATATGAAAATAGTCATTAAGTTACTTTGAAAAGTAGTACTTTAGGTTTAGAAATATGGCATGTATGAAGTACATATAGTAATGCTTTTATGAGTTATAATACCTAACATGCATCCTAGCATAAATCATTCACAGAGAGTAAGTAAACGACCTTCATAAAGGCAAAAAAAAGAAGTCTAGCAGAATGCTTGGCATCATAAAAGAAAACCACCAGCGGGCGTCAATAACATGACACTAACCCAATGGTGAGTATGTATGTTTGTACTAAAAGGAGCAACTAAAGAACTACCTCACTACTGAGAGAAAAAGGAAGCCTCAGCAACCTGTAGACCATTAGCAGACTCCCAAAGAAAACTAGTTGCTCAATCGGCTATGGCTCTGAACCTTAGGCATTCAAAGAAAGAACACCTCAGCAAAGAAAATAAACAAGTGATAAATGAGCAATTTGAATAAAACCAAGTAGATAGTAAAAAGGGGGTTTACCAAACCCTATAAAAGAATGCTGACAATCTCAGCTAAAAGGATTAGTATGCGACAGCAAAAGTAAGACACTGCCCAAAGAATAATCAAAGCACACCAAGTGCGAGAAATTAGCAACATGCCCTGCTAAAAACCTGCAGTAGCAACAAGACAAACATATGCCAAAATAGTAATTTTTTTAAAAAAGAAAGGAACTAACAGTCCTAACTTGTGAATTACTAGCCGTGGTAAAACCATGGATCTGGGTTGGTGACCAAAAAACATCCCTAATCCAAACAACCAGATCCAATAAACTCAGGGGCCACCGGTATAGCCTTGGGGTCCAAAACCGGCCCAAACTATGGCTAAATCAGTGGTGGCCATAGCTCTACACCCAAACATCCCTATCAAGAAAACCAGAGTAACCGCCTGCCATGATTCACAATTCAGCCTTCAAAACTAGCCGAAAACATCACCAAACCGAAATAAAACCCACACTAATAAACTCGGGAGAAAACACCAGCATAAGGAAAAAGCGTCGAGTCCACTCGACGACGCGTTGAGTGAGTACCACTCACTCAACGCCAAACACTAATCAGGGAAGGCGTCGAGTTTACTCAACTCCGCGTTGAGTGAGCTCCACTCACTCTATGCCAAAAGAATTAGCCGCAAAAATCTCTCACTAGACGATAGCGTTGAGTGAGTTCAGCTCACTCAACGCTGTTAACACTAAACAGCCAACGACGTTGAGTGAGTTCACCAAACTCAATGCTTTTGACTTTAGAAAATCTGCCTGACTAGACGGCGTTGAGTGAGCTCAACTCACTCAATGCCAAAAGACTTAGAAAAAACTATCAAAGCAGTCGGCGTTGAGTGAGCTCACCTCACTCAATGCTATCAATGCTTTTTACTTAGTCTCCAGACTGAAAAGCTAGGCGCTGAGTGTGTTCACCACACTCAATGATTTTATACTTAAGATAGAAACTGACTACTACCTTAGCTTACACTCAACGTCTAAGGCTACACTCGACACCTACAGATAGAACCTGGCAGAAAAAGCTATTTTATCTATACTGAGGGGGATAAATCACAGCAACAGCCAAAATATTATAAAATTCTCTTCTTACATAGACTATCTGGAAGGAAAACCTGCTAATACTAACTATACTGACACTAACTATACCTATCCAGCCAAAACCAGACCCACTTAGACATTTTTTACCTACAATAAGTTAAATCTGGACAAAACCTATAGCATACCCAAGATCTATGGCAATAAATGCTACAAAGAAACAAAAAGCTACTTGGCAAGGATGGGAAAAGCACCACTTGCCTCAATTCCAGAAAAAAAACTCGGCCAGCTCCTCTCCTTCTCTCGGATCTGGCAGCAAGAACACTTAGCCAAGAAATTTGGATCTTTAGAGAGGAAGAAAGAGTCAAACTGAAATCCTTGACTTCTAGAAAGACACGAAACTTGGAAAACTTATCGTAGGAATATAGATCTAGGCGAGAGTAGTCCGAATCCACCCTCAAACGAGAATTTCGAGCTCTAAAGCTCCCGAAATCGGCGGCCGGACGTCTAGGGTTGTCCGCCACTCGCTTCCTTCCATAAGAAGCCAGCCGTCAGGTTTGGTGAAGATGAATTGGGTTTTCTAAAAAGAATGTTATTTATACATTCTAACCACTTACAATAAATATCATATTATATTATATTTATTAATTACATAAAACGTCAAAACGACGCGAAAACCCAACGACCTCAGAATTTAATGAAATTCACACCGTAGCTAAACGCCCACGCTACGAATCTAGTGGCGAAGTCGGAATCTTCATCCTACAAATAAAACTCGGGCTAACACTTCCCAAAGCCCAAACACAAGCATTCCCGAAGAGGATCAACCGATTCACCAAAACAGACTCCGGCTCGCTGGGGAATCTTCCCAACAGGCAACAAAGAAGCCACTAAGAAATCTTAAAGATCTAAGACCATGCTCTAACAACGGCACAAGCCGGAAAACGCATCAACGTAATGCCAAATAAAGATTAAATAATCTCAGAAAAACCGGGGGCATTATACAGACCGTGCGTGACCAATTTTTTGACCTTTTTTTATTTAAGCGCAGATTTCCTGCCATTGAAGGACAACTTCATCCACCACGCATTTTTCCTCCATTTTCATCTCCGAGGATGGGTTCCGCCATTCCCCTTCATCTTCCACCGTAGGGAGGTGCTTTGGGCAAGCTTTCACCGCCAAATCCAAGCCAAAGCTTCCTCGCGGCCTCCTCCTTCATCCTTGAGCTTCAAGAAGAGTTTTGACCTAGCTTTCTCCATCAAGCTAGGATAACTTTGTGCCATCCTCCACCGGCTTCTGACATAAAGAAGATAGATCCATTGGGAGTGAGTGAAAACCTCCTCTACCCTAGACGCAGTTGAGGACCGAGCTAGGACGCAGTTGAGGACCGAGCTAGGATGCAAATTGATAACCCGACGAATCCTACCGTGAATCCTCAGCAAGACTTCAGATCCTGTCGATTTCACTCACTTTTCTTCTCTTATTGTTGATAGTATAGTTTATCTCTTGTATATGATGAAGTTTTACTTATTTGATAAACATTTATATCTAATCATGTCTGTGTGATTTCATATTTATATTATTTGCTTGAGGGGTGCCTTTAGTTTCCATCCTCCACAACACCATGTCGCAATAGCAATTGCTAGTGGCGTGTGTAGTGAAGAGGTGCTCACGACAGTCATTCTGCCGTTCTCACCACCTCATCCGCAAGCCTACTCGTCCATCCGCTCAGCAATTCGGTGCATAGCGACCCGTATAGTCCTCCATCCCACCCGGCGAAGCATCGCATAACGGCATTACATATGAGTAGTTTGTTTGTGCTTTACGTTATTTTTCCGTAACAATCAAAACCCCCTTCGTTAACTCCGACCTAAGAACTTCAATCTCAAGTCCTCCTCAAAATTAAATCCCCCCTTACTATGTTCCCTCGAGATCGATACTTGGGGAAATTTTCCCCTTTTATATTACTTGTGCGACCGGTAAACTTGCCGTTTAAGGCATCAAGTGTCGAATCTAGTTTTGGATTTGAGTGTAGGATCTTTGGGTCTGAGTGTAGGATCCAGATTTAGATCTGAGGTAGGGCCTTATGCCTGAGCATTAGGAGAGTCATTCTCTATGTGGTAGGGCTATCTTCCATAGCCTGAGTTGGAGGAATTGAGTTCAAGTCTGAGGTAGGTGATTAGTTTGATCACTGAGCTGTAGGAGCAGTTTGCTCTAAGTTAGGGCTTTGTGCCTGAATTTTAAGTCTTGGAGGAGACTGATAGATCTTGAGGGATCTGAGGTGTAAGCTCTTTGGAGCTCAATTTTTGGAGAAGTTCCTTGTCTAATTGAAAGTTAGAAAGGTGGGAGGAGAGTAAATGTACCCATAATCTGGGGAACCACTATAAATTTTGTGTGTTCTTTCTTTTTTTTCTTGAAAGCTTAAAAACTACTAACTCATAACACATTAAGTTAAAGATAATAATAATAACCCCTCTAGGTTATTAGCTACCTTGAAATTAAATACTATCATTGCTCTTGATAAGGAAGTTCATATTCTAGTTAATAAGTTATTTGTGGGGGAGAATTACTCATAAAACTCTAATTAAATTATCCAAGTTGTTTCTCTACACAATGAATCTATCTACAAAGTCTAGAGCCAATACTTGGAGATTTGACCCAATTTCCTTCATTAACCCTAATAGGCAACCCTAAGGTTTTAACTAGGGTTTCATGGTATTATAACCCTAAATACTTCTAAAATTAATCCAAGGGATGTTTCAAGTGATGGGCCAAGGTTTTACCTTGTTTAGTTGGAGGGTTGATCACTTAACCACTCTAAGTACACTATTGAAGAACTAGGCCTATTACCTTTAAATGGTCAACTTTATCCACCAAGATACCTCATTAAATCAATTCCAAATGTGCTAATAATTTTTTCATATGTATAGGATGATGCCTCTGGTCATCCACTAGATTTTGGGTGGGATCCTAGGTCCTTAGACCTAATTTTCACCATGTGCATGAAATATTAAATTATTATAAAAACTATAAAAAAATCATCTCCAAAAATTCTGGTTTTTGGATATGTTGTGTGCCATGGCCAGAGCAGCATATGGTTAAAATTTTAGGCCATTTGACTGAGTGGGTCACTAGGGGCACTCATTTTAATTTCTGGATAGCCTTTGGACACCTTGCACCAAAAAGTGTGCTGAGAGAAATCCAGTGGTCCAAATGGGTTGATTCAAATTTTGTATTAAACTAGAAAACCAAGGATAGGATTTCTATGTTGAGCATATTTACAGAAATTGTCTTTAGCTATTTTTAATAATTAAAACAAAGTGACTAATAAAGTGTGACAAAATTTAAATATTATTAAAATTAAAACATTTTGCCTGCGCTTATCAGATTAAGCTCAATCCGACGACACCCGATCATCATCCCCGATGATCCAAGGGCCAGGATTGCTTCTGCCTGTAGCACTTTCAAGCTCCAGTTCTCGGCCACCCGACCACCTCCCTGGCGGAGGGGCCATTTCCGGCGAACCCGAGGGGTTGAGTTTTCATGGAAAATTTGTCATTTTCTCCTCACTGAATGGGATCGATTGAGCCCTATTTCTCCACCTAAAGATCTACAAATCTAGCACAGAGGAGAAGGTAGAGGATTAGACATGCAGACGGACTTGGCGGCGTGTATGGCGGTGATGTGCCATTTCCAATGATCTCAATTCTTATCTTGCCGAATTCTCAATCCTCCACCTAAACTAGTGATGTAACTATTCGTTTTGATTGCTTGGCGGCTTTTAAAGCTGATGGAGGGGTTGTTTTGGGGAGTGGAAGAGGCATTCCTTGAATGGACATTAATGGCCATGAAGGTGGTATTCTGTCATGGTGAATAGGTGCCCTCTCCTATGCCTGACTGGCTAGAATTGATGGTAATCTCCTCCCAAGGGTCAGGGTAGATGAATGGAGGTTTAGGGAAGGGGAGTGGGGGAGCCCCTTTGCATTCACCATTAACCCCTCCCTCTTTCTCTCTCCTCCCTTGAATGAAACCTTCATCTTCTCTCTCCTAGTCACCATTTCCAGAATTTGAGTGGTTCTTTAGGTAATTTCCACTTGTAATAGTTAGTGGGCCATCACAATTGGGCCTAGCCCAATTTGATTGAAGTTAGTTTTGAGTTCCTTCCCCATTTTGGGCTTGGTTTGACCAAGTTTGACTTGAGAGTGTTGACTTAGTCAAAGAAGTGGGTTGACTGGTCAACTTTGTGTCTTGAGTCTCTTGCCACCACCCAAGTCCATTTTTTACTTGGTGTAATCAACTTAGGTCAATTTAGGGCAATTTGACCTAACTAGGGTTAAGGTTGACCCTTGTTAACTTGACCCCTTAGGTTGACCCCAAATGGTTTGTATGGGCACTAAAGGGTCCCTATGAGGTTGATAGTGGTGTAGTGGGGTCAAGTAGTTATGTCAGGAGCCAAACGATAAACCCTAGCTTAGGTGTCCAGAAATTACTATTTGCAGACCAAGGTACTTTCACCTATTTACCTAGGCACCCATGGTCCTTTTGGTCTTCTTAGAGCTTTGTCATGACCTAGTCATGACAAAAACTTCCTAGGGGTCTAGTTGTTTGTGGGATGTTACAAACCGTGAGGTGAGTCCGTCATGTTGGTCAAGGTAAAAGTAAGTCCAAGCCGCCAGGAGTTGGATCAATGCTGGTATTTGAGTAATATTGGTGTGTGCATGCTTTTCCATGCACCAATAGGCTTGATTTGATGAAGTTGACCAAATGATGTCAAAATCGAGTGCAATGAATTTCGTTGAACTCATTTTGACTATACGTGTCCAATACGATTGATTAGGGTTAAATCCGAGTTTATTTTCTCATTATTCTAAAATGGTGTCTTCCTAGCATGCAATAATACACAAAACAGTCATATTCACCATATGACCATGAATCAGAATGAAACGAATTTTGTTTCACTTGTATTAACCATATGCATCTACTTGAACTGATAAAACTCAAATCAGAGTTCGTATGCCAATATCCAAATTTTCCATCACCTCCTACCTTCTAAGGCTGTGGGAAGGGGATCAGGTCACTTCTATTCGGTCCACGAGGGCTCTAGTTGCCCAATAAAAGTCGGGATCTTACAATCCAATAAAAGTAATAGGATTTTCATCCTCAAAATTTGCTTGAAGTAAGGGAAAATTTTAAATGTGACATACCTAGGGAAAGAACTATATGCATTTTTTTTGGATGAGGGTCTCCGGTTCCCATATGTACTTGTGTTGTCCGTAGTTTGACCACAAAATTTTGACCATCGAGTTAATTTTGTTCTGTAGGTTTTTGACCATGGAATCCACTATCCTCACTAGCTCTAGCTGGATGGATTTGTCTGAATGTATCAGTGTTGGCGGTGTAGGAAGATGCTGATCTGATTGTCAAGGGTATATCTCCGTGAAGAGACAAGGAAGAAATCATGAAGATTTACCAACTTTGGGGGCAGGGCTAATCGGTAAGCGATTGTACCGACTCGTTATAGGATCTGGTAGGGGCACAGATAGCGGGGATCCAACTTCTTCTGCTTCTTTATCCAAGAAATCTCGTGCATGGGTTTAGCTTTTAGGAACATCATCTTTCCCACATTAAACACCACCGGTCGATGTCTCCCATCACAATATTTAGCCTCACTGCTTTGCACTTCCTGCATCCAATCATGAATTAGTAGTATTATTGTTGCCATGTCATCTATGTAAGAGACTCCCAAAGCCTCAGGGTCTTCATCCTGAGCCAAAGATAAAGGAGTCCATTAATGTCTTTCGTATAGAGCCACGTACAAAGCCATCTTGATGCTGGCCTAGAAGATATTGTTTTATGAAAATTCCATAAGCGGTAGTAGCTGATCCCAAGGCTTATTGTGTTATACTATGCACAGTTGGAGTAGATCCACCATTGTCCATTTTGTTCTTTCGGTCTGTTCATCGGTCTGAGGGTGGAATGCAGTGCTGAAGGCTAATTAGGTACCCAAACAATCTTACACTGTCACAACCCGCATTTTTCTCACCATTTAAATAAATCAGAGCAAGAGAAAACTACGAGCTGTGATGCCACGTCGAGCAGGGGATAACTGCCGACGCTCAGGCAACACTCTAAACCTTCAAATCATAAGTTGGAATGATTATAAAACTGGTTCAATTAATTAGCCGTATCCCTCGGCTCAGTGGATCAGATAGTCCACGGTTCGAAAACTAATTTTTATACGTAGCGGAAAATACTTCATTTTTTGTCAACATCCTAGATGAGCGCATAAGTGATCCCGAGGGGCCCTTACGCTGACCCAAAATCCTAGTTTTAATTTATACATATATAGGAAAAATCATCTGTTATACGTAATTTAAGAAAGTACGCTAAGTGAGTTCTTTTTAGAAATCATGCTGATCATGCTTTATACATAATATAGTTGAGGTTTTATAGTTTTAAAATAGCTAGCATCCTAGCATAAAACTTCCCAGAGCAAGTAAACTAGGTCCCCAAAGACAGGGTAGCAGTAAAAGTAAACATATCTAGTGCAAAAGGTAAAACTACCAGGGGCGTCAACAACTGACACTAACCCACTGGCAAGTACGTATGTCTGTAGAAAGTGCAGTAAAACTACCTCACAATGACTCAAGAGAGTCTCAACAGTCAACAGAAGGACCTCCAACAGCACCACAGCAACAGCCACCTACTGGCTACCGCCCAGAACCTGAGGCGTTCAGAAGAAAATAGAACACCTCAGAGCAAGGAAAAAAAGGAAAGCAAGTGCTAAAAAGGAAAGTAAGGTAAAAGCAGGTAAGGTAAAGTAAGGAGAGTACAAACTAGAGTAAAAACAACAATGCCCAAGGAAGGGCGAAAAGCAAACCTGCACCAAGTGCGGGTAAACAGCAACTACTCTGCCTAAACACCTGCAGAGTCAACATGGCCATGATGCCAAAAAAAATGCTGCAACACCTACGGAAGAAACGCCTAACATCCTAAACTGTGAGAGGCGGCAGTAGCAAAAACAAGAAACTTGGAATCAGGTTGAAAACGTTCCAAATCGCCCAACCACTAATTCCAAGTCAACAAATTGCTCAAGGGTTGACACGTGAAGGCACAAAAGACCCATCACTCACTTGCCCAGAAAACTACTCGGGTCAAGGTAAAGAGTGCGGTCATGGCTACATCACACCACACAACCCATAAAAGAGCCATCCACCACCACTACTAACCACAACCCACGATTCGGCCTTCGAAAGGTAACAGCCGACAAGGGACTTTCGATTCGCGAGCAAAACACTCGGGGAGAAATCAACGCTAAGGAATCCATCGTTGCGGTTACGCAACGCCGCTGCGAGTGAGTACACTCACTCGATTCTAAGCCTAGCGTACGAGCACCGACATCGGGTCGCACGATTAAAAGACGCACGACCATAGGCCGTGCGTGCACAATTACACCTAAACGCCTCAATTAGGCAAACTAGGAAAAATCCCAAACCCTAGACCTACACCTAGGCCTAACATAAACTCAACCCGACGCTAACCCACATCTACGCTACACACCTACCGCGACGCCGTCCTAAATCGGAAGCTACTAGCGGGAGGGTAGAAATCCTAATTTTTTTTCTAGCGCGTTATCAATAGGGATTAGGTTAAGGAGAAATTAAATTAACAAATTTCAATTTGCACGAATATATGAAATTAACAAGGAATTGAACAAAAGGGAGGCCAAACGGCGAAAAGAGGAGAAACACTTGCCTCGCACGTATCACCGAAAAATTCGCCGGCACAACGGCGCTATGGCGGACGCCCAAAAGCTCGAAAGCTCCAACAAACTCCAAATCCAAAACCTACATAGCATCTATTCAACAAAAAAGGAACAAGAACACCCAAAAGAAATCCAAAACCGAAATGAAGATCCAAAGAAATCATAGAGGAAAGGTCGAAATGAATACCTAGGCTCGTAGGCCTCGGCGAGGGGAACGCGGATCCGGGCTCGGATCGGGAGGAGGGGGCCGGGGCTGCCGGCGGCGGGCGGCGGAAGGAGCGGCTAGGGCTCCGTCTTACTTCTTCCGCTCGGCTCGGACAGCAGCGCACAGGAAAATAAAAGAAAAGCAATAGGGGGGGGGGGCGGCTGCTAACTCACGGGAGAGGGGAAGGAGGGGTTATAAACCTAAAATAAAACCTAAGTTAATAAATAAATAACTCAAATACTAAATACTAATTAAATATTATAATACCCATTAATGTATTATAACCTAACCTATTATATAATATAATGTATTATACTCTTATAAAAAAAGGTATTATACTTATAATATAATGTACACTATAATGTATTATACTTATAAAAATATTAATACACCCACCCTAATACACATTCGCACTAACTCACGCATAAGTTAACGCATAACTACACAGACACGTCTAACAACACGCGCCCGCGCACACAATTTCAACTCCGCACGCACGCACTCGCACGAACAAAAGGCACGCCTCAACCACGCGCCACGCTACACATGCGTAAATAAGTAAATACGTCATCATAAAAATGACGACTCGCTAACTAGCGTCCGCCACAATGACGCAAAACTTAACGTCCTCGGAATCCGGCCAAACTCGCACCGTAGCTAAATACCTGTGCTACGAACACAACGGCGAAGTCGGAAACGACCTCCGACGATCAAACACTCGGGCTAACCTCGCCCGAAGCCAAAACGCGAGGATTCCCTGAACCGCTCAGTCGGGCCTCTAAAACAACACCGACAGGCTGGGGAACCCCGCAAACAGGCCAAACCCCTAAGAACACCTATCGAGGTACTAAAACAACGGCTCGAGTCAGAAAAATTGCCAACGTAACGCCAAACGAGAATTTAAATAATCGCAGAAAATCGGGGGCGTTACAGTCACTCCCCCTAACAGAAAGTTTCGTCCCGAAACTTTACATACGCTACTTCTACTACAGAGGGAAAGTAATAAAGTACAAGTTACTCGAAAGGAAACATACCCGACAAATCAGGGGAACAAATGAGGGTGAGCCTCCCTCATAGCCGACTCTAGCTCCCAAGTCGCGCTCTCCAAATCTTGATTCTTCCAAAGAACCTTCACCATCGGAATAGACTTCGTCCGCAACACTCGAGCTTGAGCATCCAAAATGCGGACCGGCACCTCAACATACGAGAGGTTGGGCTCCAACTGGGGCACAGCGTCCAAGACTTGCCCACTGCTCCGCACGCACTTCCGCAACTGGCTCACATGAAAGACATTATGAACCCCCGGGAAGCTAGCTGGCAGATCCAGCCTATAAGCAGCCACACCAATACGCTCCAAAATCCTGAACGGGCCCACAAATCTCGGATCCAACTTCCGATTCTTGCCAAACCTCTTCACTCCTACCATCGGAGACACCTTCAAGAAGACCAAATCATCCACTGAAAACTCCAAATCGGACCTACGCCGATTGGCGTTCTTCTCATATCTCTCCTGAGCCACCCGAAGCTTCTCCCGAATGAGCGTCACGGAGACCTCCATTTCTTCGAGTGCATCAGGACCCAACAAAGGCCTCTCACCGGCCTCGGCCCAAAACAAAGGGGTTCTGCAGCGCCTCCCATACAACGCCTCGAAGGGAGCCATCTGTAGACTCTCTTGGTAGCTGTTGTTGTAGGCAAATTCCATGAGCCGTAAACGCTCGTCCCACGCTCCACCGTGGTCTAGGATGTAACATCGGATCATATCCTCCACAATCTGGTTCACACGCTCAGTCTGCCCGTTGGTCTGCGGGTGGTAAGCAGTATAATACCTCAAATCTGTCCCCAGACCCTCTTGCAAACTCCTCCAAAAGCGAGATGTAAAACGCGAGTCTCGATCCGAAATAATGCTAACTGGCACGCCGTGCAATCTGACGACCTCATCCAAATATAACTCCGCTATTTTTTTCATCGGGTAATCGATCTTATAAGGCACGAAGTGCGCACACTTCGTCAGTCGGTCCACGATCACCCAAACTGAATCAAACCCTCTTGGAGATCTCGGTAAGCCTGTAATGAAATCCATCGAGATGCTTTCCCACTTCCAAGTCGGGATCTCCAAAGGTGCCAGCTTGCCACCAGGCCTCCCATGGTCGGCCTTCACCCGCCTGCAAGTGAAACACTCCGAGACAAAACGAGCTATATCACCCTTCATCCCATACCACCAGGCGATCTGCTTCAGATCATGGTACATCTTCGTGGATCCCGGGTGGTAGGAAACACTGGATTCGTGAGCCTCTTTGCATACCATTATCCTGATGTCTCCAACCGCAGGAATGCAAAACCTGCCGCGGTACTTCAAAGTACCCGAGTCATCGATAGAGAAATCCGGCAACTCCCCTCTCTCAGCTCTGAGGTACAGGTGCAACAAATCCGGATCCTCTTTCTGGTGCAATCTGGTGAGAGAAATCCAAGACGGTTCTGTCACTGACAAACTGCTCTGCAAATCACAGCATCCTGCGGAGATATCCATCAATAAGAACTCCTCCACCAAACAGTCTGCGGTGAGGTTGAAGACCTTCCCCGTCTTCCGGCTCAAGGCGTCGGCCACCACATTGGCCTTACCCGGATGATATTGGATCTCAACGTCGTAATCAGCCACATACTCTAGCCACCGCCGCTGACGCAGGTTCAGCTCCTTTTGTGTAAACACGTACTTCAGGCTCTTGTGATCTGTGAAAATCTTGCACTGAGCTCCATAGAGTAGGTGTCTCCACAACTTCAAGGCAAAAATCACCGCTGCGAACTCGAGGTCGTGCGTAGGGTAATTTCGCTCGTGAGTCTTCAACTGCCGTGACCCATACGCGATCACCTTCCCCTCCTGCATCAACACGCCACCGAGCCCGACATGCGAGGCATCCACATAAACATCATAGTCCTGTCCCTCCGCCGGTAAGGTCAACACAGGGGCAGAACATAACCGGCTCTTCAGCTCCAGAAAGGCCTCCTCGCACTTATCACTCCAAACGAACGCCGCATGCTTCTGCGTCAGCTTTGTCAAGGGCGCTGCCAAGGTAGAAAAGCCCTTGACGAATCTTCTATAATAGCCGGCCAACCCCAAGAAACTCCTGATCTCCTTGGGTGTGCTCGGTCTATGCCAATCCATCACTGCAGAAATCTTCTCCGGATCCACTGAAATACCATCCTTGTTCACTACATGGCCCAGGAAGGAAACCTGAGGCAACCAGAACTCACATTTGCTCAGCTTGGCGTACAACTGATGATCCCTCAATGCTGATAACACCAACCGCAAATGCTGATCATGCTCCGCCGCATTTCGAGAATAAATCAGAACGTCGTCAATGAACACGACGACAAACTTGTCCAGAAAGTCCTTGAACACCCGGTTCATCATGTCCATAAATGCTGAAGGCGCATTGGTCAGCCCAAAAGACATGACCAGGAACTCGAAATGACCATGCCTCGATCGGAAAGCCGTCCGTGGAACATCCGACTCTCGGATCCTAAGCTGATGGTAACCCGAACGGAGGTCTATCTTGGAGAATACTGCACTCCCACGCAACTGATCGAATAAGTCGTCGATTCTGGGCAGTGGATACCTGTTCTTGATGGTGACTTTGTTCAACTCTCTATAGTCGATACAAAGGCGCATCGAACCATCCTTCTTCTTTACAAAGAGAACCGGAGCACCCCAGGGCGACGAGCTCGGCCTTATGAAGCCCTTCGCCAATAACTCATCTAGCTGGGTACGAAGCTCCTCCAGCTCTCGCGGGGCCATCCGATACGGCGCCTTGGCAATCGGGCGCGTACCAGGCTCCAAATCAATCACGAACTCCACATCCCTGTCTGGAGGAAGGCCGGGAAGATCGATAGGAAACACGTCAGGAAACTCTCGCGCAACCGGAATCTCATCTAAAAGCGGCACACTGCTAACAGTCCCCAACACTGAGACTAAACAAGCAAAATAGCTAGCAGGAAAAACCCTCTGAGCACATACCGCAGAAATCGCCGGAGAGCCCCGACGCGAATCACCGAAAACACTCCCAGGCTGACCGCTGTCCTTCCTGAAATCCAAGCGCTTTCCCCTGCACTGAATCACTGCATCATATCGGGACAGCCAGTCCATACCCAGGATGACATCGAAATCCTCCAGGTCTATAACCTTCAGATCAGCCTTGGCCAGAAAATCCCCCAACCAAATAGGGCAGTCCAGAATGCCCTGATCTGATATCACGGATTCACCCGAGGGGAACTTGACGCTAAAGGCACCACCAACACGATCAAGAACCCACTGGCACCGCTCGACAAAGGCCCTAGCCACAAAGGAGTGGGTAGCACCTGAGTCAAACAGAACGCGGGCCCAGCGGTTCCTTACCTTAAATTTCCCTATACACAAACAAAATATTAAACGCACAAGCAATTAACAAAACAATAGCAACACTAAAACTGCTACAAAAGAGAAAGTCAAGCGAGGGGGGGGGGGGTTACCTGAAATGACCTGCGTCGAAGTCTCAGCCTCCGCTGAAGATACCACATTCAGCTTCCCTTTACCCTTGTCCACCGGCTGAGGCGGAGGTAAAGCCTGAAGCGGAACAGCATGAAGAGCGGACTGAACCTGAGGGCACCTCGACTTAATATGGCCCTTCTGGCCACACTGGTAGCAAACACGATCCTTGGACCAGCACTGAGCAGCATCGTGACCGGGTCACTTGCAGACAGGACAAGGAACATCCCTCCTAGGAGCACCCTGGATAGCATGCACATGCTCCTTCTTCTGGACCCTTGCCCTCTTGAAGCACCTCTCAGCTGGGTGGCCCGGATGGCCACAGAAACTGCACACTACCTTGCTCTTCTTCTCAGAAGCAGCACCAAGAACCTGGGGACCCTTTTCCTCAACTGACCTCCTCTTCTCGCTTCTCGCCTGCTGTCCGCGCTGCTTCGCGTTCTCGATAGCCTCTACCTTCAAAGCGGCCTCAACTGCCCCTGCATAAGTCACCGCTCCGTGGGCGACCGCTAGCTGTTGAACGTCGCTCCTCAGGCCACCAAGAAACCGCTTCACCCTGTCCTCCTCGGAGCTCACCAAGTTAGGACCAAAGCGACTGAGTTTGCTAAACTCAATCTCGTAATCGCTGACGGAGAGCTGCCTCTGCTTCAGATGAAGAAAGTCATTCATCAGCCTGTCTCGCTCTACTGACGGTAGAAACTTCCTCATCAGGATCTCTTTGAAGGATGCCCAAGTACATCCTCCCACCATGCCTTCCTTCTCTCGCATCCACCAGCCCTTCGCTAGCCCCTTCAGCTGATAGGCTGCTAACATCACCTTCTGGTCCTCAGTCACCCCAGAGTAGTGAAACATCTCCTCTATGGAGATCACCCAGTCATCCAGTACCATAAAGTCCGCCTTACCATCGTAGGTAGGAGGTTGCAGCCGCTGAAACTGGGAGATGAAAGCCATCCCGGGGGGCACCACCACTGGAGGCACGAGAGGAGCAGGAGGGGCAGGAGGGGCTAGAACAGCTGTACCCACGGCGGGGTCCTGAACTCCCGGAGTCTGACCCGCCGCTCCGGATAAAAAGGACTGCATCTGGGCCCGCAACTCCACCACCTGCCTTGATAAGGCCTCGTTACTCTGCCTCAGACTTTCCACCAACGCATCACTTTGAGCACCAGAGGACTCACCCTCAGACTGGGGAGTCGACCTCGTCACTCTACGCTTCGGCGGCATGCTATAAAAAAAAAAAAATTAAAACAGATCAAACAATTAGAACTTAGCTAAACTCCTAGGATTAGACAAAAAGAGTACAGACAATACATACATAAATATGATCTTCTACTGCTATACTTGCTCTGAGATTTTATTTTATTTAATACAAAAGGAATGATATGCTTAGCCTAAGATGGTTCACCACCATCACACTAACTCTTGTGCCTAGATCGGGAATGCATGAATTATATTATTTTTTTGACTCAAAAATTATGTGTGTACACATGTCATCCTGCAAGCCTTTAGCTTGGCGCGTTGTGCTTATGCAATGTTATGCTATGCTTGATTATGCTATGCATTCTAAAAAGGCCCTAATGCATGCCATGGCGGCGTACACATGAAAATGTTATGCATCCCATAATACATAACATTCTCATGCAACGAAAAGGAAAACGTGCTAGTCGCATCCATGCGGTGAGGTTATGCACCCCATAATACATAACCCTCGCATGTTGCCCCTATGGTGGATCCATATACAAACACATATTATGCATTTCATATCACATAATATGCCCCGTATACTTCATGTTATGTTATGAGTGTAGTGCAGTGTTCGTGCTTCAGCCAAGACGTGCTGATGACATGTCGGTGTGTGTATGATATGACTCTAAACATCTAATACAAACAAGGAAAGGTTGCCCGACCAACTTGTCGGGCAACCTCCCTCTGATACCAACTGTCACAACCCGCATTTTTCTCACCATTTAAATAAATCAGAGCAAGAGAAAACTACGAGCTGTGATGCCACGTCGAGCAGGGGATAACTGCCGACGCTCAGGCAACACTCTAAACCTTCAAATCATAAGTTGGAATGATTATAAAACTGGTTCAATTAATTAGCCGTATCCCTCGGCTCAGTGGATCAGATAGTCCACGGTTCGAAAACAAATTTTTATACGTAGCGGAAAATACTTCATTTTTTGTCAACATCCTAGATGAGCGCATAAGTGATCCCGAGGGGCCCTTACGCTGACCCAAAATCCTAGTTTTAATTTATACATATATAGGAAAAATCATCTGTTATACGTAATTTAAGAAAGTACGCTAAGTGAGTTCTTTTTAGAAATCATGCTGATCATGCTTTATACATAATATAGTTGAGGTTTTATAGTTTTAAAATAGCTAGCATCCTAGCATAAAACTTCCCAGAGCAAGTAAACTAGGTCCCCAAAGACAGGGTAGCAGTAAAAGTAAACATATCTAGTGCAAAAGGTAAAACTACCAGGGGCGTCAACAACTAACACTAACCCACTGGCAAGTACGTATGTCTGTAGAAAGTGCAGTAAAACTACCTCACAATGACTCAAGAGAGTCTCAACAGTCAACAGAAGGACCTCCAACAGCACCACAGCAACAGCCACCTACTGGCTACCGCCCAGAACCTGAGGCGTTCAGAAGAAAATAGAACACCTCAGAGCAAGGAAAAAAAGGAAAGCAAGTGCTAAAAAGGAAAGTAAGGTAAAAGCAGGTAAGGTAAAGTAAGGAGAGTACAAACTAGAGTAAAAACAACAATGCCCAAGGAAGGGCGAAAAGCAAACCTGCACCAAGTGCGGGTAAACAGCAACTACTCTACACCTGCAGAGTCAACATGGCCATGATGCCAAAAAAAAATGCTGCAACACCTACGGAAGAAACGCCTAACATCCTAAACTGTGAGAGGCGGCAGTAGCAAAAACAAGAAACTTGGAATCAGGTTGAAAACGTTCCAAATCGCCCAACCACTAATTCCAAGTCAACAAATTGCTCAAGGGTTGACACGTGAAGGCACAAAAGACCCATCACTCACTTGCCCAGAAAACTACTCGGGTCAAGGTAAAGAGTGCGGTCATGGCTACATCACACCACACAACCCATAAAAGAGCCATCCACCACCACTACTAACCACAACCCACGATTCGGCCTTCGAAAGGTAACAGCCGACAAGGGACTTTCGATTCGCGAGCAAAACACTCGGGGAGAAATCAACGCTAAGGAATCCATCGTTGCGGTTACGCAACGCCGCTGCGAGTGAGTACACTCACTCGATTCTAAGCCTAGCGTACGAGCACCGACATCGGGTCGCACGATTAAAAGACGCACGACCATAGGCCGTGCGTGCACAATTACACCTAAACGCCTCAATTAGGCAAACTAGGAAAAATCCCAAACCCTAGACCTACACCTAGGCCTAACATAAACTCAACCCGACGCTAACCCACATCTACGCTACACACCTACCGCGACGCCGTCCTAAATCGGAAGCTACTAGCGGGAGGGTAGAAATCCTAATTTTTTTTCTAGCGCGTTATCAATAGGGATTAGGTTAAGGAGAAATTAAATTAACAAATTTCAATTTGCACGAATATATGAAATTAACAAGGAATTGAACAAAAGGGAGGCCAAACGGCGAAAAGAGGAGAAACACTTGCCTCGCACGTATCACCGAAAAATTCGCCGGCACAACGGCGCTATGGCGGACGCCCAAAAGCTCGAAAGCTCCAACAAACTCCAAATCCAAAACCTACATAGCATCTATTCAACAAAAAAGGAACAAGAACACCCAAAAGAAATCCAAAACCGAAATGAAGATCCAAAGAAATCATAGAGGAAAGGTCGAAATGAATACCTAGGCTCGTAGGCCTCGGCGAGGGGAACGCGGATCCGGGCTCGGATCGGGAGGAGGGGGCCGGGGCTGCCGGCGGCGGGCGGCGGAAGGAGCGGCTAGGGCTCCGTCTTACTTCTTCCGCTCGGCTCGGACAGCAGCGCACAAGAAAATAAAAGAAAAGCAATAGGGGGGGGGGGGCGGCTGCTAACTCACGGGAGAGGGGAAGGAGGGGTTATAAACCTAAAATAAAACCTAAGTTAATAAATAAATAACTCAAATACTAAATACTAATTAAATATTATAATACCCATTAATGTATTATAACCTAACCTATTATATAATATAATGTATTATACTCTTATAAAAAAAGGTATTATACTTATAATATAATGTACACTATAATGTATTATACTTATAAAAATATTAATACACCCACCCTAATACACATTCGCACTAACTCACGCATAAGTTAACGCATAACTACACAGACACGTCTAACAACACGCGCCCGCGCACACAATTTCAACTCCGCACGCACGCACTCGCACGAACAAAAGGCACGCCTCAACCACGCGCCACGCTACACATGCGTAAATAAGTAAATACGTCATCATAAAAATGACGACTCGCTAACTAGCGTCCGCCACAATGACGCAAAACTTAACGTCCTCGGAATCCGGCCAAACTCGCACCGTAGCTAAATACCTGTGCTACGAACACAACGGCGAAGTCGGAAACGACCTCCGACGATCAAACACTCGGGCTAACCTCGCCCGAAGCCAAAACGCGAGGATTCCCTGAACCGCTCAGTCGGGCCTCTAAAACAACACCGACAGGCTGGGGAACCCCGCAAACAGGCCAAACCCCTAAGAACACCTATCGAGGTACTAAAACAACGGCTCGAGTCAGAAAAATTGCCAACGTAACGCCAAACGAGAATTTAAATAATCGCAGAAAATCGGGGGCGTTACATACACCCTTCTCCATTCCTTTGAAGTAAAATGTTCATCGTAGTCAGAGATGATGGACTTGGGTACTCCATATAATCGAACAACTGGTTTTATAAAAAAAACCTTGCCATAACGTCAACATCATCACTCTATCAGTTTGGGATAAATCGTGCTACCCTCATGAAGCGATCTTCCACGACCCATATAGAGTCATTTCCTGCACATAATTGAGGTAGACTATGGACATAGTCCAACAAGATATCCTTCTTCATACAAGGCCAATAAAGAGTGCGACATACTCAGTATACATCTTAACAACTACAAGGTGAATGGAATATCTCAATTGGTGTGCTTCTCAGAGAATATATCCTCGAATTATCCCGGTAAAGGGAATAAATACCTGGTGATGAGTCCAAATATTACACTGATTTTTGAACTCATCTGGGCTAGTTTTATCATCATAGCACGGCACTTGAGAGCTATAATCGCTTATATTCGTTTATCTGTATATTTCATGATTAAGTGCACTTTATGCCCGTTTTCTGTGTTCTTTCGTTATTTCTGTGTTTTCATTTGTTTTACTTGTTCTCTTGCCGTGTCTAGAGAATGTGGTGTGCACTTTTGGTGGCCTATCTGTTTCTTCTACTGGTGCATGGGTCGTGTGCGCATTCCAGAATCGCTCGGGAGATCCCAAACGGTACAGGAACAATGCGCACGATCATTGGTCTCTCTGCGCACAACCACTGGTCGTGCGCCACTGATCATGCACATTACATTCTCCATTTCCCCATTTCTATCTTGACGATCGCATGATCACTGGACCTATTGTGCATGACCACGGGTCATGCACTAGTGATCGTGCACTCTGTCCTCTTCATTTTCCTTGTTCTGCCCGGGTAATCGCATGAGCACTGGACATTGCGGGCACGACCACCAGTCGTGCGCCACTGCTCGTGCGCGTTTACCTCTTGTTTTCTGCAGTTATGTCTTAGCCAATCACACGATCAGTGGATTCAGTGCGCACGACCACCAATTGTGTGCCACTGATCGTGCGCATATTTGCTGATGTTTTTGTCCAAGTTGCAGGTTTAATTGGAAATTGCGCACGATCATCGATCGACATTGTGCGCGACCACTGGTCGTGCGCCACTGATCATGCGCTCTGCTTATTCTTCCTCTGTATTTAAGGGGCTGCTCCGCAATTTAGGTCAATGCTGGTCATTTCTGTGATCGGAGAGTGCGCGGGAAGTGTCGTTCTACTTCTCCACTGCTCCTCCACTCATCTACACCCTCTAGGAAGCTTTCTTCGACCATCCGTAGCGCCCTAAACCTTCGGAGAGCTCCCGGCTATCAGCAAAAAGCAACAGGAACTCTTAGCGATGTTTCTCTGGATGAGAGGAAGACAAGATCCAAGGAACGGGAAGAAGACAGAGTAGAACAAGTGGATTGACAACCCACTTGCCTCCGGTAGATACCACGGTCTGTGTCGTGAAGTGGATTGACAACCCACCACTCTGGCCAAGAGCCACAGCTACGCCTTCTCTCTTGCGATTTTCTCTACCCTTTTTTCTTGTGGAATGTAACTTTAAGCTTGTAATCGACTTTAACTACTTTTCATTTATCTATGAATGAAGGATGTTTGGTTAGTTACCTTTCTGTTGTAGTTGTGATGCACTCGCCTCAACTTTCATTCGATCATTAGCGCACTAGATCCGTCTCTAGCAAGGGCTAGAGTTGGTCTTTGAAGAGGTGTTTACGACCCTCACTCTCACCTTTGCTCTCCGTCCACCCGCATACCGAACCACGGCATAGTGGCCTGCATTCACTGATTCACAAGCGAAGCGGTGCTGCCGACCCGCATTAGTTTTTTTTTCTATTGAGTAGAATTAGGAAACCAAACCAAACCTCCTTGTTGTTTGTTTTTGCACTTAGTGACAATCTTTACACAATGCTATCACACACCCTTCTTGCATTCCCTCGAGAACGATATTCGGGGAAGCTATTCCAAATTAGTACTTGACAGCGACCGGTACACTTGCCGTCAGCGCATCAAGTTTTTGGGACCGTTTATGGGGACTGCAGGCGTTTGTGATCTGAGTCGTGCAGAGATAGTTACGTAAGAGTTGTTTCTTTTTGATTTTTGTTGTTGTCATCTTGGTGCATGAAGAGACAAAGACTTGAATATTTGCTTGCTTACGATCTAGAAATTGAGAGGACCACCCGAGCACGAAAGCGTGCTGCTACCGCTCGGGGTGCGATGGACAATAATATAATGCAGATTGGCGGTCATGGAGGAGAGGAGCCCGTCTTAGGGGCTGATGCTGATGAGAATATGGGAATTCGTTAGAGACAGCCGATGCGCCGGGCTGGTCCGTGGGGAAATGGAGCTGCTGCTAGAGGGCAACATGTTGATGAAAATGAGGTCAATAGGCCGAGGCCTCGTACAATGAGAGATTACACCACTCCCACTGGTGGGAGTGTGTACCAAGCTTTCGGGCCTGTCATTCCGAATCCTCAGTTCGAAATCAAACCAGCTATTTTGAATATGATACGCAGCAACGCTCAATTCTCCGGGTTGCCGAGCGAAGACCCACATATGCATCTCTCAGAATTTTTTGAGATATGTGGGACCTTCCGTTACGGAGGAATACCCGACGATACAGTGAAGATGAAGCTCTTTCCATTCTCACTGCGTGATAAAGCAAAAGCGTGGTTGCATAGCTTACCTCCAGGAATATCCACTACATTGGACGCTCTAACTGCGAGGTTCCTTGAGAAATTCAACCCCTTGGATAAGATAATGAACCTGCATCAGGAGATTGGCAACTTCCGCCAATTTGATCAAGAGAGCTTGGCGGAGGCATGGCAACGCTTCAACGAGTTGCTAAGAAAGTGCCCAAATCATGAGTTCCAGCCTTGGAACTTGGTGGGCTAATTCTACTTCGCCATTGAGCCTAATTATAGGGCAATGATCGATGCTACTAGTGGAGGGTCATTGATGAATCTCACACCGGATGTAGCACCGAGGCTACTGCAAGATACTGCCTCACACAACATTTACTGGACTACGGGGAGAAGTGCCCAAAAAAATACTCGAGGAATTTTTTCTCTTGGATCGGTTGTGCCCACTGCAGCCCCTGTCATGGCAATCTCTTGCCAAGGATATGGCGGGGATGGCCATCACACTTACGAATGCCCGGGATAAGAACTAGTTGGTGAGCTGTGCAATGTGAATGTTAATGAATTAGTAAATTATATCTCTAACCCAAATAGAGATGTGCCATACGGAAATGCTTATAACACAGGGGTGAGGAATCACCCCAACTTCTCATGGAACCAAAATGCAGGTGGCCAACGATGGCAACCATGGAAGCATCAGTTCGATGCTTCAGCCTCTGGAAGCCAACCTAGGCCGCCACATTCGGGTTATAACCAGACAACTTCAGCTCCAAAGAAGAGCTAGTAATTGGGAAGAAATGATGGAAAAGTTTGTTGAGGTCGCTCACTCGAACAAGGCCAGCCAGACCGCATCAATGCGGAATCTGGAGATGCAACTGGGACAACTGGCCCAGGTGCTTGCTGAGCATCCCCAAGGGACTCTTCCAAGTAACACGAAGAAGAACCCCATTGATCATGGGAGAAGTATTGCTGAAAAGGACAAGGGGGTGTGTGGTGAACTTGTGATCGCTTGAACGATCAACAACATTGAGACCACCACACTTTGCGATTCCGGATCTTCAAGAAACTTTTTGCTTTGCAAGACGTTGAGAAGTTTGATTTAAAACTGAATCCAGACGATCGTACCTCACTGGTTTTAGCTAATGGAGTTCTTTTGGAAACTGAAGGAGAGGTAAGAGAGGTTGAGGTTACAGTGGATGGAACAAAAGTCGTTGCATACTTCCAAATATTGGGGCCTATCAAAAACACCTCAATCCCAATCTTCGGAGTCCAATTTTTGAAGGATAGCAGTGCAATCTTGGATTTTTCCAATGGACGGGTGGTTATTTTAAATATGGTGGTACCGCCGTGCTTACCTGACTCTGTGACTAAACCTATGGATCCTCCTAATTTTATCGCTAATGAATTATTTAGTACTGTGAATGGCAGCTATAAACAGGAACTGAGGAAGAAAAAGGAGAAAAGAAGTACTGGTGAAGAAGAGAGTAGCGATGAGGAAGAGAAGAAGGAATCAATGGATCGCGAGAAGACTGCTGATAGAAGTCTTGAGATTCTATTTGTAGGAGAGCATGACTCTCCTCTTGATGAATTTGTTAACAAACAATTTAATCGCAAGGTTTCTTGGGCGGATCCAGTTGCCGTTATGGCGTCGGAGTCTATGAAACCTAAAACTTTGGCGGGTGAGTTAGTTGATTATGCCAGGTGGCATTCTCCCACTGTAGAGAAGAAGAGAAGTGAACATTAATTGCGATCTGATCGCTCTGTTTCTCTCAAGGGAGAGAAGCTTGGGGCTTGGGGCAGGTTGGGTAAAACCAGCCTCACCCCTAAAGCTTCAAATCGTGGACTATCTCACTCCTGTGGTGAGTTATTTCATAAATCTGCATATAGTTGATTGTGTGATTGATGAATTCTGTTAATGCCTTTGTGTGGACTTGCTGAATATTTTATGTTTATTTAGTTGATAAGGATATAAACTATATGATATGCTAATACAGGTATTTGGTCCACCTTAAGAACGGTAAACAAAAGTGGCTTCTAGGAGATAACCCATGTTGGACCATTTGGTCCTGTGCTGTGTTTTGAGCTCCTTTTATATATATATATATATATATATATATATATATATATATATATATATATATATATATATATATATATAATATACGGAATTGTTGATATGCGGGCGTACGGAATCGCATTATTGGGTGTCTAGTTGGATTCAAATCGAAAAGTGATCAACATAAAAGTTGTAGATCTCGGCGATCCGAACAACTTTTATGTTGTTCACCTTTCAATTTGGAGCCTCCTTGGCCTTCGATTTGGGACCCGAAAATCGGAAATTCCGACCGTTACTGTAGCAGTCTCGCCGCCCTGATTTTCGGGTCCCAAATCGAAGGCCAAGGAGGCTCCAAATCAAAAAGTGATCAACATAAAAGTTGTTCGGAACGCCGAGATCTACAACTTTCATGTTGATCACTTTTCTATTTGAAGCCTCTTTGCCCCTTGCCCGTAAGCCCGTACGCCCGCATAGTATATCACCCCATATATATATATATGTCCATCTTTTGTTTTGCGCACATATTTAAATTGCAGGTGCAGGAATTTTTTTGAGGCAAGGTGTTGATGCGCGTAATGCGACACCGACCAGTTAACGGGTTGTTCGATCTCACAAACTGAGGGTGAAGGAAGAAGGGTTGCGGGGATAGAGGAGAAGCTTGCTCGAGCAGAGAGTAAGCTTGCTCGAGCAGAGAGGAAGCTTGCTTGAGCAGAGGAGAAGCTTGCTCGAGTAGAGAGGAAGCTTGCTCGAGCAGAGAGGAAGCTTGATCAGGTAGAGGAGAAGCTTGCTCGAGCACAGAGGAAGCTTGCTCGAGCAGAGAGGAAGATTGCTCGAGCAGAGAGGAAGCTTGCTCAGGTAGAGGAGAAGCTTGCTCGAGCAGAGAGGAAGCTTGCTCGAGAAGAGAGGAAGCTTGATCAAGTACTGTCGAGCAGCCAGCTACTTTGATGGTTAGCTTAGCAGGTTGGTGCCGAGAGAGGAGAGAAGAAGAGAGGAGGCCGCTAGCAGTGGCAACAGCAGACTTCGCCCGCCACAGCTTGAATGCCACTCTTTCGACGGGCTTTTCCTTTAATCAAGTAGGGTTACAACTTGGTATTGCACCATTACATGAAAATGCAGCAAAGGATACAATGGGGAAGCTAGCGGCTAAGGAAGAAGGTGCCAGAAACAAAGTAAAAGAGGCTGCAGAGGACTGGAGAACTGAGGCTGCAGATACTGCTCAAGCTGCCTGCTGAGGGCAAAAAAAACTAAATCCACAGCCCTTGACGACTGGGAGAACTTGAAATCGGAGGCTGCGGAGGCTGCTTAAGCTGCCTGCTGCTGACATAAAAAACTAAGTCCACAGCCCTTGACGACCTGGGTGGAATGGAGATTTGAGGCCGCTGGTTTTGCTTGATCAACTTTGACGGACTAGAAAACTGAGTCCGCAGACTTTGATCAAGGTGGCAGTTCTCCTCTCGCGCCCTAGAATGAGAGGCCTTGGGGGCTATTTATAGGCCCGGGAAGAATCTTCTAGAAGCGGGCCCAGTAACGTCATCATCGACGACCTCGGCGGACTGAGAAAATGAGGACGATGACCTCAGCGAACTCCGTGGACCGGACTTTTCTCTGCTGGGGAAGAATTTCGGTTGGCAGCTAGAAGAGGGCAGGCAGGCTGAGCGACCTGAGGAGCAAGAAGACGGATCCTGAGCGAACTGGTCGGACTCCAGGGGGAGTCCGCCCCTGACAGAGCGGAGGCCGCCCCCTAGCGGGCGGCCTGGGCGGACTCCAGGGGGAGTCTGCCCGGCTAGCGGAGGCCTCCCCCTAGTGGGAGGCCTGGGCGGACTCCAGGTGGAGTCCGCCCAGCTGGCGGAGGCCGCCCCTTAGCGGGTTGCCTAAGCAGACTCCAGGTGGAGTCCGCCCAGCTTGCGGAGGCCACCCCCTAGCAGGCGGCCTAAGCGGACTCCTGGGGGAGTCCGCCTGGCTCGCGGAAGCCGCCCCCTAGCGGGCGGCCTGGGCGGACACCAGGGGGAGTCCGCCCAGCTCGCGGAGGCCTCCCCCTAGCAGGCGGCCTGGGCAGACTCCATGGGGAGTCCGCCCGGCTGGTAGAGGCCGCCCCCTAGCGGGCGGCCTTGGCGGAATCCAGGAGGAGTCCGCCCGGCTGGCAAAGGCCGCCCCCTAGCGGGCGGCCTAAGCGGACTCCAGGGTGAGTCCGCCCGGTAGACGAAGGCCGCCCTAGAGGGAGGCTAGCGGGGCATCCATCCTTGAGCGACTATAGATCCGGCAGTCTGCCTTGCGCGGACACGGTGGACATCAGGGGTAGCCTGCTCCTTGCGGATGGGAAACTGTAGGAGAAAAGCAAAAAAATGGGCACCTTGGAGAGGTTTGCCGATTTTGGGGTTAACATAATCCCCGCACTTTTTTAAGTTCCGAAGGGAACTTCGAAAAAGTACACGACCCATAAAAATCGTGATCCTCCCCTCAAAATCAGGAGAGAAAAAATTAGAGATTAGGAGAGATAGAACCTGATGTTTCTCCTCGAAAAAATCTATCAGTGCCTATCCTTTACCTGTGAAGAAAAAGTCAATGCAGGCAAAAGGAGGTACATCTTGCTTGTACCTGAGCTGAAGGGGACTTGCTGGTATCTACTAGTCTCTGCAAAAGTAGGGTGAGTGAGCAGATAGGAAAAGAAAATAAGCTGCAAGTACCTGAGAGGAAGTTTCTATTGTCTGCTAGTCTCTACAAAAAGAGAGTGAGTAAGCAGATAAGAAAATAAGCTGCAAGTACCTTAGAGGAACTTACTAATGTCTGCTAGTCTCTGCAAAAGGAGAGTGAGCAAGCAGATAGGAAAAGAAAATAAGCTGCAAGTACCTGAGAAGAACTTGCTAATGTCTGCTTGTCTCTATAAAAGGAGAGTGATCAAGCAGATAGGAAAAGAAAATAAGCTGCAAGTACATGAGAGGAACTTACTAATATCTGCTAGTCTCTGCAAAAGGAGAGTGAGCAAGCAGATAAGAAAATAAGCTGCAAGTTCCTGAGAGGAACTTGCTAATGTCTGCTAGTCTCTGCAAAAGGAGAGTGAGCAAGCAGATAGGAAAAGAAAATATGCTGCAAGTACCTGAGAGGAACTTTCTAATGTCTGCTAGTCTCTGCAAAAGGAGAGTGATCAAGCAGATAGGAAAAGAAAATAAGCTGCAAGTACCTGAGAGGAACTTACTAATATCTGCTAGTCTCTGCAAAAGGAGAGTGTGCAAGCAGATAGGAAAAGAAAATAAGTTGCAAGTACCAAAGAGGAACTTGTTAATGTCTGCTAGTCTCTTCAAAGGGAGAGTGATCAAGCAGATAGGAAAAGAAAATAAGTTGCAAGTACCTGAGAGGAACCTACAAATGTTGACTATTGATATGATAAGATATAATCGGATAACAGAAGATATACCTGGCAAACTCTGCTATCAACTAAATAAAGATCAAACCGCGATAATGATTGTCTCGCGTGATCAAGATATAATGTCAACATGAAATCTAGATCAGCAAGATAAGAAAATCCGAAATTTGATTTATGATGGCATGGCTTGTCAATCAAGAAGAACCATATGCTTTGAATAAATGATGTGTGGCTAACATCTGATAAGAGAACTTGTTGATTATCATCTGATAAAAGCTTATGCAGGCAGCGCATATAAGATGATCATTAGTCAAGAAAGATATTGCAGATCCTTAGAATATGTTGGATTTAACCTGTTAACCTGTAAGAAGGTAAAAAGAGAAAAGAGGGGCTACATCGCGACGATGAACTAAAAAGGTTGAATGCTGCCACAGATGTTCACCGTGGGCCTTATGCATCACTTGCCAAAGTCATCCAGGGTGTAGTCCTATCAAAAGAGGGCTGGCCGCATTCCCTTGACAGAGCACAAAAGGGAAACATGCTCAGAAAAGGAAATTCCTGAGAAGGAAGCGACAGATGCACTGCTCTCTTGCCTCGGGTTACAAGCATCGCTGATCAATTAGACTAGTTGTGCCAAGTGTCCTATTGCTTGTCTGCGGATTGATCGACGGAGTTGTGAGTCCCGCAGAGGCATAGATCGAGAGTACCAAGGAGTGTTCGGCCGTCACCATTGTGAGATGATCGAAGAGACAATGCTACACTTGATCGCCATTGCTTGTCACACAAAGATCATCGTAACTGTAACGTATCCTTTAACGAAACACAACAGAGCTAACACATGGGTCCTCCCTAGAATCACGCTCTATGTTAGATGCCGGCCAGGATCCGAAGTCCCGTCATCCTCCGCACGAGAGTTGAATGGCCCCCACTGCACATATGCGAAAACTCCCCGCGATATGTGGTCGTTGTGGTCTTACGCCAGAGGAAAATCTCGAGGGGGCCCTGAGCAAGACTTGGTGATATCTCGGTGGTTCAGTGATCTCTTTGGCAAAGATAAAAGTAGAGGAGGAAGCACTTCACAAAGGGAAAAGTGTAAGTATGGGATCTCTGACGTAAACTTTATTGAGATAGAAAATGAAATACTTAGAAGTATTGAAAGATATAGTGTTTAAAAAGTAGAGTAAAAACAACCAGTCATTATTATGAGGGGCTTCGAAGAGCTGCGACGCCCTCTTTGCTTTAGAATAGCCTTCCAAGGGCACCCTCGTCATCGGCGTCAAAACACTCAGGCCGAACGTTGATAGGCCCCAAACGGCCTACATCCTCCGCCTCCACGCACTTCATCTGAACTCCAGCTACCTCCTTGACCTTGGAGGTGGAAGGCTTTGAAGAATCAACTTTCTTGACCAGGTCGTTGATCTTGCCCTCGATAAGTAATCTTTCAACTAGCCGTTGAAGGGCCTTGCAGTCTTTAGTGAAATGACCCTTCTCTCAGTGGAATTCATAGAACAGATCTGAATCTCTTGATCTTTGATTTGCCGACTGGTAAGGCCTTTTTAAATTTTCCCTATCCTTCATGATCTGGCAGACTTCTTGCATGGTCTAATCGAGTCCAGAGTATGATACATCATAATCTTGTGAGTGATGCAGAGAAGCTGTTTGTAGAGGTGGGGCTGGTAGCGGTTGCAATCGCTTGTGGACACGATCCTGACCTGGGAAGGAGTGTTGATGATGATGCTGGAACTTCTTTATTTTCCTAGAGTGGGATGGAAAATCTTTCCTAGGAGACCTCGGAGGCTGCTTGTAAGAAGAAGAATTTTTCTCCGATACAAGCCTGGAGACGAAGCTGGGGTTGCTCTTCTCACCGCGGATGTATGAATTGGCCAAACCAATCAACTCTTGATAAGTCTTGGGTGCTCGGACGTTAGCCTCAAACTTGAGTGGTCCTTCACGCAGGCCGTGAATAAGAGCCACTCGATGCATTTCTTGATCAACGATCTCAATGTTGAAAATTTCTTTCTGAAATCGATCCACAAAATGAGACCAGGTCTCATTATCTCGCTGCCTGATCTCAAAGAGGGCTTATAGACCGCCCTTCCTCTTTGAAGAGGTATAAAATCTGAGCAGGAACTCCCTTCGCAAATCAACGAAGGTAGAGATGGACTGAGCACGACGTCCATAGAACCAATCTCTCACTTGACCATCAAAAGTTGTTACGAGGAGTTTGCTCTTGCTAGCATCGGAGAGGGTCTTGAGAGCAACGGATAATTCAAAAGCTTCAAGATGCTTGACTGGATCAGTCTCCCCGGTATAAATGGGCAACCGTAGCTCTCTGAAGTTGACTGGAGTTGTTTCATGCCGAACACCTCTATAAACGGCGATGGTTCTTCTTGTTCTACTGCATAAGGAATGTAAGGAGCTTGAGCAGTAGCTGCAAAAGAAGCAGGAGGATAGGAGAAAAAGGTTGCTGCAGGAGGAGCAAATGCAGGAGTTGAAGAGAAGGGATGACTTCCCTGAATATTCAGAAATCTAGCTGGACTTCACCGGGCAGCTTCCCGGAAGAAGTTTTGACGAGCTGCAAACTCATCATCCTGAGATCGCAAAGGAGCTGCAGGCCCTTGCAGAAAGGTTGGAGTGTAAAGAGGAGGGTAGACCGACGGATAAGCCGGTGGATAGACTTGAGGAGTCTCTGATGCTGGTGCTAGATTGATTGGAAGAACTGGCGCTGCTGAAGATTGAGCGACCAATTGCTGCGTGAGAGCTGCTAGAGTACGGTTGAAGGCTTGAAACTATTGGGCAGTTTCACTGCGAGATTGCTCTAAGGCCTCCCAAAGAGAATCATCACTGGGACTTGGAGAAAGATTCTTGGCTGGTTGATGGTCTGACATGAGTAACCACTGCTTTCACTATCAATTCGATATCTGAAGGTCACGTGTTAACTATTGATGCGCGTAATGCGACACCGACCAGTTAACGGGTTGTTCGATCTCACAAGCTAAGGGTGATGGAAGAAGGGTTGCGGGGTTAGAGGAGAAGCTTGCTCGAGCAGAGAGGAAGCTTGCTCGAGCAGAGAGGAAGCTTTCTTGAGCAGAGGAGAAGCTTTCTCGAGCAGAGGGGAAGCTTGCTCGAGCAGAGAGGAAGCTTGATCAGGTCGAGGAGAAGCTTGCTCGAGCAGAGAAGAATCTTGCTCGAGCAGAGAGGAAGCTTGATCAGGTAGAGGAGAAGCTTGATCGAGCAGAGAGGAAGCTTGCTCGAGCAGAGAGGAAGCTTGATCAGGTACTGTCGAGCAGACAGCTACTTTGATGGTTAGCTTTGCAGGTTGGTGCCGAGAGAGGAGAGAAGAAGAGAGGAGGCCGCTAGCAGCGGCAACAGCAGACTTCGCCCGCCGCGGCTTGAATGCCACTCTTGCGACGAGCTTTTCCTTTAATCAAGTAGGGTTACAACTTGCTATTGCACCATTACATGAAAAAGCAGCAAAGGATACAATGGGGAAGCTGGCGGCTAAGGAAGAAGGTGCCAGAAACTAAGTAAAAGAGGCTGCAGAGGACTGGAAAACTGAGGCTGCAGATGCTGCTCAAGCTGCCTGCTGAGGGCAGAAAAAACTAAGTCCACAGCCCTTGAAGACCTGGGAGAACTGGAAATCGGAGGCTGTGGAGGATGCTCAAGCTGCCTGCTGCTGACAGAAAAAACTAAGTCCACAACCCTTGACGACCTGGGCGGACTGGAGATTTGAGGCCGTAGATTTTGCTTGATCAACTATGACGGACTGGAAAACTGAGTCCGCATACTTTGATCAAGGTGGCAGTTCTCCTCTCGCGCCCCAGAATGAGAGGCCTTGGGGTCTATTTATAGGCCCGGGGAGAATCTTTTAGAAGAGGGCCAAGTGACATCATCATCGATGACCTCGGCGGACTGAGAAAATGAGGTCGACGACCTCGGCGAACTCCACGGACTGGCCTTTTCTCTGCTGGGGCAGACTTCCGGTTGGCAACTAGAAGAGGGCAGGCAGGCTGAGCGACCTGAGGAGTAAGCAGACGGATCCTGAGAAAACTTGGCGGACTCTAGAGGGAGTCCGCCCCTGACGGAGTGGAGGCCGTCCCTAGCAGGCGGCCTGGGAGAACTCCTGGGAAAGTCCGCCCGGCTAGCGTAGGCCGCCCCCTGCGAGCGGCCTGGGCAGACTCTAGGTGGAGTCCGCCCAGCTGGCGGAGGCCGCCCCCTAGCGGGCGGCCTGGGAGGACTCCAGGGCGAGTCTGTCCGGGCAGACTCAAGGGGGAGTCCGCCCGGGCGGACTCCAGGTGGAATCCGCCCAGCTGGCGGAGGCCGCCCCCTAGCGGGTGGCCTTGGCGGAGTCAAGGGGGAGTCCGCCCGGCTCGCGGAGGCCGCCCCCTAGCGGTCGGCCGGGAGACTCCAGGTGGAGTCCGCCCGGCTCGCGGAGGCCGCCCTTAACGGGCGGACTCCAGGGGGAGTCCTCCCGGCTGGCAGAGGCCGCCCCCTATCGGGCGGCCTGGGCGGACTCAAGGGGGAGTCCGCCCGGCTGGCGAAGGCCGCCCTATAGTGGGTGGCCTTGGAGGACTCTAGGAGGAGTCTGCCCGACTGGCGAAGGCCGCCCCCTAGCGGGCGGCCTGGGCGGACTTCAGGCGGAGTCCGCCCGACAGACAGAGGTCGCCCCTGGAAAGCGGCTAGCGGAGCATCCGTCCTTGAGCGACTTTAGACCCGGTAGTCCGCCTTGCGCGGACACGGTGGAAATAATGGGTATCCTGCTCCTTGCGCATGGGAACCTGTAGGAGAAAAGCAGAAAAATTGGCACCTTGGACAGGTTTACCGATTATTGGGTTAACACGCGGCAACTTGGCCGCACTTGGATATCTCATCGCACGACCGGTATGCTCAATTTTGATCATAGGTGCTTCTTCCCCTAGCCCTTTATTTTTATTTGCATGTTTACTTTTTCGTATTGTTGTATTCTAGTCTAGGGGGTGGAGTTGCCTGTGATCACTACACAACATAGTTTATTGCATACTAGTCTGCATTTATTTATCTCATGATCACTATTGCACACACTGAATCACCCACATGAGTGCGCACTTAACCACGCGCGCGGCTCAAGTCAAATGTATTACTTTTGTGTAAACTCTAAAAAAGTGGTGCTGGCTTAGGATTTTGGGATATAGTAGTTCGAAACTCATGCAATGCTCCTAATTGAGTACTCATGATTTGCGTAGAAATAGTATAGGATTACTTTTTATTCATGCTCGAAGATTTAAACTTATTCTGCAAAAGTAAATTCTATTTATGCTACTGAAAATTATTGAATCTGGAGTAATCGAATGGTAGTGTAGGGATGAGCGTAGCCGTCACTAGACTCGTATTGCTCGAGTCAGGGGGAAGGATCATCTTTTTCGGTGACTGAGAACTTGCCCCAAGCTACTCTCGAAGCATTAGTGCCCGGTTAGTCGAGTGTGAGCATGAGGTAGACCATCATTTTGGTTAGTTTGAGTCTTTTGTACCTAGTTCTAGCAGCTGATCGTTGCAAGCCAAAATTCTTGCCTACCCTTCTTTTGTTTCAGCTCCACCTATATTCACCAAAGCCTAAAAGCCAACCCTCTTGTCGCAACCAAAACCTTAAGCTTGATCGAATTCAAAAATTTGATATGTTGTGATATGTGGGATTCATGTGGTGTGGAGATTAATTCATGAATTGTTAATTGTTGGATTTGGGGATTGCTGAATGAAAAAGAAAAATAATTAAAAAGAAAAGGATGAAAAAAAGAAAGAAAAGAAAATCTAAAAGTATTACAATGAGAATTGCAATCCCCATCTTGTGTGTTAGTTTTCGGTCGGAATAGGCCGTGTGCATACCGGGTTGAAAGTATCTAGTGTCGACTAAGTCCACCTATGGGGGGGGGGGGAATAGGTGTCGTGCAGTCTTTTGCGGAATTTAAATTACCTGCACAAATAAACAAACACAGCACAGAAATGCACACAAGCAATTATAGTGGTTCCCCGATTTGGTACGTCCACTCTCCCCCTTCGACCTATCTCCCACCAAGGGACGACTCGGTCACTTCACCAACCAGATTGAAATCCAATCCTCACACTACGGAACGAACCCTTTAAACCAAAGGAGTCACTACTACTCCACCACAGGTTGCACCCAACCCTTACAACTAGGAATAAAAATTCCTTTACAATGAAACAAAAATTGAATGTACAAGAAATACAAACAACGCTTATGGAGAATCCGATGTCGCTCTTCGTTCGTTGATGCTTTCTTGAAAGAGACGAAGAGTCCACGACCGGAGTACTCTCTTAGAGAGGATCTTGTCAAGATCGGCGGCGGCAAGTGAATGCGGCGGCGATGCTTTATAGATCCAAACTTCTTGACGAAGCAAGCAAGGTCTACCAACGATCTCAATCGGATCAGTCGTCTCAATCGATTCGGAATAAAGAACTAACCTCGTTCAATAAATCGAGAGACAAGAAATCTCGAGAGAGAAGCGTGAGACGCTAGGCTTTCCTCGGTTCTGTTGTCGGGAGATCAAAGAGTCTCTGAGATTTGCGGCGGCGACTGGCTTGCGAGCGGGGACGGCGATCGGAGGAGTTCCGCGATCGACTAGGGCATACTCGACCTACTTTTGATTTTTCGTTCTTCGATCTCATTTACTGTTCAAAATACGTGAGTATATATATACTAGAAGCCAACCCTAAATGACCGTTGTGGGGCCCACAAGGAGAAACCCTAGGACCGGTCAAAGCAGCGCACATCAAACTTAGTTCAGTCCAGCGAACGAGAAATTTGCCTAAGGAAAAATCGACGAGAATCACTGGTGATTCTCGTCGAGTCGGCGAGAATCACTTGGTGATTCCCGTCGATTCTGCCTTAGTAGAATTCCAGTTGGAAATCTGGTAATCCGGAGGGAATCGTCGGGAATGCAAGGTGATTCTCGTCGAATCGGCGAGAATCACTTGGTCATTCTCATCGATTCTGCCTTAGTAGAATTCTTGTAGGAGGACAGTCAGCCGGATGAAGTCGGCGGGAATCATTGACTGATTCTCGACGATTCGGCGAGAATCACTAATGATTCCCGTCAAATCGGCGAGAATCACTTAGTGATTCCCGTCGATTTTGACTTAGACGATTTCTCTCTTCCTTCCTATGAACTTTGTCTTTGACCCATCTTTGCTCCTCTTCTGCTCTTGATCTACCTCGACCTTGTACTTGAAAATAAGTGCACTCCAATAGAGAGAGCACACGTGAGTCAACACACTGATCTACTCAACAAGGGATTACGTTGCACAGAACCGTGTATATTGACCCACTGCACCCTGACATTGGTGTGTACTTAGCGTGGAACAGCTACAAGCACAACTTGATAGAAAATCATCAAATACATTGTGAATCAATCTTAGCTTGACTGGAGTCTTCTTCAAATCCAGGTAATTGTGGATACAATACCCAACAATCTCCCCCTATTTGAAGAAGCCAAAATCCTACTAGATAAGATTAACTACACCAACCAGAAAGATATACATAACAAATGTGCGAGACAATAATTCAGAATAATAAAATTTCACGCATTCAGAACAACAGATAAATCAGCATGTGATCATATATATATATATATATATATATATATATATATATATATCCAAAGATTGTTCATTTAAATACAAGAAAAGATATACACGCATATAGAAAATACAAACAAATCTAGATTCCAAATCTATCCCTCCTTTGTCTTAACATCTCTTAGTTGTTCAACAATGTACTTCTTGCTTTGCATTTCAAAGAATTCCTTCGGCTTCGGGTAGTATCTGGGGGGAGGAGCTTTATGTTCCACTGTGTTGGTCCTGAAAAATATGTTTCTTTTAGCTTCATACTCTTTGTGCATCTCCCACTCATACTGACTGTATACTTCATTTCTATTCAGCTCTCCCCGTTGTTGTAACATGAAAGTATCCAGTATGATTCTCCTCGATGTAGGACTCCATTGTTCATTCTTCACTTCACTTTCCTTCAATCTTACTTTCCTCTCAGCTGGAGTCTCTTTAGAAGTTCCTTCTTGAAGTTTTTGTTTCCCTTTTGCAATGGCCTCTTGATCAAACATAGCCCTGTGAGCAGCCTTGGCAGCGGCCCTAGCAGCCTTTATGGCATCAGCTTCACTAAAGGGAACCTCCTCAGCACTTGCAACCTCATCAGCAACAGTGGTAACCTCATCAGGAGGAGGAACCGGAATTTGTATACCGGATGCTTGCTGAACTAGCCAGTGACATCTTTCAAAAACATACTTATTTGACTTCATGAAGTTGTCGACCATGATTTGTTCTAGCCCTGCCATCTTAGCTATATATTCATTCTCCCCCTTTTTGTCTTCTAGGGCAATGGAGTTTGCATAGGTATGCAGTGAATCATCTATATGCTTAACAGTCTTAGTGAACTCGTTCAACAGGGATGTATGATTTGCGTTGAGTGTCACCATATTGGCATCGAACAACTTGATGTTGTTGTCCACAACATGTGCATTTTGGTTTACCACTGCCAGATCAGCTGTGTTCTTCTGAAGCCCTTGCATTAGAAGATTGATGGCAGCGCCTACCTCTGCATACTTAGCTTCAAACTTTTGTTCCATCATATCCAGCTTATGATTTATCTCCACAATATTTTTAAGCATCAGATCCTCTGATTGCTTAATTCGTTTCATCACCTTGTTGTGAGATCGTTCAAAAAGCCCTTCAGTTCATCCACTATACCTTGAATGCTATTTACCGTGTGATTTGTCAGGCTAGGTCCTAGCGGATGAACCTGATGCATGTTTTGGTCGTGCTTAGGGGGGATAGGACTCTGGGAGTAAGGATTCTCTTCTGCAGATACACTGGTAGAGCTTGATTGATTCACAGTCTCCAGCGGGGGGATTGGGGCAACCTCTGTTGTTTTTCCACATATACTTATCATCCCCTGCCGGGAGGTCTCCCCCTCCATTATTGCGCCAAATTCATCAGGAACTTTTAATGGAACCTGTTCCTCAGAGGTGAGGTCAACGTCACTCCCCCTCACGGTCGTTTCATTTCCAGCTTGCTCATTATTCACATCATCAGCGGCCGAATTCACCACATCATCCTCAGCAGCAGCATCATCCTCCATGTCATCCTCCACTTCCTCCTCGTTAGCTTGATCGATAGCGAGGGTATCCATAACATCCTTCGCGATCAGGGTAATATTAGCAACGACGTCTGCTTGATCTGAAACTGAGACATCCATCCTGAGGGCATCAGAAGGAATGGTGAAAGACTCTCCCTCATTTCCTGCATGCAGCAGATCAGCAACTTCACTGGGCTCATCCAAAGGATTTCTTAACTCCGGAGCCAGCTCTTCTTCATCACCATGTGCTTCAGTTGTACTTCCTTGGCCAATTCTCCTCTCCCATCTATCAAAAATGCTGGAGTCCATCTTCTTTAAGTAGTGAAGAGGAACTCCCTTGCTCATATCAAACCTGTCTCCGTCCATCTGATTCAGGTATAGGCTGATGATTCTCCCAAAGTTAGGAGTTCGTAGGGTATCTTTAATCTTCTCAAACAACACGGACCCCCAGATGAATCTCTTCCTGCACACCACAACCATCAAGATCTTAAACATATCCCCTGAAATATGATCATGGGAGCCGGGTTTGCAGATCAGAACTTTTCCTATGATATCTGAGAGGAGCTTTCTTTCCTCGTTCATGTCCTTACGTTTGATGGCCTTGGTCCCTCGAGCTAGTCCACAAAACAGTAGTGTCCTTGCACGATCATTTTCATCCAGGTAGTCCTCTTGTACAGAGCTGGTGAGCTGCAGATGATGTGATAGTCTTCCAGCAGTCATCTTGATTCTTAGTCCAACAATCTTACTCTTTATCAAGGTGTCCTCGTGACGTAGCTTGGCGGTTGCATAGAACTCAAGAACTTCCTTATCTAGAACCTTGCAAGGGTGCTCGAGAGTAAAGGAGAGCCCGGCTTGCTCGAGCATCAAGATGATGTTCCTGAATTCATCAGAAGCATGGGCGAAGCGAGTCCTGACCAACTCAATCCCAGTGAGGAGCCCGACGGTGGTTCGAGGAGCCATTACAAACCTAAACAAGTAACATCCAAGGGACTTAACTCTATCTAGGTCTATAGATTAGGAACTAAACTAGTAGGAACTAGACAAGTTACAAACAAGCTAGAGATTCAAGGAGGAACGATCATTACCCTTGCGGCGAGCGGAGACTAAGAGGCTTGCGTCAGGACTGCAATCGAAGAAAGCATGAGTCGACGAGAGCGGGAATGCTGGCGGTTAATCGGCGAGAGCCTTGCGTCAAGCAGATGCCGAAGACAGGAACACCGAGCCGTCGGAGAGAGCACAGTGGCATGCTGCAATCGACGAGAGGCGATCGGGAGTCGATGAGATCACCACGTGATGGGAGCAACGGGAGGAATTTTCGCTATTTCTAGAATACGAAGGGTCGGGATTTCCAAGCGCTATTTATTTCCTATGATTACCGCTGTATCCTATATTTCCGCTGGGAATGACAGGTTTCTGCTTGACCGTTTTTATATAGATAAATTTAAATTGTCGATTTGAATTTCTGTTAATTCGAAACTTTGCCCTATTAACTTTGTGATAATAAATATCCCGGTCAGAATAACTAAGCCGAGTCAAAGGGAGGTTAACCCTAGAATTTAGCACTGGCTATTTCTTGGTGAGTCAAAAGGTAAAATTTTCATTGCAACTACTGGCACACATTCCTTGAGTTTCATCGAACCGATTGACACCCACTATCACACATTATCAATGATAAAAAAAATATCAGATTCCAAACTAAGGATCATACAGTTATTAGCACTCGTGTCCTTCCATCAGATGTGTGTATACATATATATTTATATCTTGAAGAAGAATCTATATATTTGTTTGGATATATATATACTTCTATGTAATGCGATTCAATTTTCGAAACTGAATGTGCGTACCTGGGATCATTAGGTTGATCATTCAGATCCATTATTTGAAGTACAATAGTTATCCAGTTCAAGAAGGACAATGTAGTTAGCATTATCTCTTTTCCCATATACTTGTTCCATAGCATTCCTGGAACACCTCTTGTCTAGGTCCCATTATGTTCAAGGGTACCTAGACTATCCTGCAAAAACGAATTACCTTACCTTAGGAACCCAATATATATTGGGTCCTAGGTTCTTGTCAGCAAAAAATACAGAATGCCTTCCTACAGGATTTCTGTCAGGAAGGCTATCTCTAGCCAAGGGATGTGGACATACCCTTGCCCTTGGCATAGAAGGATTGTGCCGACAATCTATGGCAAAGTGACCCACTTTACCACAACACAAGCACTCATGAATATTGTATCTCCTTTTCTGACCAGATCTACTGACTGAGATTGTCACGATCATAGGTCTGACAGGGGCAGAGCAAGTTCTGCTCTCAGATTTACCCTTTCCACCGGGAAATAAGGGAGGGTGGATGGAGAACATGTGGTTAGTGTCATGAGGCCTGGGATGTGGTGCCTTCTTTTCAGTCAACACACATCTGGGGGCCCCATAGATACTTGCTACATGTTTGCCAACCCCCTTTCCCTGAGTCCTAGGGTGGTGAGAGGTACTGTGAGAGCTGGTTCCTGCAATCTCATGAAGTGTTGAGGCTGAGGTAGTGAATACAAAAGGTTCATGATGAGCCAAATGTATTTTCTCATGGGTAGCCATAACAACACTTGCACTATGGGTATTTCCACATGAGGGTTTATCATTCTTGTAGTGACCATAGTTGTTCTTATGGTTATACCTGAAGGCATGATGTGTGCCCTTCCTACTCGGTGTGGGGGGTCTGAAAACATTTTCCCCCTTTCTCCACAATTTTATAATTCGTGAGATCCACCCGTTTTCTCCCTTTCTCTTAATAGCATCTACCTTGGAAAAGTTAGATGTTATTCTCTTCTCAGTCTCTAGAGAGAACTCTAGATCCGAGATCTTTGAGTCCTTCACCTTGATGGATTCCAATTGGAGATCCATCATGGTCCTTAACTGAGCAATTTCCATAGCTTGTTTCTCTACAAGCAAGTTGCTCTTCTGAAGGGCACTACGAAGGGAATCAAGAGTTTCAATCTTTTGATTGAATCTATCAATCTCCCTTGCATCACTTGATGGACAAACATCTGAACTTCTACTGTCTTCAGGAGATTCAAGAGGCAAGGAGCAAGATGAGGAAGATACCTGATCCTGATTGTGCTGATCAGGGTTAGCGTTAAGGTCTGCAGAGACTGATGTTTCAGCATCATCACAACTACATTCCTCAATCTCTTCTTCAGTCTCAGATAGGGACACGGGAGCCCTGATATTGAGAGGTTGGTCTTGACTTTCATCTTCAGAGACTAGGACCCCCACATTTGCTTCATCATCTTGCTGGCATTCGGTCCCAGTCATCTTCGTTCCCTCCATGAGAACATAGATAGTTAGCCACATAGACTTTGCAGTATTACACTTATCCAATCTCGTACGAGATGATCCAGACCAAACATCAGAGAGGATCTGTCGAACCAGCTTGTCCAAGTTGAATAGTGAGAGCTCAGTTTCAGACATCTCTTCGGGACTCTTGGGGATTTGGAGATCTTTTCCAGAACCGGAAGCCTTCATGGGAATGAAGGGACCCTCTTACATAATGAAAGACACACGAGGGTCAATGGCCTCTAAATGATACCGAACTCTCATTTTCCAGATGGGATAATACTCTTTTGTGCAGGCAGGGAGTCTCAGAGGAGAGACATCAGTGTCTAGCTCCATGCTTGAGTCTTGTTTTCTTCTTGACACTAGATGCAGGATCTTACTCAAGGTGTTAACCTTATTGACGAGTAACCTCCCTCTAACACCACATGAAAGTATCTAGTGTTGACTAAGTCCACCTATGGGGGGGAATAGGTGTCGTGCAGTCTTTTGCGGAATTTAAATTACCTGCACAAATAAACAAACACATCACAGAAAAGCACACAAGCAATTATAGTGGTTCCCCGATTTGGGTACGTCCATTCTCCCCCTTCGACCTATCTCCCACCAAGGGACGACTCGGTCACTTCACCAACCAGTTTGAAATCCAATCCTCACACTACGAAAGGAACCCTTCCAACCAAAGGAGTCACTACTCCTCCACCACGGGTTGCACCCAACCCTTACAACTAGGAATAAAAATTCCTTTACAACGAAACAAAAATTGAATGTACAAGAAATACAAACAACGCTTATGGAGAATCCGATGTCGCTCTTCATTCGTTGATGCTTTCTTGAAAGAGACGAAGAGTCTACGACCAGAGTACTCTCTTAAAGAGGATCTTGTCAAGATCGGCGGCAGCAAGTGAATGCGGTGGAAATGCTTTGTAGATCCAAACTTCTTGATGAAGCAAGCAAGGTCTACCAACGATCTCAATCGGATCAATCATCTCAATCGATTCGGAATGAAGAACTAACCTCGTTCAACAAATCAAGAGAAAAGAGATCTCGAGAGAGAAGCGTGAGACGCTAGGCTTGCCTCGGTTCTGTCATCGGGAGATCAAAGAGTCTCTGAGATCTGCGGAGGCGACTAGCTTGCGAGCGGGGACGGCGATCAGAGGTGTTCCGCGATCGACTAGGGCACGCTCGGCCTATTTTTGATTTTCCGTTCTTCGATCTCATTTACTGTTCAAAATACGCAAGTATATATATATTGGAAGCCCACCCTAAATGAATGTTGTGGGGCCCACAAGGAGAAACCCTTGGCCCGGTCAAAGCAGTGCACAACAAACTTTGTTCGGTCCAGCGAATGGGAAATTTGCCTAAGGAAAAATCAAAGAGAATCACTGGTGATTCTCGTCGAGTCGGCGAGAATCACTTGGTGATTCCCGTCGATTTTGTCTTAGTAGAATTCCAGTTGGAAATCTGGTCATCCGGAGGGAATCGGCGGGAATGAAGGGTGATTCTCGTCGAATCGGCGAGAATCACTTGGTGATTCCCGTCGATTCTGCCTTAGCAGAATTCTTGTAGGAGGACAGTCAGCCGGATGAAGTCGGCGGGAATCACTGACTGATTCTCGACGATTTGGCGAGAATCACTAATGATTCTCGTCGAATCGGCGAGAATCACTTAGTGATTCCCGTCGATTTTGACTTAGACGATTTCTCTCTTCCTTCCTATGAACTTGGTCTTTGACCCATCTTTTCTCCTCTTCTGCTTTTGATCTACCTCGACCCTGTACTTGAAAATAAGTACATTCCAATAGAGAGAGCACACGTGAGTCAACACACTGATCTACTTAACGAGGGCTTACATTGCGCAGACCCGTGTATATTGACCCACTGCACCCTTACATTGGTGTGTACTTAGCATGGAATAGCTGCAAGCACTACTTGATAGAAAATGATCAAATACATTGTGAATCCATCTTAGCTTGACTGGAGTCTTCTTCAAATCCAGGTAATTGTGGATACAATACCCAACACAGGTTTTCAAGCCAAGTCTGTGGGTGTGTCACACATGCATTTCTTAGTGGCTGTAAGGGTTTAGCTTTTGTTCGCTTGCTTTGGTTGCATGTAGCCTCCATGTTTATCATTGACTACCACACCTTAGCCTTAGCCCCATTCAATCCTACAAGTCCTACTGATTCACATTTGAGTCTACTTAGCATTGTGGTGAGAGTGTGAACGGGCAAGATTATGGTCCCCGACATTGATGGATTTCTTTGGAGGTGATTATGAGCCCAGGTCTTTGGCAATGCTCAACTTAGTGGCCTGTCTACTTTCTCCGTACACAAGACCGAACGATTCACCAGAATTCTAATTTTAAGTAGACACAATATTTATTTACCTCTGTCGAATAGTTTAAGATCCGTAGTATAATTAAAAAGTTTTTCTATTCTATTTTCTATGCGCATGATGTATTTGATTTCTCTTCCTACTTTATTTTGAAGTTTCTAAGCCAACTAGCTGTTTTTACAGTCCACGGAGTGATGATTTGTGCAGGACGCGCAAATGGGTATGTCTGTGGGTGTGATGAGTCCAAATATTACACTAATTTTTGGACTCATCTGGGCCAGTTTTATCGTCATAGCACTGCACTTGAGAGCTATAACCGCTTATATTTGTTTATCTATTTATTTCATGATTAAGTGCACGTTAGGCCCATTTACTGTGTGCTTTCGTTGTTTCTGTGTTTTTGTTTGTTTTACTTGTTCTCTCAACGTGTCTAGAGAATGTGGTGTGCACTTTTGGTGGCCTATCTATTTATTCTGCTGGTGCATGGGTCGTGTCTGTGTTCCGGAATCGCTCGGGAGATCCCAAACGGCACAGGAACACTGCGCACGATCAGTGGACTCTCTGCGCATGACCACTGGTCGTGCACCACTGATCGTGCGCATTACTTTCTCCATTTCCCTATTTCTGTCTTGACGATCGCACGATCACTGGACCTATTGCGCACGACCACGGGTCGTGCGTTAGTGATCGTGCGCTCTGTCCTCTTCATTTTCCTTATTCAGCTCGGGTAATCGCACGAGCACTGGACATTGCGCGCACGACCACCGATCGTGCGCCACTGCTCGTGCGCATGTACCTCTTATTTTCTGCAGTTTTGTCTAAGCCAATCGCACGATAAGTGGATTCAGTGCGCACGACCACCGGTCGTGCGCCACTGATCGTGTGCATATTTGCTGATTTTCTGTCCCAGTTGCAGGTTTAATTGGAAATTGCGCGCGATCATTGACCGACACTGAGCATGACCACTAGTCGTGCGCCACTGATCGTGCGCTCTGCTTATTCTACCTCCGTATTTAAGGGCCTGCTCTGCGATTTAGGTCAATGCTGGTCATTTTTGTGATCGAAGAGTGCGCGGGAAGTGCCGTTCTACTTCTCCACTTCTCCTCCTCTCATCTACACACTTCAGGAAGCTTTCTCCGGCCATCTGAGGCGCCCAAAACCTTCGGAGTGCTCCCAATCATTAGCAACAAGCAACAAGAACTCTTGGCGATGTTTCTCTAGACGAGAGGAAGACAAGATCCAAGGAACGGGATGAAGACGGAGTAGAACAAGTGGATTGACAACCCACTTGCCTCCGATAGAGACCACAGTTCGTGTCGTGAAGTGGATTGACAACCCACCACTCCGGCCAAGAGTCACGGCTACGCCTTCTCTCTTGTGGTTTTCTCTACCCTTTTCTATTGTTGAATGTAACTTTAAGCTTGTAATCGACTTTAACTTCTTTTCATTTGTCTATGAATGAAGGATTTTTTGTTAGTTACCTTTCTGTTGTAGTTGTGATGCACTCGTCTCCACTTTCATTCCATCACTAGTGCACTAGATCCCTCTCTTGCAAGGGCTATAGTTGGTCTTTGAAGAGGTGTTTACGACCCTCACTCTCACCTTTGCTCTCCGTCCACCCGCATACCGAACCACGGCATAGCGGCCTGCATTCACTGATTCACAAGCGAAGCAGTGCTGGCGACCCGCACTAGTTTTATTTTTATTGAGTAGAATTAGGAAACCAAACCAAACCTCCTTGTTGTTTGTTTTTGCTCTTAGTGACAATCTTTACACAACGCTATCACATACCCTTCCTTCATTCCCTCGAGATCGATATTCGGGGAAGTTATTCCCAAATTATTACTTGACAGCGACCGGTACACTTGCCGTCACGGCATCACCTGGTGCTTGTTTGATAAGATGCCATCATTTAAGTTGTAATATATCGATTCGTGCTAGACACCTCGCACGCATTTTTATGTCAAAAAAGTTAACACGGGCTCGGGGTGCACTGGTGGACAGGCTTGCGCCTGAGCCGGGGAAGTGCCGACTTGACACTGGGTATAAGGTTTTTATCGTGCGGCGATAGTGGGATACTGTTGGCGGTAGCTGTCGTTGAAAGACCCCCAAACCTTTGCCCGGGGTCAGGCTGGAGGGGATCTTACTTGCCCAAGAATTCCACCCAATGATACTTAAGGGGTAACGACCAACTCTGCTAAGCACTAGTTGGTCACCTTGCTCAGCTTGAACCACAACATTCACATCTCATCACAGAGTTTAGAGGAAGCATAAACAGGGAGCCACAACAAATATATATAACAATATATATTTAAAATAAAATGCAAAATGCCGTAGTCATTGTTTATACACGAAGCTTGTAGGATATATTGTACTACAACTAAAAACTCCTCTCTCTCTCAACTCTGCTTGCTAGTACTCATGTATCAAAACTCTATAGATGATGGGGGGTGCCTCTGCTCGAGTAGTCCTATTAGCTGGCATATTGTTCTGCAATAGCTGATCGCTATGGTGCTCCATCTCCTATGAATGGTTATTAAAATAACCGTTAATCACAGAGCTAAGTGGAAACAAATCTCCTCCCCGGATCCATATCTTGGGGACGAGCTCACGCACCCAACAAAAGTAGATAGTCGAAGCATGAAAAAGATAGTACAATGTTTCATGAATAGGCCAGGATCAACCCAAACGAGGTGAATCATGGTATAACTTGACAAGAAAAAAAAATATACGTCAGTTATAATTTAGGCTCCACAAGCACAGTAGTACATCAGGTATTCACTACCAGTGCAAACATCAAAGGCATTAACAGTCACGTACACATCCCAGGCATTCACAACCGCGTACACTTCACAGGCTTTCATATTCGCGTACACATTGCAAGCATTCACAACTGCGTACACATTACAGGCATTCAGAGCCGCATACACATCGAAGGCATCCTCAGCCACACATAACACCCTATGTCGACATAGTATGGACCGCTTCTTTTCAAGCCGGGTAGCGAGCCCCGCGGGCCTCACTGATATGGCCGTCGGTGACAGTGTCCATTCCTTCCACTTCTAGGGGTGGTTGTACTACATAGCCCAGGCCCTAACGTACAACCCCGTGTACTCTTGGATGTGAGTGACATCTGGCTATTCAATATTTTGGAAGACCAGCGGAGGAAAACCAACGGGGAAAACATAACGACCGGTCACCCGTGGTACTCATCTCCCTGTCACCTTGAGTCGTCGAACTTCCCGCACCGGTACGAACGGTCTGCGGAAGTTACTGACCCTCCATGGTTTACCACAAGAAATTTATAAGTAAATAAGTAAAAATAGTTTTGTTAACATTCATCAGGTGTATAGCAGTTTTGCCTACTATGGTTTAAATAATTTGGGAAAATGGCACTTGGCTCGACTTTCGACAAGGAGCATGAGAGCACTTTATTTGGGGCTAACTTATGAGGAACAACTCAAATCTTATTATCCCCAACTAAGGCTCAACCTATCAAATCACAGCCCATCAGGGCAGGACCCGTGCTAAAAATAGTAAATTATAGAAACAAAAGTGTGGTAATAAAATCTTCTATTAGTATAAGATGTAAAATTGAAAGGCTATAAAGAAATAGGACTAGTAGGATACTGGAGTAGTACTGAACTGAAAGTAAGTACTAAAATGAACTGGATAGTACAAGACTGGAATAATACCTAAAAGAAATGAAATGAAAGTAAATAGCCAGGACTAGTACGAGAATGGAATACTGAAAAGAAAGTACTAAACTGAAATGAATAAAGGAACTGGAATTGTACGAGATTGGAATAAAACATAAAGAAAATGGTTAGTAGTCCAATCACTCCATTCAGGAGGTTTCAGTTCTATCTCTGCTTTCAGGAGGCATGTTCAGTTCCATCTCCATTCTCAGAAGGCATGTTCGATTCCATCTCCATTCTAAGGAGGCATGTTGAGTTCCATCTCCGTTCTCAGGAGGCATGGTTTTGTTCCATCTTTGTTCTCAAGAGGTTTAGTTTAGTTCTGAAAGATAAAAGTTGTCTACCTAAATCACCTAGAGGGCTTGTGAATAGGTGAAATATGCGTCTAAAGCGGAATAATAAATTTAGCAACCAGCACAAATAAGTAAGCAAGCAATCACACAGACGACAAGATATTTATAGTGGTTCCCTGATCTTGGGTATGTCCACTTTCCTCACTGATCTAGCAAATCACTATACTCGGTTACTCCACTATCTCGGATTGCAAACCAATCCTACACCTCGGAACCAAGTTCCTACAAAACTCGATCCCAAACGGATCTACACTCGGAAGATAGAAATTCCTACCACTCGGAGATAAATCTCCTAAAAAGAAAAATGTTTGAGGAAAAATACAAACAAAATAACACAGATCTGGATCTTTTGCTTTGTCTTCTTCGTTGAGAGCTTTCGTCTTGGATAAAAAATATTGAAGAAGACTTGACAGAAAAATCCACGGATCTGAGATCTGGAATCACCATGATCAAATAAAAATATCAGAGATCGATGAAGCATGAAATGATCAGATGATTTTTCTTGAGTCTGGATCGCTTGAGAGTTAGAGATCGGCAGTAGCGGCTGTGAGAACGATGATCAAGAGTTCTTTTCGAAACAAGTAATGGCGGCAGAGAGAAATTAGGTTTTCAGAATTTTTTTTATTTCTCTGTATTCTAAATAAATTGTTGGTCATAGGTCAAATCGGAAAGGACCTATTTATAGGCGAGGTACAACGGTAATACTAATCTTTAATGACGACACGTGCACCAATCAAAAAAGAGTAATTCAAAATACCCGTTGAATCTGGACTTTGAAATATTCCAGGAAATCTGAACCAATATACTCGAGAGAAATGATATAATCGAGTATAAGAGGTCTGCGGCTCGAGTAGATAAGAGAGGAATATACTCGAGTTCAAGGAGAGAAACTACTCGAGTATCTTAGGAAAAACTACTCGAGTGACTTAGAGAACAACTCGAGTATAGCAGGAAACAACTACTCAATTATAAGAAAAGACCTACTCTAGTATGAGAAAATATACTCGAGTGAAAACACAAAAATACTTCTAATAAAAAAACTTGAAGAACATACTCGAGTACAAGAATTGAAAATACTCGAGTACAGAGAAGAAAAACTACTCGAATATTAACAAAGGATCCACTCGAGTACCTGAGAAACTACTCGAGTATAAAATAAATCTACTCGAGTATAAAGACAAAATCTGAGATGAGAGTCCAGATCTACTTGAGTGTACACAGAACACCTACTCGAGTATGAAAACCAATCTACTCGCGTACTAAGTCACTTACTCGAGTATATCAGGGAAGTACTCGATTATGTGGACTTAGAAAATTTCAGACTGAATGCAGAATGATCTACTCGAGTATGAAAAATAACCTACTCGAGTGACTAACCATCTACTCGAGTATAAGATATCACCTACTCGAGTATAAAGGAAATCTACTCGAGTAAAAGGAAATCTACTCGAGTATAAGCTCATATACTCGAGTATACATAGTCTTCTCGAGTATGTCTAAGGATCTACTCAAGTACTAAGTCACTCACTCGAGTATGTGAAGGATACTACTCAAGTATATGGACTTAGAAAAATTTATCTGAAATAAACTTCAATACTCCATAGTCCATAAGTCCAAAAGCATGTAGATGAAGTGTATTCCAATAGAGAGGCTATACATGAGTCAACTCCTTGGATCACACAATGAGGAATTACATTGTATGGTTCTGTGTTTTGTGACCCACTATAGACTTACATTGGTATACACTTGGCAATAAGGTCTTGCATATATACAACTCAAACACAATATCAAATACAACTTAATTCATCTTAGTTCAAGGTCTGACTTCCTACAAATCTGAGGTATTGTGGAGACAATTCCCAATAATCTCCCCCTATTTGTAGAAGTTAGCACCCTCTATACTAAGGTGAATTACTTAGAGTAAAAAGAACAATGATAGTATATATTAATGATAAATAAAGCAGTAAACTACTTTAGCAAAGAAATAATAATTATAAGGATAACCATAATCAGAATTATATATAATAGAAATTTCCATTTCCACATCATCATTCACTCAAGGATAAGCTTCTCTATGCAATCTTTCTCTTTTTAGCTTTTGCCTCTCCAAGTAGCTGAAAGGTTTAGGAAAGTAAGTTCTGGGCCTTGGAGGAGAAGATGGATTATATTATCCCCATCTCTTGTCATGCATTCTGATTTATATCTGGGATACGTCATAGGCTTTCCATTCAGAGTAACTATAGAACTGATCTTTATTTTCTCCAAAATCTATCACTAGCTTCAAGGTATAAAAAATCAGAGACTTGGAGATAAGACTCCAGACTTCTGCATGCACTACTTTAGGTCCTTCCTCTGGAACTAGGGCTGGCTCTCTCCTAGGTGCAGAATGGCTGGAAGAAGCGTCGTCACCATACTTTCTTTTCTTACTGGGAGCACCCTGATCAGCAGGTCTTCTAGAAGAGGAAGCACCTTGATCAAAGTGTCCCTGAGAGATACCAGGAATATCATCTTTCCATACTTCAGAATAAGATAGAGGAGGCTAAGACATCTCACTAGCAAATCTGGGAGAGAAGACTGGCACAGCCTCTGAGGTGTTAACATGAACCTGAGCATCTGAAGGAGGATTTTCCTCAAGAGGATCTAGACTTTTGGGGATGATGGTAGGATCAAGCTGGAAATTTGGGAAATTTTGATTGTGTACCCAGACTACAGTATCATATATATAGAATTTAACTGACTGAAGTTGGGCTAGAATGTCTGCTTTCATTGCTTTAACTATTTCATCCAAAGTAGCTTGAGACTGGGCAGAGAACTGGGCAGAGATTTTTGTAACTTGTTCTTTCACTATTTTCTCCCCCTTGCTGATTTCTACAGATAGCTGAGCAATAGCTTCATCTCTGAAAGTTGCAACTTCCTCACAAACCTTCATAACGTTTGCTTAAGCCCTTTTGTCTAACTGAATTTGATTGCATGCCATTATTTCAGCTTGGTTCCTTACTTCACCCATACTAGTGATGGTATGGTCTATTGCTTTTCCAACCAACTAAGCAGTCTTCTTAACTCATCAGTATTGGCTTTAATTTTTACAAAGCCTCTACTCATCTTAGATTCAAGAGGAGAGGCCTTTTCTTTTACTGATTTCAGAGAATCATCAAAGTAACTTCTCTATTCTAGGAGCATCTGCTCAATCTTACTTATAATATCAGAAGAACTGGAGGGAGCAGAGGCTGGAGCAGAGGATGAAGAAGGGGTTTTAGGAACAGGGGCTACCCATCGAGGAATTTCTTCAATCACAACTGAGCTTACAGCTCTCTTTGTAGGTACTATCTCAACTGAATCTTCTAGAGTTGTGAAAGAAGGGAGAGAGAAATTCAGTGTTGTCAGAGGTGGATCAACATGCTCTGGGGACATGTCCTCGTCATCGGATAAGAGGAAACTCTTATGCTGATCTGGGTCTTCAGCAGGAGACTAAGCAGGGGAGGGAGAGGGAGTTGGGTGCTTTGATAGAATTGGGTCCTTTGCAGGAAACTAATCTTCAGGTAGTTGATGCTAGGGAGAGACAACAACTGATACTTCTGGATACAAGGGATCATCTGATCTTAGCTCTTCAATGAATTTGTCGATATATGCAGCAGTTGAGAGGATGTCCTCTTGAACATGTACATCTGAGAGAATATTTGCTGGAGGAGGGGATGGATCTCTGATCTGAGCTGGCTGAGATTGAGATACTGAATTCTGATGCTAAGGGTTAGATGAAGCAGGCTCCCCCTCAACTATTGTACCCAAGGTGTCAATAGTTTGATGTAAAGGAGGAGATGGAATCCTGTCATCTGAAACACTGGGTTCTCTAGGGATATCTTCTTTGATAACAGGAGCTTTGGATGCTTGAGCAGTGTTCTAAAGTTTTATATAATATCTCTGGATAGAAGAAATGGAGACCTTTTTCATGTGGTGGAGGGGAGTTCCTTTGGATAAATTGAAAACTTCGGGATTAATCTCATGGAGGAGTAGAGAAATAATCCTAGAAAAATTAGGTTGTTTTATACTGTTCTTGATTTTGTCCAGTAGCAACATTCCAAACTGGAACTTATTTCGGCAGACGATAGCTTGCAAAATGTCAAACATATGCATGGATATCTCTCGGATCGAATAGGTTTTGCACAGAATTACTTTAGAAATTACATCCACCAGGAATTTACCTTCTGTATTGAAATCTGCTCTATTAAAGGAATTGGCTTCAGGATCTACTCCACATAATAAGCTTGTTCTGTCGGAATCTTAAGGACCTAAGTCATCCTCTACATCTACCACTAGCAGTCGTAATAGAGTAGCTATTGAGGTCTTGTCCAGACAGATTTTTACCCCTTGCACCTTGGATTTCAGTACTTTTCCATTTCTCTTTATCTTCAGATAATTGTAAAATTCTTCAACAGCGGGAAGGAGAACCTTACACGGAAACTGCAGGAGGAAGATGAGTCCAGCGGTATCGAACAGTATCAAGAGATTACGGAAGTAATCTGAGAGGTCTACTATCCCTTCAGGAGCAAGCTCTGAGCCGATTCCAATCTTCGAGGAGGGAGCCATCACTAAATTTTTGTAGAACTGAAACGGTGAAGACGAAGCTCTGCGGGCTCTGGAAGACGAATTGTCGACGGCTTACTCGAAAGAATGGAAACCGTGGAAAGGATTTTCCGATTTTTTTATTTATATATAACCCTAATTAGGTTTAAGGAGGTATTTAAAGTTTAAATCATACCTGCGAGGGAGCGGCAAAAGTCTCAGTGTGCGGATATAGAAAAATAAAATTTTCAAAGTTCTGGAATTTCCATGTACTCGAGTATGTAAAATTGGTACTCGAGTATATTTTTACTTACACGAGTATGTAATTCTAGTACTCGAGTATATTTTTATTTACTCGAGTATGTAAGTTTATATACTCAGGTAAATTACCAAGTACTCAAGTATGTGAATGAACTTACTTGAGTATATCACTTTGAAAAAAAAATTTCTTGGAGAATTTTTTTTTACCTTCACCGATTTCTTCAACTCTGAGCCTTTGAATGAATCCACCATCACTATTCTTCTTTGTTGAGCATCCCGAGTTCTGTTTTGAAGAACAAAAACTTAGTCTTATCCAGCGGTTTAGTGAATATATCTGCAACTTGCCTGTCTATGGAGACATATTATAGATCTATGTCTCCATTCTCCACATGCTCCTGGATGAAATGATATCGAAGCTCTATGTGCTTTGTCCGGCTGTGGGAGACTTGGTTGTTGGCGATCGCTATTGCGCTGGATGAGTCGCAAAATAGAGGAATGTTCTGGAACTTCATGTTGTAATCTTCAAATTGATTCTTGATCCACAGAAGCTGTGCACAATTGCTGCCTGCAGAGATATACTCTGATTCAGCCGTTGAGATGGCTACACAGTTCTGCTTCATACTACTCCTGGAAATAAGTCTCCTTCCTAGGAATTGGCAAGTCCCGGAAGTGCTTTTCCTGTCGTCTTTTCTTCCTGCAAAATCTACATCTGAAAATCCAATCAGTTCACTATCATTACTTCTTGGGTACCATAAGACAAGATTTGGTATACCTTTAAGGTATCTCAAAATTCGCTTTGCAGCAATATAGTGAGATTCCTTAGAGTTCACCTAGAATCTAGCGCATACACATGTTGAAAATATTATATCCAGTCTACTTGCGGTAAGGTAGAGCAATGGCCCAATTATGCTTCTATACTTGGTTTCATCAAAAGGTTTCCCTTTCTCATCCTTGTCCAGAGTCATGGCTGAGGCCATTGGAGTCCTCATAGAGATTGCATTCTCCATTCTTAATTTCTTAAGTAGCACTTTGGTGAACTTGGTCTATGAGATGAAAATTCCAATAGATTGTTTCACCTGAAGCCCTAAGAAATACTTCAGCTCTTGATGACTAGTTTTAGTCATCCTTTTTTGGGGTAATTAAGTAGTTAAAATCCTTAAGTTTTATTATAATTTTGTGTTTTGCTATAATGATATTTCATGTTTTGATGTTAAAATCAATATCGTCTTATTATATGTATTATGTATTAGATTATATTATGTTTAGTAGTTACAATTAGTGTTATGTTTAATTTAATGTTCTATGTTTAATTTTATGTTATATGTTTAACTTGTGTTTTATTTTAATATAAATATTATAATATTATGTTATGTTATGTGATAGGTTATGTTTTATTTTTATTTTTATCTTTTGTTCATGTTATGTCATAATTAACTAATGTATGTTTTATTTTTTTTGTATCTTGTAGGTTGGCCGGCCATCCACCAATCCACCATCATGCAAGTTGTCTTCCACTTGGTGTAGCCCCTACATCCAATTAAAGCCCGAGCCCAAGCATGCAGCAGCCCACTTCACTTTGGAGCAGCTTATGATGCCTACCCGAGCCCCCTATGCAGCCGGCCCTTCCATTTGGTGCAGCCAAGCCTTCTACCCGAGCCTACAAGGAGCAGCCCATGCAGCCAGCCCACTCCACAAGTGCATGGCCGGCCCCCTCTCATCATCCACAGGTAGCCCCCCTCTTTCATTTAATGCCATGCATGAATATTTTCATGCATGGCCGGCCCTTATTTTTCTCATGCATGCATTTTTGTCTTTTTCTCCCCCCTATTTACTACATGCATGAACCCATTCTCCTAGGTGGTCGGCCCCTATCATCTCTCTCCCCTCTTTTATTTTCCATTCACTCCCCCCTTCCTATTACACATTTTTCATTAAATAAAATACATGCATGCTTCCATTTTCTCGCCCCTCCATAAAATACCATGCATGAACATTCCTTCCCCCTATGGCCGGCCACCCCTTGGTCTCCCCATTCTAGATGCTTCCCTCCACTCCTATAAAAGGAACCCATATCCCATGCTTTGAGGAGGTTGGATTGGAGCAAGAGAGCAAGTGAGCAAGAGAGTTCTACTACAAGTTTTTCTTCATTGTTGTTTTCTTTTTATGATTGTAATTTTCTTCTTAGCATAATATTATCATCATTTTAATATTATTGTGTACTTTTTTATTAATCAATGGAATTCTTCTCTCTTTATTTTGTTGTTTCCTTTTCCAATATGCGTAGCTAATCTCTTATAGCATTCGATCGTGAGGATCCATGAAGTGAGATGAGAGTTTATTTTCTTTCTTAGTTTTATTTTTGTTATTTCTACTCGGTCCTTCTTTGATTAATTTGTGTCGACTCCGTATTTTCGATATACGGTAGTAGGCCTTGTTCTCATTTCATAGTAGTCGAGAGACTCATGATTTGAAAGATCACTCAAAGAAGGAAGGAGTTGAACGTAATCCTAGAGATAGGACGACGTAAATCCTCCGGATTGGAGTCAAATCCAATAGTGCGGATCACCTCGATAATGCAACTTTAGGCTTCTTTGGTTTGTAAAGAGATTTCGATTAAAGAGTCTATAAGTTAGGAGACCTAATGCTCTAGCGAGATTTTGTCTTATTTTCGGATCCGTCACGGCCGAGTTTGATTTGCAAAATTAAAACTATCTTTATTTTTATCTCTCTCATCTAATTTTATGGTGAATCATTGATCGAATGCTAGCTTTTTATTATAAGTTTTTCGTCTCGCAATTTGTCTTTCATTTTACTTTAAAAAATTCTCAAATCCCATTAGTTCTCGAGTAGGATAATAGTTAAAGCTTGAGTAGAAGTAATTGACAGCCCCGTGTTTAAATACGACCTTGGTACTACAATTCGACAGGTACGCTTGCCTGTTCGGGTTTTGGCCCACCAAGTTTTTGGCGCCGTTGCCGGGGATTTTTCTTCGTCAATATTTTGAAAACGCTTGCGCTATTACTTCTACAAAAATAATAAAAAAATTTATATTTTATATATTTTAATATTTATAATCAACCCACTTCACTTTATTTCTACCCCACCTAAATTCTCTCGAAAAGGGTAAGGGGCTTTAAGCGCCACCATTTTACCTAGTACCGGGCGAACCCTTCACCGGGTAGTCCTCGGGAAGTTCGAGAGCCAAGCCGTAAATAATCTATTCAAAAAAAAATCCTTTCTTTTCCTCTTTTTCTTTCTTTTCCAAGCTTTCATTTTCATCTTCTCTCGTTTTCTTTGCTAGTGCATGACCCGAGCGAATCCGTCGCTACTTGTTGATTTGGACCCGGAAATCGAACGCTCCTTTCAGAGACAACTACGATTCGGGGCTTCCACTTCTCAAACAGCGGTTGAGGATTCCTTTGGGGATTGTAATTTTAATTCTGAAATGGGAGACCCTAACCCAGAAATTGCTCAGCAAAGGACCATGTCCGATTATGCTCGACCCAATCTGGAGGGGACTGAAACAAGTATTATTCGACCTGCAATTACGAACAATAACTTCGAGCTTAAGCCTAGCATCATACAAATGGTGCAGCAATATGTACAGTTCGACGGATTACAAGATGAAGATCTGAACTTACATATTGCTAATTCTCTCGAAATCTGTGACACCTTCAAAATCAATGGTGTCTCAGGCGATGCGATAAGGCTAAGACTCTTCCCATTCTCCCTAAGGACTAAAGCCAAACAGTGGTTGAGTTCTCTTCCAAGAGGATCAATCACTACTTGGAACATTTTAACTGAAAAGTTTCTTTCTCGCTACTTCCCCCCCCCCCCCGCCAAAACTGCTAAGCTTCGAAATGATATAACTTCATATTCTCAAATTGATTCTGAGACCCTCTATGACACTTGGGAGAGGTTCAAAGAACTTTTGAGAAGATGCCCTCATCATGCTCTGCCTGTATGGTTACAGGTCCAGACATTTTATAATGGGCTAAATCAAGAAACTAAGCAAATGATAGATGCCGCTTCCGCTGGTTCTTTAGACCGCAAAACTCCGGAAGCCGCTCTTAAGCTTATCGATGACATGGCGATGAACACTTATCAGTGGAATTCGTCCAGGTCTCGCTCATCTAAACCTGCAGGTATCTACGAAGTGGATTCGGTGACGCAACTGGCGATGCAAGTGGAAATGCTTAACAAGAAGATCTCGGAGATGACTGCTCCCTCTGCCGCTAAGGTATATGAAAATGCTGCTGCAGCCGAGCAGGTGGATTATCTGGGGAACATACCCAGGCCTGCTCAAAATATTTCTGCGAATAATTTTTCTGCTTTTTCGAATTTTTCATCTCCTCCTGGTTTTTCTACTTCTTCGAACACTTATCATCCCGGATGGCGTAACCATCCTAATTTTTCTTGGAGTAATAATGCTAACGTAGTACGCCCACCGCACGATTTTACACCACCACCACCACCGCAACAAAATTTTCAAAAACCTTCCCCTTTGGAAGAGATCCTCGCTAAATATATAAGCTCGAACGATGCCACTATTAGAAATTTAACAGGATCAATGAAAAACTTAGAGAATCAAGTTGGCCAACTCGCCAAGGCCTTTTCCGAGAGACCACCTGGAACTCTTCCCTCGAACACTGAGCCTAACCCAAGGGAGCATGCAAATGTGATTTCCCTTCGGAGCGGTAAAGTTGTTAACGAGCCCACCACAAGGGAAGAGCCAAGGGTGAGTGTCCCTCCTGTTTTTACCCCCACGGAAAATGATAACTTAGATCTTGAAAAAGAAAAATCTGCATTTGAAAAAGAAAAGGATAGCCCTATTATTTCTGATTCTGAAAAAGACAAAAATGGTTTTCAAAATGATGCTCCGATTATTATAAATGAATTTCCGCCACCTCCTTATCCGGCTAGACTTAGGCAAGAAAAACTAGATAATCAATATCAACGCTTTCTTGAAATATTTAAACAAATTCATATAATTTGCCGTTTCATGAAGCGATTAGTCAAATGCCGAAGTACGCAAAGTATCTTAAGGATTTACTAACGAACAAAACAAAATTGGAGAATTTATCACATGTAACATTGAATGAAGAATGCTCGGCAGTCATTAAAAATTCTAATCTTCCGAAAAAGATAAATGACCCGGGTAGCTTTTCAATTCCTTGCGTCTTCGGTGATTTATTCGTTAAACATGCGCTAGCGGATCTAGGAGCGAGCATCAATTTGATGCATTTTTCTTTATTCAAGAAGCTTGGTTTGGGCACTCTGAGCCCTACAAGAATGAGTATCCAATTAGCTGATAGGTCTATTAAGTATCCACTAGGTATCATTGAGGACGAGTTAGTAAAGGTCGACAAATTCATCTTCCCGGTGGATTTTGTCATTCTTGATATTGAAGAGGACGTCGAGGTTCCTCTTATCCTTGGACGACCATTTCTAGCCACCTCTCGAGCAGTTATAGACGTTAGTAACGGAAAGTTGTTTTTGCGAGTGGGAGATGATGAGGTCACATTTTCTATTAATCAATCAATGAAAAATTCTTTACAAAATGATGACTCATGCTTCTTTATTGATGTTTTAAATGAAGATTCTTCCCTTCCCCTTTCTAACATCTCTTCTAATGAATTTTCCTCTTCTTTTTCTGAAATTTCTTCAAATGGTTTTGAAAGCACGGTGATGTCAATACAAGAAAATTTTGAAAATGATTCTGTTTTTTGTAGAAAAAATTATGAAAAACTTATTTTTGAAAATGAAAAAGTTTTAAAAAATTCTTATGACGAACCACCCCAGCTCGATCTCAAACCCCTTCCCGAACATCTCAAATATGCTTTTCTTGCAAAAGATTCAAAATTGCCCGTTATAATCTCGGCTTTTCTTTCCCAATCTGAAAACGATCAATTGATCGAACTACTACAAAAGCATCGCCGAGCTATAGCGTGGCAAATTTGTGATATTCCTGGCATAAGCCCCTCTTTCTGCACACACAAAATATTTTTTGACAATAATCCTAAGGGTGTAGTTCAACCATAACGTCGTCTTAATCCGAATATGAAAGAGGTTGTGAAGGGAGAGGTGCTTAAGTTATTAGATGCGGGGATAATCTATCCTATTTCGGATAGTCAGTGGGTAAGTCCAGTTCAGGTTATTCCTAAGAAGGGTGGGATCAAGGTAGTACCAAACGAAAACAACGATTTAGTTCCAACTAGGACGATTACGGGATGGAGGATGTGCATCGATTACCGTAAATTAAACGATGCCACTCGAAAAGATCACTTCCCCCTCCCCTTTATCGATCAAATTTTAGAACGTTTGTCCGGGCACAATTTTTATTGCTTCCTCGACGGTCTCTCGGGATATTTTCAAATCCCTATCGCACCCGAGGACACAGAGAAGATGACATTCACTTGCCCCTTCGGAACTTTTGCCTATCGTAGAATGCCTTTCGGATTATGCAACGCACCTGCCACCTTTCAGCGGTGTATGCTTGCCATTTTTGATAAATATGTAGAAAATATTATGGAAGTTTTTATGGACGACTTTTCCGTTTTTGGCGACTCATTCGAACTATGTTTAGAAAATTTAGGAAAAGTTTTAAAACGCTGCGAGGAGACAAATTTAGTCTTAAATTGGGAGAAGTGCCACTTTATGGTACGTGAGGGTTTAGTCCTTGGCCACAACATTTCCGCTAGAGGAATTGAAGTGGACAAGGCAAAAATTGAAGTAATTGAAAAGTTACCGCCCCCTACAACCGTTAAAGCGATTAGAAGTTTTTTAGGTCATGCAGGTTTTTATCGTAGATTTATTAAAGACTTTTCAAAAATCACTAAACCTCTCACCCACTTGCTCGAAAAAGACACTCCTTTTGTTTTTGATAAATCTTGTCTCGAGGCCTTTGAATTAATTAAATCAAAGCTTATAAATGCTCCGATTATGATCGCCCCAGTTTGGGATTTGCCTTTTGAAATTATGTGCGATGCGAGTAATCATGCGGTAGGCGCGGTACTAGGACAACGAATTGCTAAGAACTTTCATCCAATTTTTTATGCTAGTAAAACTCTAACTTCTGCTCAAGAAAATTACACCACGACGTAGAAAGAACTTTTAGCTATCATTTTTGCATTTGATAAATTCCGACCCTACATCACCCTTTCCAAGGTTATCGTTTTTACGGATCATTCCGCTTTGAAGTACCTCCTTTCTAAACCGGATGCCAAGCGCGTCTTATTCGTTGGATCCTCTTACTTCAAGAATTCGACTTGGAGATTCGGGATAAGAAAGGAGCGGAAAACCTAGCGGCTGATCATCTATCTCGTCTTGAAAATCCCAAACTTGATTTTTTAAATGAAACTTTTATTAATGACTCTTTTCCGGATGAGCGTCTTTTTAATATTTCTTCATCTCCTACCCCCTGGTTTGCCGATCTGGCCAATTATCTTGTGGCCCGGGTCCTTCCAAAAGAATACTCAACTCACCAAAAGAAGAAATTCTTTTCGGAGTTGAAGTATTATTTTTGGGAAGACCCATTTCTATTTCGCATTTGTGCGGACCAGGTGGTAAGGAGATGCGTTTCGCAGGAAGAGGGTCACCAAATTTTAAAACATGTTCATGAAGGTCCGACTGGCGGGCATTATCAAGCAAACCGCACCGCCCACAAAGTGCTTAGTGCTGGCTTCTATTGGCCAAGCATATTTAAAGATGCACAAATCTTTGTGGGTGGATGTGATCGATGCCAGCAGACTGGAAATATTTCTAACAAAAATGAAATGGAGCAAAATTACTTTCTTGAGTGCGAAGTTTTTGATCTATGGGGCATAGATTTGTCGGCCCATTTCCCTCCAGCTTAGGAAATAAGTATATTTTAGTAGCCGTAGATTATGTTTCTAGGTGGGCAGAAGCCCAAGCTCTGCCAAATAATGATGCTCGCGTTGTTGTCAATTTTCTTAAAAAATTATTTTCTCGCTTTGGTTTTCCTCGCGCGATCGTTAGTGATAGGGGAAGTCATTTTTGCAACGCTCAGCTCGCTAAGGCTTTAGCTAAATATGGCGTTACGCATAAATTATCCACTGCTTATCACCCCCAAACTAACAGTCAGGTCGAGGTAGTCAATCACGAACTTAAAAGAATTTTGGAAAAAACTGTTTCTACTTCTCGTAAGGATTGGTCCCTAAAATTAGACGATGCTCTTTGGGCTTATCGGACAGCGTACAAGACCGCCATCGGTTGTACTCCTTTTCGATTGGTCTATGGAAAATCGTGTCATCTTCCGGTAGAAGTAGAGCACCGAGCGTATTGGGCGTTAAAGTTTTTTAATTTCAATCCGCATTCGGTCGGCGAACATAGAAAAAATCAATTAAATGAACTCGATGAATGGAGAGCGTACGCGTATGAAAACAATAAAATTTATAAAGAACGCACGAAATTGTATCACGATAAGAATCTGCGCCACCCTAAAACGTTTAAACCAGGCGATCAGGTTCTTCTTTTTAATTCGCGTTTACGTCTCTTCCCGGGAAAGCTTAAATCTAGATGGTCCGGACCGTTTGCGGTCAAGGAGGTTTTTCCTTACGGCACTGTGCTACTTTCACACCCCGATAAGGGGGACTTTAAAGTTAATGGCCATAGACTTAAACTCTATTTCTCTAATGATTCTGTGACTCCTGCAAAGGAGAATTTTCTCTTTGATTCTTAGTTTATTATTTCTGATGGACAGTTTTATTTTGTGATGGACATTTTTATTTTTCACTTTTATTTTTGGACTTATTATGAAACTCTTTTATTTGGATTATTGTAATAAAAAACATTATCGGGCATCTGCCCATGGACTCTATTTCTTTTTGCTTTTATTTTACTCTTTCTACCGGAGGCCAATCAAGTCCATGATCGTGGTCGCCGCTCCGCCGTTGCTGATATCCGATAGATCAAGTCATACCTGCTGACGATCAAGTACTCTAAAAGGCAAGCATGGGGGAGCGACATCCGCCTTTCTCTCACGAACCCGGGGAAGTCCTGTTCTTTTTATTTATGTATTTTCTTGCATTTTTCTTTTTTTTTTCTTCTTCTCAGTCCCCTTCTCTTTTTCTTTATGTTTTCTTCATTGAGGGCAATGAAGAATTTAAGCATGGGGGGGGTCTAGTTTCTTTCTGTTCTTCTTCTTTCAAAAAATTTTTTTTTTATGTTTTCTATTAGTTTAGTATTTTATGTTATGTCATCAAAATCCAAAAAAAAATTATAAAATATAAAACCCAAAAAAATTTTTGAAAGACAAAAATCAAAAAAATTTTGTGCTTAACTCGATTTGAAAAACAAAACCTAAAATTATTTTCTATCTTTATTTTCATATTACTTCTAGTGAAGTGTAGGCCCATGCGGTTTCTTAGTTCTATTTAGATTACTTTGAAAATGTTTTTCTAAACCTATCATTTTAACATAGTCTAGTTCTACTAGTTTCTTTTTCTTAAATATAGGCATCCGGTTTTTAAGTTATAAGCTAGCAATGTGTAGTTATGTCTTTTTATTCAGTTAGTTACTTACGAATGGTTGCTAGGTATCATTAGTCCTTTTTCATTTGCGGGGTAGTCTTTCTTGGTGTCTAGAACTTGTACCAAGCTACTCTCGAAGCATTTGCGCCATTTTTCCGTTCTTTAGAAATGATTTAGGCCACCATTTGAATAGTTTGAGCTTTTCTTACCCGCCAAAAACAAAACCCTTGCAAAACAAGTTTGGGCCTTTTCCTTATTTTCTTTGTTTTTAGCTCCACCTTTCATTTCATCTTGTTCACCAAAGCCAAATGCCCTTCCTATTTTCACACTATAACCTTGAGCTTAAAATTATTTTTGTGGGAGGGGTATTGTATTATTTTGGAAATGAAAAGGACATTATAAAGCTTATTTTTGGAGCTTCCTTATCAATTGTTATTCAAAAAGGAAAAATTTGAGAAAGTAAAATGAAAAAAAATCAAAATCAATAAAAAGAGAATGCAAAAAGTTTATGTTTGGCCAAGTTTATAAAAGAAAAAATACATGGCCTTATGTTTATTTTAGTTTGAATTGAAGTACTTATCATGTCTTATGCTTTGTTTATTTTTAAGCTCACCCTTGGTTTAGTGTTTAAGCCATTATGTTTATCTTTGTTTCCATTTCCTAATCATTCACCTAAACCAAGTCTTAATGCCTAGTAGAAGCCCTAATGATCTTAGAACTTAATTTCGCGTAGTGGAGAAAGTGTGAACGTACAAGCCTATGGCCACCATCATTGATGGATTTCTTTGGAGGTTACCTTGGAGTGTTTTAGGGTTAATATTTATCTAGCAACCTAGTAGTTTGTTAATGCGCCGTTTACTTAGAACCTCTACTTTGGTTGTCCTTATTTTCATTTATTTTGGATGCCTTGTTTTAAGATTTAGAAATTAGTAGACTTCCCTTATGTTTTAATGAGATTTTTAGGATTCCACTTTCAAATTTTCTATTGTGCACTTCTCACCCCACTAGTTGATAACATGAAAATTATGATAGTTTAATTTTTCATGTTTTGCTTTTCTTAATTATGGAACTTAAAATATATATATTTCTTTTGCTTCCTTTTTGTTTCTCCCTATTTTCATTTCTATTTGCTTGAGGGCAAGCAAATGTCTAAGCATGGGAGAGTTTGATGACTAGTTTTAGTCATCCTTTTTTGGGGTAATTAAGTAGTTAAAATCCTTAAGTTTTATTATAATTTTGTGTTTTGCTATAATGATATTTCATGTTTTGATGTTAAAATCAATATCGTCTTATTATATGTATTATGTATTAGATTATATTATGTTTAGTAGTTACAATTAGTGTTATGTTTAATTTAATGTTCTATGTTTAATTTTATGTTATATGTTTAACTTGTGTTTTATTTTAATATAAATATTATAATATTATGTTATGTTATGTGATAGGTTATGTTATATTTTTATTTTTATCTTTTGTTCATGTTATGTCATAATTAACTAATGTATGTTTTATTTTTTTTGTATCTTGTAGGTTGGCCGGCCATCCACCAATCCTCCATCATGCAAGTTGTCTTCCACTTGGTGTAGCCCCTACATCCAATTAAAGCCCGAGCCCAAGCATGCAGCAGCCCACTTCACTTTGGAGCAGCTTATGATGCCTACCCGAGCCCCCTATGCAGCCGGCCCTTCCATTTGGTGCAGCCAAGCCTTCTACCCGAGCCTACAAGGAGCAGCCCATGCAGCCAGCCCACTCCACAAGTGCATGGCCGGCCCCCTCTCATCATCCACAGGTAGCCCCCCTCTTTCATTTAATGCCATGCATGAATATTTTCATGCATGGCCGGCCCTTATTTTTCTCATGCATGCATTTTTGTCTTTTTCTCCCCCCTATTTACTACATGCATGAACCCATTCTCCTAGGTGGTCGGCCCCTATCATCTCTCTCCCCTCTTTTATTTTCCATTCACTCCCCCCTTCCTATTACACATTTTTCATTAAATAAAATACATGCATGCTTCCATTTTCTCGCCCCTCCATAAAATACCATGCATGAACATTCCTTCCCCCTATGGCCGGCCACCCCTTGGTCTCCCCATTCTAGATGCTTCCCTCCACTCCTATAAAAGGAACCCATATCCCATGCTTTGAGGAGGTTGGATTGGAGCAAGAGAGCAAGTGAGCAAGAGAGTTCTACTACAAGTTTTTCTTCATTGTTGTTTTCTTTTTATGATTGTAATTTTCTTCTTAGCATAATATTATCATCATTTTAATATTATTGTGTACTTCTTTTTTATTAATCAATGGAATTCTTCTCTCTTTATTTTGTTGTTTCCTTTTCCAATATGCGTAGCTAATCTCTTATAGCATTCGATCGTGAGGATCCATGAAGTGAGATGAGAGTTTATTTTCTTTCTTAGTTTTATTTTTGTTATTTCTACTCGGTCCTTCTTTGATTAATTTGTGTCGACTCCGTATTTTCGATATACGGTAGTAGGCCTTGTTCTCATTTCATAGTAGTCGAGAGACTCATGATTTGAAAGATCACTCAAAGAAGGAAGGAGTTGAACGCAATCCTAGAGATAGGACGACGTAAATCCTCCGGATTGGAGTCAAATCCAATAGTGCGGATCACCTCGATAATGCAACTTTAGGCTTCTTTGGTTTGTAAAGAGATTTCGATCAAAGAGTCTATAAGTTTGGAGACCTAATGCTCTAGCGAGATTTTGTCTTATTTTCGGATCCGTCACGGCCGAGTTTGATTTGCAAAATTAAAACTATCTTTATTTTTATCTCTCTCATCTAATTTCATGGTGAATCATTGATCGAATGCTAGCTTTTTATTATAAGTTTTTCGTCTCGCAATTTGTCTTTCATTTTACTTTAAAAAATTCTCAAATCCCATTAGTTCTCCGGTAGGATAATAGTTAAAGCGTGAGTAGAAGTAATTGACAGCCCCGTGTTTAAATACGACCTTGGTACTACAATTCGACAGGTACGCTTGCCTGTTCGGGTTTTGGCCCACCAGCTCTCCCATACTTCTCATTTCAAACTTCCCTTTCATAAGTTTAGAAAACTTCTTGCAGAGGTTGTTATCAGCGGAGACAAAAATAATGTCATCGACATAAATTTGCACTAGCAAAATCTTGCCTTTTATTTCCCTAAGAAATAATGTCTTGTCTATCTTTCCTCTTGTGAACTTGTTCTCAAGAAGAAAGCTAGACAACGTCTCATACCAAACTCGAGGAGCTTGTTTAAGACCATATAATGCTTTCTGCAGTAAATAAACATGATTAGGAAAAGTTGAGTCAACAAAACCTAGCGGTTGCTCTACATACACTTCTTCCTTTATGTCACCATTCAGGAAGGCAAACTTTACATCCATCTGATAGACGGTAAAGCCCTTAAGTGCAGCATAAGCAAGGAATAACCTGATCGCCTCCAGTCTTTCCACTGGAGCAAACGTTTGATCGAAGCCGATTCCTTCTTCTTGACGATAGCCCTTGGATACGAATCTGGCTTTGTTCTTTATAATAGTTCCATCTTCGTCCATCTTGTTCCGATAGACCCATTTTGTCCCGATGACGTTCTTACTCTTGGGTCTAGGAACAAGTGTCCAAACTTTGCAACGTTTGAACTGATTTAACTCTTCTTCCATTGCTGGAATCTAGGATGCATCCGAGTTTGCTTCCTCGAACTTCTTAGGTTCAACCTGTGATAGAAAACTTAAGAATAAATTCTCGTTAGTTGAACTTCTCTGAGTTGGGACACCATCCCGGGGATCTCCTATGATTTGGTCCAAGGGATGATCCTTCAAGTGTCTTGGCTCTAGAGTCCTTGTATCTGGGATCTCTTCAGCCATAAGAGTTGCATCTTCAGCTGGGATGAATTCTTCATCTTGATCATCTACCTCTCCAATCGGGGTTGTAGAGGTGATCTTGATGAACTTTTCATCTTTATCTTCAGTAGGTTCATCCAGGCTGAGTTCCTTTATCTTTGTACATGCATCTTCAATGAGCACACTAGAAGAGTTGCTTTGCAGCAAACTCATCTCATCAAATACAATGTGTATCGATTCTTCTACCACCAGAGTTTTTCTATTAAATACTCTATAGGCCTTACTATGGCTACTATAACCTACAAAAATATCTTCAAAACTTTTCTCGCTAAACTTGGTAGTGTGATACTTGCCATTGTTAAGTATGAAGCACTTACAACCAAAGATTCTAAAATATGAAATGGTAGGTTTCCTGCCTTTTAGAAGTTTGTAAGGAGTCTTATTATAGTTCTTGTTGATGAGTGCTCGATTTTGCACGTGACAAGCAGTGTTGACGGCTTCAGCCCAGAAGTACTCTGGAAGTGAGGCATCTTTCAACATAGTCTAGCAAGCCTCTTTGAGTGTTCTGTTCTTTCTCTCAGCTACTCCATTTTGCTGTGGAGTGTGAGGAGAGGAAAACTCATGAAAGATTCCTTGACTTTCACAGTATTCTGTCATGGCCCCAGACTTGAATTCCGTTCCATTGTCACTTCTGATTTTGACTACGGAGCAGTTGTATTCATTTTGGACTTGCCTAACAAAATTAGTGAAAATATTGAAGGTATCTGACTTGTGTTTCAGAAAGAACACCCACGCAAAGCGCGAATAATCATCCACAATAACCAACATATATTCCTTACCTCCAAAACTTCTAACTTGTAGTGGACCGAACAAGTCCATATGAAGAAGCTGTAAGCTTCTATTAGAATCCTTGCCTATAATGTTTTTAAATGAACTCCTTGTTTGCTTGCCTTTTATACAGGCATGACAAGGGCTGTCCTTAACGCACTTAACATTAGGGTCATCACGTACTAAGTTCTGAGAGAATAGTTTATTAATAATTTTGAAATTAATATGTGCTAGTCTCTTATGCCATTGGTCAACAAGAGATGCACTACTTTTTGCTAAAAGACATACTGGTGTAGAGGAGTCAATACAGATGAAATTTAAACAGAAAATATTTCTGCTTCGAGTGCCTGATAAAATAGTTTCCATGTTGTCAACCGATTTTATCAAACACTTGTCAGCATGGAATTCAACCATGTATCCTTTGTCGCACAGTTGGCTTATGCTGATGAGATTATGTTCCAATCCTTCGACATAGGCTACATCCGAAAAAGATACGTTACCGTTAGTAATCATACCGTAGCCTTTGGTAATTCCTCGGTCTGAACCTCCAAAGATGACCTTTGGTCAGTTCAATACCGGTGAAAAGTTCTTGAGTAGGCTCCTTATCCCGGTCATATGCCGAGAACATCCACTATCCAAATACCAGATTCGCATTTTAATGGCCTTTGGACATACCTGCAATTATAATCACTTAGCCTTAGGAACCCAAACACGTTTGGGTCCTTGGTCTCGAGTTAGAATACTCCCCCTACGAGTATTAGCCTCATGAGTGGTCATTCTCCCGTTGCTAACTTGAGGAGTTGCAGCATTTCTAGGATTGAACCAACATTCTATGGCAAAGTGACCAACTCTACCACAACACCAACAGTCGAATCTATTGTATCTTTGCCTTATAATCTCTTGCCTTACCTTCTTGAGAGGAGGTGCAGCAGGGGTAGCATTCTTGGAGGAAGAAGCTTCATGATGATGGCAATTATATGAAGTCTTCTCCTTCATAGGCTTTTCCACAAAAGGTTTTACCTTTGGTGCCTTCTTGATGTTATGAACATGAGCATATGGTCCATAGCTCTGAAGTTGAATCTCTTCATAAGGTGCCTTGAAGACACTCTCGCCAAATTTACGAGGGCGAGTCCAAACTTGGCACCTTGACTTAGGCTTCTCCGGGATCGGCCTAGTGAAGTGTCCATAGGTGGACTCATAGTCGAATTCGTTCGCAGGAAAGATAACTTTCTTGAATGAAACTGGATCCAAAGGAGCTTTCCCTTTTTACTCGGCCAAGGTCTTCTTGGCATCCTTATTCTTTCTCTTGGTCTTGTTTCTCCTAGAGGATTTACTAGGAGCACCTTTATGGCCTAGACCAGCAGCACCCTTGGCCTTAGCTGAGAATTCAGCAATCAGAGGAAGTGCAGTCTTAGGCTTAGAGAAACTTTCTACAAGTTTCTTTTCAGCCGAGAGTTGTTCTTCCAACTCCTTGATTATTTTCTACTTAAGGTCAAGGTGCTCAAGAGCCTTGTTATATTCTTCAATAGATTTATTGAAGTCTTCCTTAAGAGAGTCAGTCTTAGAGACTTCTTCTCTTAAGGTGCTCTAAGTAGCTTTTAGAGGTGTGAGATTTTACCTCCCCAGGTAACTGGGGGACTTGTTCATCATCAGTTAGAGCCATTAGCCCAAATTAGGCTTCTTCCTCTTCTGCACTCGACTCAGATGAGTCAGAGTCACTGAGGGTTTTGCCCGTCTTGGCTAACAGGCTCTTTTCTGTCCTCTTTTTTATTATAGGACTTCTTCTCTTTTCATTTGCCACCCTCTTTCTTTTTGTGGGGGCAATCTGCAATGACGTGACCTGGCTTATTACAGCAATAACAAACAATGTCAGTCGAATAATGTTTATTCAGTTTAAAATCATACCTGTTGTGGCTGCTTGAGCCTTTTCTATGGAGATCACCATCATTACGTAATATTCTATAGGAGGCATCCTTGCCTTTCTATTGCTTCTTCTTGTTCAAGAATTTCTTGAACTGCCTTGAGAGTAGAGAGAACTCTCCATCAGATAGCTTTGAGCCAGAGGAGCTTGGCTCAGATGATTCTTCTTCATCAGCTTTAGGAGATGGGGTAGGAGAGCTAGTCTTTGTCTTCCTTGAGCTATCTGCCTTCAGAGCGACAGACTTCTCCTTGGATGCAGACCTGCTCATCTCTTCTTCATCTTTTCTTGAGTTGATTTGAAGCTCGTAAGACATAAGCTTTCCGAACATATTCTGCGGGTACGTCTCGGCTAACCTTCCAAACTCCCGAATGGCACATACCTTATTATCCCATTCCTTGGTCAGGTATCTTAATAATTTGTCATTCAATTCCCCATTTGTGAAGACTCAGCCATAAACTCTTAGGCCATTGTCTATCTTGAAAAGTTCTCAAAGGTATTAGCAATGGCTTCCTTGTGACCTTGCTTGAAGGCTTCATACTTTTGATTTAGAAGGGATCTCCGATCATCCCTAACTTCTACAGTGCCTTCCATCAGAGTCACCAGGGATTGCCACATCTCCTTGGCAGACTGACAATGAATCATATTTTGCAGCATCGAGTCATCGACTGTACTTGCTATAATATTTTTAGCTTTCTTGTCCAGAGAGACAAGTGCAATTTCGTCCTTATCCAAGTCCATCAACTTCTTTGGGACTTCTTTGGTTGGATCTATTGTAGATGCAATCATAGGAACAAACGGGCCTTCTTCAACAATCATGAAGATCCGGCCGTGTCACCTGAACACGGGTAGGAACACGGCCGTGTGCCTACCCGTGTCTGCGGTGTATAAAAAGGAAAAGTTGTGAAACCCTAGTATTTCATCCCCTTTCTTCAGCCCCGAAATCTCTGAGGGAGTTCTCTTGGCTGGAGGAGGAAGAGCTTGTCGGAGCCATCCTTGGAGGAATCGAAACGCCGCCGCCGTCAAGGGAAAAACAATGCCGCCGCGAAGGAGTGCGAGGCTCATGGCCGGCCATGGTGGTACCGCTGGACTTGAGGTGAGCTTCCTCCCCTCTCCCTTGGTGCTAGATCTATAGTTATTTTAGGAGAGACATCGACTCCATAGAATCTTGATGGTGAGGAGGAGAGCTCTTAGGATAAGCCATGCCTAGGTTTTCTAGGCTTAGTCTCCCTCAACCTTCTCATCATTCAAAGTGGAGATGAGAGGGGTTTTCGTTGAGGGTTTGGCTTTGAAAGGAGAAATAAGGTTGGGTGTGAATTCTGGAGGAGTTTATGCGAGGTCGTTGCAAGGAAGAAGATGAACGGATGCCGTTCATCTCGCCTTAAGATGCGTGCAGAAATCTGATTTCTGCACGCGGCGACCTTCGTGGCCAATTTCAGAGGTGTTCTGGCCAAATCTGGGTGATCGACTCAACACAAAAGTCGTAGCCCTTGAAATTACCTTTCCAACGAGTGGTTGCTCGTTTCCATGCGATACCCGTAGCCACGGGAAAGCTGGTTCGAGTCCGCTGCGTTCGGGAAAATTCCTGTACAGGAAACTGTTTCCTGTACGTATTCGGGTTGAATTTCTGGTATGTTGCGACCAGATCTGGGCGATCGACTGAACATGAAAATCGTAGCCCTCGCGAATACCTTTCCAACGAGGGGTTGAACATTGTGATCGGATTCCTGTAGCTCCGGGAATCCCAGTTTTAGTATTGGACTATTCTATGTTAATGCACTTGTTAATTTATAATGCTAGCACTCTTGCAATGGTTGTGACTTGCTCATTTGTTGTCTTGCTCCCATATATCTATAATGTTGTTGTTACTATAATTTAGCATGGTTACTCATTTGGTTGTGTAATAAGGTATAACCATGTATTGGTAGAGAAATGAAGTGGATGAGAAGGCTAGAAACTAAGAGTTGAGAGTGGTATAAAATATATTAATAGAGTTGGGAGTTGAACATATCTATTATGCGTAGTGTTGAGGTGAATTCATTGAATAGGTGGGCGTGAATATGATGAACACTATGTGAAGAGTACTTTGTAACCGTAATCCGAGCCCAAGGGGATTGTTAACAACCGATGCTTAGAGTTGAAGTCTCCCTACGGGTAGCATCGAGTGAGTTGTTTTGGGGCATGTGATGTGCGACGATTCATCGTGTCGCGATATTGAGATAATGACTGTGGCAGGTCTACGGGTTCGCCAGTCGTCACACCGATGGGATCCAATGGGTAGACCTTGGGCGGTAGGGTTAGATACTTGGTGTCCATAACCCGAGATCTCCTCCGCGCCATGAGAACGGTTGGGCTTGCACCTCGTGCGTATCCGAGGTTCCATCCGGTTCGAAATCAAAGGCCAGGTTGGGCTGTGTTCTTGGTGCACATTTACCCAAGACCCCTTCTGAGCCGTAGTACGCATGTGAGCTCCGCTGTTGTGTTCTTAGCGTTGAGGCGTACGGGGGCCTAGGATAGGTAGTGTGATACCACCTAGTAGTGGAGACGCCCGCTCCACTGTCGCCGTCTGGCCACGACGGATGACGCCTGAGAGGTTAGCTACCTGCTCGAAAAGTGGGAACTTCAAGTCTGTGTCGACATAGCAACTTGCATGTGCGTGCGCATGATTCGGTCATAGCATAACATTCATATCATGTCATTCATTGCATACACAAGATCCTCATCGTATAAGTATGTATGGGCACTCTTATACGATGAGTTACTTTACTGTTAAGCCGATCCTTAACTTATAAGTTTGTATGGGCACTCTTATAAGTTAAGTTACTATTCTGATTACTTATACCTGCTGTCATGTATAAAGATATTTGTAGAACTGCTAGTGGTGTAGCGTAGTTTATTCTCCACCATATTTACAGTCACCTGCTTGTTTACTTGTTTACATATATACATATTGTACCTTTGTTCCTTTCTCCGCCCGGTGCCGAGGAGTCGCCGGGGGAGCGGATGTGAAGCCACTTAGTCTTATGACTAACGGTTGCTACGTCTTCCTTTTTAGGAGGAAACCCCGCAGGTAGAGCAGCAACGGACTATGCAGCAGGACAGCCAGGCCCGGACGATAGGACCTGAGGTGGTGGTGCCATCGGCACCGTCAGTGACAGTCGTGAGTGTTTTCATGTAGCCGTTTGGCAAAACATTTCTAGACTCTTGTTCTTTTGTACAAGCCTGTTGTGCTTGTTATCTTCCGCTCTTTTGGACTTAAACTTAGCTGTGAATTGAACTGCTTTACTTTTCTGTTATGGTTGGGTTGGCATTGTTTATGTGATATGGATTGTAGCCGGCAGAATAGGCGTCTTATGGTAAAGGCTAACCCGTGTGTTAGTTGTACCGCAAGGCGGCTATTTCGGGCATAAGACTCCCCTCGTGCCGTGTGTTGTGTTCCGGGAGGGGGGTCTTACAGATCCTTTCTAAATATATAAGCTCGAATGAAGCTAATATTAGAAGTCTAACTGGCTCTGTGAAAAGTTTAGAAAACTAGATCGGGCAACTTTCCAAGGCTTTTTCTGAGAGACCACCTGGAACTCTTCCCTCGAACACTGAACCTAACCCAAGGGAGCACGCAAATGCGATTTCCCTTCAGAGCGGTAAGGTTGTTAACAAGCCCACCACAAGGGAAGAGCCAAAGGTGATTGTCCCTCCTGTTTTGGAAATAATTATCCCCACGGAAAATAATAAATCAAATTTTGGAAATGAATAATCTACTTTTGATAAAGAAAAAGATATTTTTGTTTTTTCTGATTTTGGAAAAGAAAATGATGACGTTCAAAATGATGCTCCGGTTATTATAAAGGAATTTCTGCCACCTCCTTATCCGGCTCGACTTAGGAAAGATAAGCTAGATAATCAATATCAGCGCATCCTTGAAATATTAAAACAAATTCATATTAATTTTCCATTTCATGAAGCGATTAGTCAAATGCCTAAGTATGCAAAATATCTTAAGGATTTATTAACGAACAAGAAGAAATTAGAAAATTTATCGCATGTAACCTTAAATGAAGAATGCTCGGAGGTCGTTAAAAACTCTAATCTTCCTAAAAAGATAAACGATCCGAGTAGTTTTTCCATTCCTTGCGTTTTTGGTGATCTGTTTGTTAAACATGCGTTAGCGGATCTAGGAGCAAGCATCAATTTGATGCCCTTTTCTTTATTCAAGAAGCTAGGTTTGGGCACTCTCAGCCCTATACGCATGAGTATTAAATTAGCCGATCGATCAATTAAGTATCTGTTAGGTGTTGTTGAGGATGTGCTAGTGAAGGTCGACAAATTCATCTTCCTGGTTGATTTTGTCATTCTCGATATTGAAGAGGATATCGAGGTCCCTCTTATCCTTGTTCGTCTCTTCCTTGCCACCGCTTGCGCATTCATAAATGTGAGTGATGGAAAACTTTTTCTGCATGTGAGAGATGAGGAAGTTACATTTGATATTAACAAATATATGAAAAACTCTTTACAAAATGATGATTCTTGCTTTTTAATTGATGACTTAAAAGAAGACTCCTATATTTCTCCAAAGGATTTTTCTTCTTCTTTTTCTGAACTTTCATCAAATGTTTTTAAAAACACTGTTATGTCCGTACAAGTAAAAGTCAAAAAAGACTCTGATTTTAGACAAAAGAATCTTGAGAATCTTATTTTTGAAAATGATAAAAATTTGAAAAATTATTTTGATAAACCAACCGATCCTGAAACGAAAATCTATCACGATAAGAACTTTTGCCACCATAAAAATTTTAAGCTAGGCGATCAAGTTCTTCTTTTAAATTCACGTCTACGTATTTTCTTTGGAAAATCTAAATCTCGTTTGTCGGTACCTTTTACGGTCAAGGAAGTCTTTTCTGATGGAACTGTGTTGCTCTCGCACCCGGATAAGGGCGACTTTAAAGTAAATGAGCATAGACTTAAATTAAATTTTTCTAATGATTATGTGTTTTCTGCAAAGCAGAATCTTATTTTAGACTCTTGAATATTTCTCTTCATGTGGACTTTTATATATTTTATTTTTGGACTTCTAATTTTGAAAACTTTTAAATTTATTCGGACTTTCAATTGTTGTAATAAAGAACAATCTTGGGCACCTACCCACGGACTCTATTTTTTTTCCTGCTTTTATTTTGCTCTTCCTCCCGATGGCTCAAGTACAAGTTCGTGATCGCCGCTCCAACGTTGCATATATCAAGATGGATCCAATCAAACCTGCTGATGATCAAGTGCACTGCAAAGCAAGCATGGGGGAGCGACATCCACACTTCATCTCACAAACCCGGGGAAGTCCTGTTCTTTTTATTTCATTTACTTTCTGCATTTTTCTCTCCTTCTCAGTCTCCTTCTCTTTCTCGTTTTTCTTTTTGTTTCTTTCATTGAGGACAATGAAGAATCTAAGCTTGGGGGAGGGTTTAGTTAGTTTCTTTTTTTCCTTTTTCTTTCAAAATTCCAAAAATTATCTTTTGCTTTCTTAAAATCAAATTAAAAAAAATAGTATAGTTTTGTTAAGCTTCTTTAGTATTGCTTTTATTTTAGCCTTATCAAAAATATATAAAAAAATCTATAAAAACAAAAATAAAAAAATGTGCTAAAATCTATTTGAAAAACAAAATCTAAAATTATTTTCTATCTTTATTTTTATGTTTCTTCTAGTGATGTGTAGGCCCGTGTGGTTTTGTAGTTCTAGATAGATTTCTTTGAAAATATTTGCTAAACTTATCATTTTAACATAGCTTAGTTTTTCTAGTTTCTTGTTCTTAAATATAGGCATCCATTTTTTTACGTTATAAGTTAGCATTTTATGGTTATGTCTTTTTATTCGGTTAGTTGCTTGCGAATGGTTGCTAGGTAATATTAACACTTTTTCATTTGTGGGGTAGTCTTTCTTGGTGTCTAGAACATGTCCCTAACTACTCTCGAAGCATGTGCGTCGTTTTTACGTGCTTTAGAAATGATTTAGGCCACCCTTTGGCTAGTTTGAGCTTTTCTTGCCCACCAAAAAAATTACCATTGCAAAACAATTTTGGGCCTTTTCCATGTTTTTTTTGATTTAGCTCCACCTTTTCTTCATTTTTTTCACCAAAGCCAAAAATGCCCTTCCTTTTGCACACAAAACCTTGAGCCTCATTTTAAAAATCATCTTGTGATGGGTTGTCTCTTTTTTAAAAAAATGAATAGGAAATTTTAAAGCCTATTTTTGGAGCTCTCTTTATGAAAAAAAATGTTATTATCTTAATATTATCAAATCAATCAAAAAAAAGAAAAAAGAAAAATGAAGTTTATTTGTGGCCAAATTTATAAAAGAAAAATATATGGCCTTGTCTTTTGTCTCTACTTTAATTGGAGAAATAACATACTTATCACTTCTCATTTTGGTTATGTTTTTTTATTTTGAGCTCAACCTTGGTTTAGTGTGTGTCTTAGCCTTCACTTTTATCTTTGCTTTTCACTTCCTAATTATTTACCTAAGCCAAGTCTTAACGCCTATTTTAAGTCCTATTGATCTTTAGAACGTAAATTCGCGTAGTGGAGAAAGTGTGAACGAACAAGCCTATGGCCACCATCATTGATGGATTTCTTTGGAGGTTACCTGTAGGTGTTTTAGGGTTAATTTTTATCTAGCAACCTAGTAGTTCGTTAATGCGCTGTTTATTTAGAACCTCTACTTTTTGTTTTTCCTTATTTTCATTTATTTTGGATGCCTTGTTTTAGGGATTTAGAAATGTGTAAACTTTTCTTATGTTTTAATGAGATTTTTAGGTCTCCACTTTCAAGTTTTCTATTATGCACTTCTCACCCCACTAGTTGTCAACATAGGAATTAGGATAGTTTAATTTTTCATGTTTTGGTTTTCTTAACTATGGAACCTAAAAGAGAAAAAATATATATCTTTTGCTTTCTTTTTGGTTTTTCCCTAGTTTTTATTTCTATTTGCTTGAGGGCAAGCAAATGTCTAAGCATGGGGGAATTTGATGACTAGTTTTAGTCATCATTTTTGGGGTAATTTAGTAGCCTAAATTCCCAAGTTTATTTATAATTTTGTTTATTTTATGTCTGTTTTGTTTTATTGCTCGTTTAATGTCTTTTATGTTATGATATTATAATTTCTAACTTTTGTGTTTTCTTTTCTTATGTTATGATTAGTTTAGTTTTAATGTTTGTTGTTTATTTTTATGTTTTGTTATTGTCTTATTATTGTTATGTTATATTACATTATGTGGTGTTTAGTTTTATTTATTATAATTATTATGTTCAATGTTAATGAATAATATTAAGTGTCTAATGTTTTGTTTTGTTATATTTTGTAGGTTCAAGCCCATGGTGCAGCCCCTACCCGAGCTCAAGTCCAACATGCATGCAGCCCTCATAATCAAGCCAATTTGGAGCAGCCCGACCTCCATTACAAGCCACCCGAGCACATCATTCAAGCCCAACACAAGTGCAGCCCGAGCCCTTCAACATGGAGCAGCCCTCTACCCAAGCCCACCTCTCAAGCAGCCCACAAAGCCTACAAGCAGCCCACTCCAACCCGAGCCCACTAACCATGCATGCATTTCCAATGCATGTTGTCGGCCCCTCTCTTTTCCCCTTTCTACACACTTCCATTCATTCCCTCTCTCTCTCTCTCCACATTATTGCATTCATGCATTCTCAACCCTCATGGCCGGCCACCCTCCTCTATATTCATCCACTTTCTATTAAAAATCTCCTATTTTCATTCCATTCAATGCCATTCAATGCATCCATTAAACCCTCTCTCTCCCTTCATTTAATTACATGCATGAACATCTCCCCTTATGTGGCCGCCCCCCCCCCCCCTCTCTCTCACTCCCATCTTGTCTCTTTTTAATTATTTTCTCCACTCTTATGACATTCATCCCCCCTTATTTATTTTACATTTTCCATTTGCATTTCCATAAATTAAATACATTGCATCCTCCCATTCTCTCCCCCCTTCATTTATTCCATGCATGAACCCACTTCACCATGCATGGTCGGCCCTCCCCTCTATTGCCCCTTTATTTCCACCATTTTCTAGAATCTTCCCTCCTCATCTATAAAAGGAGCCCATGGATACATGCTTTGGGAGGTTGGCTTTTGGAGAGAGCAAGTGGAGAGTACAAGTCAAGAGAGCTTTTGTAATTTTATTTCCTAGTTTGCCTTGTTGTAATTTCATTTTGTTTAAGAGATTTTAATATCGTTTTGTTTTAAGCATTGTGTACTTCTCTTTTTATAAATTATTATTAATGAAAATGTCCTTCTCTTATTTTATTTTGTCTTTCCTTTCAATCATGCGTAGCTAATTTTTTTTTAGCATTCGATCGTGAGGATCCATAAAATGAGATGAGGGTTTTTTTAATTTCATAGTTTTATTTTTGCTTAATTTTACTCGATCCTTCTTTGATTTTTATTTTGTCGACTCCGTATTTCCGGAATACGGTAGTAGGCTTTGGATCTCATATTTAAGTAGCCGAGAGGCTCGTGAATGTGAAAGATCACTCAAAGGAGGAAGGAGTTGAACGCAATCCTAGAGATAGAATGACGTAAATCTTTCGGATTGGAGTCAAATCTAATAGTGTGGGTCATCTTGATAATGCGGCTTCAGGCCTTTTTGACTTGAAAGAGATTTTGGTCAGAACGTCTATAAGTTAGGGGATTTAATACTCTAGCGAGATTATTTCCTAGTATCGGATCAGTCACGGTCGAGTATGATTTGCAAATTTAAAACTATGCCTTTTTATCCCTCTCATTTTCGTTTTATGGTGAATCATTGATCGAATGCTATCATTTTATTATAAGTTCTTCTTCTAAAAAAAATTATCTTTTATTTTACTTTTAAAAATTTTCAAATCCCAACAATTTTCCGGTAGGATAATAGTTCAAGCGTGAGTAGCAGTACTTGATACTACGATTCGATAGGTACACTTGCCTATTCGGGTTTTAGCCCATCATCGTCTCGGAGAACGGTACAGCTGTAGGGGAAATCATGGCTGGAGGTGGGGGTGGTGGGGACATATCCACTGGAGGAGGATCTCCCATTACTGGACTCCGGTATGTCTCGAGAAGCAATAGGAAACAAGTGTCAGAGATGTGCAAAAATATGGAAAATTTGCAAAAGACTAATAAAGCAAAAATGAAGGTGCGCGGGTGTGCTATCGTACAATACGGAATCCCTAAGCCTCTACACTTGGGTCTACAAGGATTCGGCTGCATGGTTCATCCCAAACCAAAGAACGAAGCGAGGGACACATGGATCCTGAAACTACACCACAAGGATGGATCGTGATCGCTCTGATCCATTTGTAAGACCCCCCATCCTTTGGCAGTGGTCGGGCTAGAGGTGATCTTACTTGCCCAAGACGTCCATCCAGTGCACCTTAAGGGGTAATGACCCACTCTGCTAAGCACTAGTTGGCCTCCTTGCTCAGCTTGAATCACAACATTTACATCTCATCACCGAGTTTAGCGGAAGCATTAACAGGGAGCCACAATAAATATATATAACAATATATATTTAAAAGAAAATGCAAAAGGTCGTAGCCATTATTTATACAAGAAGCCCGTAAGCTATATAGTACTATAACTAACAACTCCTCTCTCTCTCTCTCTAACCTCTGCTTGCTAGTACTCATGCCTCGAAAAACTAGAAACGATGGGGGCTGCCTCTGCTCGAGTAGTCCTATCAGCTGCCGTATCGTCCTGCAACAGCTGGTCGATACAGTGCTCCATCTCCAATGAATGGTTATTAAAATAACCGTTAGTCATAGATCTAAGTGGAAACAAATCTCCTCTACGGATCAATATCCTAGGGACGAGATCATGCACCCAACAAAAGTAGATAGCCAAAGCATTAGAGGGTTAGTACAACATTTCAAGAATAAGCTAAGTGTAACCAAAAAGAGGTGCAACATGGTATAATTGGACAATAAGAGATAAGCTATTCAAAACCTGTGCAAACATTGCAGATATTAAAAGTCGCGTACACATCGCAAGCATTCACAACCGCGTACACATCACATGCATTCACAGCCACGTACACATTACAGACATTCACAGCTACATACACATCGCAGGAATTAACAGTTGTGTACACATCACAAGCATTCACAACCGCGCATAACACCCTATGTCGATATAGTATGGACCGCTTCTTTTCAAGCAGGGTAGCAAGCCCTGCGGGCCTCACCGATGTGGCTATCGGTGATAGTCATTAGTCTGCCACTTCTGGTGGTGGGCGTACAACACAGCCCAGGACCAACATATAACCCCGTGTACTCTTGGATGTGAGCGATATCAGGCGATTTAACATTTTGGCTGACTAGCGTAGGAAACCCAATAAGGAAAACATAATGGTCGGACACCCGTGGTACTCATCTCCCTGTCACCTTGAGTCATCGAACTTCCCGCACCGGTACGAACAATCTGCGGAAGTGACTAACCCACCACGGTTTACCGCAAGAAATTTATAAGAAAACAAGTAAAATTAGTTTTGTTAGCATGTATCAGGTCTACAACGGCTTGCCCTTCTATACTTTAAATAATTCGGGCAAACGACACTTGGCTCGACTTTCGACAAGGAGCGTGGGAGCACTTTATTTGGGGCTAAATTAAGAGGAACATCTGAACTCCTATTATCCCCAACTAAGGCTCAACCTATCAAATCACTGCCCGTCAGGGCAGGACCCGTGCTTAAAATAGTAAATTGTAGAAACAAAAGAGCGGTAATAAATGTTGTTGTTAGTATAAGCTGCAAAATTGAAATGCTATAAAGAAATAGGACCAGTAGGACACTGGAGTAGTAATGAACTGAAAGTAAGTACTGAAAGAAATTGCGCCAGTATGAGATTAGAATAATACTTAAAATAAATGAACTGAACTGAAAGTAAATAGTAGGACCAGCACGAGACTGGAGCACTAAAAAGAAATTACTGAACTGAAATAAATAAATGAACTGGACCAATACGAGTTTGGAATAAAATATAATGAAAATGTTTAGTAGTCCAATCACTCCATTTAGGAGGCTTTAGTTCAATCTCTGTTTTCAAGAGGCTTGTTCAGTTCCATCTCCATTCTCAGGAGGCATGTTCGATTCCATCTTCGTTCTAAGGAGGCATGTTAAGTTCCATCTCGATTCTCAAGAGGCAAGATTCGGTTCTATCTCCATTCTCAGGAGGTTTAGTTAAGTTCCAACTCTATTCTCAAAAGGTTTCCTTGGATTTTGATACGAATGTGACGGCAAGTGTACCGGTCGCATAAGTAATATAAAATGGGCGAATTTCCCCATGTATCGATCTCTCAAGGAACACTGTAAGGTGGAGTTAATTTCGAGGAGGACTTGAGATTAAAGTCCTTAGGTCGGCGTTAACTAAGGGGGTTTTTGGTAATTGATGAAAAGGAAATTGAAATACTAATAACTACTCCTATGCAACGCCGCTATGCGATGCTTCGTCAGGCGGGAAGGAAGACTAGTCAGGCCGCTATGCACCGAATTGTTAGGCGGATGGGCGAGTTGGCAAGCGTAAGAACCAAGGAATATGAGGGTCGTAAGCACCTCTTCGCTGTGCACGCCACTAGCAATCGCTAGTGTGAAAAGAACAGATGGATGGTGGATGGACAAATAGGCGCAACTCTAGCAATTGAAGCGGTAAAACAAGGCAAGATTTACATAGACATAAACCTAACAAAGTTTAAACTAAATAGCTCATCAACATCTAAAATAAAGTCCTAAGTGCACATAAACAACAACAAAGGAAGTACAAGGCAAGAGTTCGACCGGATCTGAAGTCTTGCTGAGGGTTTGCAGTTGGATTCGTCGGGTTGACAATCAGCATCCAAGATCGATCCTCAACTGCGTCCGGGGTAGAGAAGGCTGTCACTACCTTCCAATGGACCCGTCTTCTTCATGTCACGATGCCAGAAGACGGTTGCAAGCTTCCCTTCGCTGGTTGGCTATGACACCAAAGCTTTCAATAAAGCTTATGGGTTGAAGGAGATGGCCGAGAGGAAACTCCGGCTTGAATATGGCATTGAAACCTTGCCCGGAGCCTCTCCAATGGTGAGGAGGAAGAAGGACGGCGGAACCCTCGGAGCTAGATGAAAATGGGGGTGGAAAAAGTGTTGTCCTGATCTGGAGAAAAATCTGCGCTTAAATAGAAAAAGATCAGAAAAATGGTCACGCACGGTCCCGCGCACGACCGTGCTCTAACCGTGCATTATTAACTTGCAGATCTTGATTGTGAAAGAAGAAGCGTTGACCCATGCGTTTTACTCGCGCACGGGCGATTCTGCCCGTGCGTGAAGGAAATCGCACGGGTAAACACAGAACGTAGGAAATCAAGGGAAAACAGTGGAACCGTGCATTTTACTCGCACACGGACGCTGCCGCCTGTTCGTGAACAAATCGTATGATTAACCACAGAATGGTGCCAAAACAAAAGGTACAAGACAACCGTGCATTTTCTTCTCGCACGGTTTGGCCAAAACCGTGCGTTAACCGTGCGTTTCAAATCTTCGATCTCATCTCGAAGAAATGTGTCAAGATCCTCGTGACCAAGTAAAACACACGATTACGAAGAAGCCGTGCGCTAAGGAAACGCACGACCGTGCATTTTTCACAAATTAGAATTCCAGCCTTGGGGAAAACACATCACCTGCACAGCAAAAACCAAAACTAGAGCACAAGCTCCTAGCACCAAAAAGGAATCAACATCTACCAAAAAGAAACATGGGGAGCACCATGTGCTTACCCCCAACAAAGAAATTTACAATTGCACACCCATGGGCCGAAATATTGCACGAAATTGTCAAAGACCGGACAATGCAAATATAACCGAAACTCGGTTGAAATGTAGTGCACGAGAAAGAAAACAAACCCAGATGAGTCCGAAAAACACTATAAATATCAAACTCATCACACCCCCAGACTTAACTATTTGCGCGTCCCGAGCAAACAAAATCTATGCAGATAGGGAAAATGACTTAGCTAACATAGAAATTACAATACGGAGTACCATGTGAAGTCGCATGCTCGTACGCGTACAAATATGATAGAAGAAATTTCTAAGTATGCAAAATAGTTTATACTTTTCATAATGCGTATCAAAATTTTATTATTACTTAAAAATGGAATCACGGTGAATCATCCGGTCACACGTAGGAAGAAAGTAGGCAGACCACTACGGTGAGCTTTGCCAAAGATCGGGGCTCAGGATCACCTCCAAAGGAATCCACCAATGTCGGGGACCATTCGCTTACCTGTTCATACTCTCTCCACAGCACTAGTTTGACTCAAACATGAATCTGTAGGACTTTAGGATAAGAGATGGGGCTTGGGTTACGGTGAGGTAAACAAGGATAAACAGGAAGGCTATGCACCTAACCCAAATGAGCTATCATAACAAAGAGAATCCATCAGCTAACCAAAATATATACGAGTACACCACACCCCCAGACATAACTTTTAACATATGGGTGAGTGCACCGCCTACTCCAAATATAATCACATCACTAATAGGATTTTCAATTATACTTTTGCTCTTTTTATTTTTTGCTTTTTACAAACATTTCTTTTTCAACATTTTTCTTTTTCATCTCAGCAAATATACCTTGGAGCACATCCACATTCATCACAAAGAGTACCACCACATCACACCCCAACATGAAAATAGAAAACACTAAAGCTCGACTTGGGTGTGTGACTAGGATCGGCAATGAGGATTTGGTGAATGAAGGTGGAGCTGAATCAAAAGAAGCGTAGGCACATCAGGGCTAGCAAGGATAAGACTTTAGAAATAGTACAAGCTCAACCAGGCCAAAATGATGGCCTACATCACACTCACACTAGACTAACCATACACCAATGCTTCGATAGTAGCTTAGGACAAGTTCTTAGCCACCGAGAAAGATAATCCTTCCTCCCGACTCGTGCAAAACAAGTCTAGTGACGGCTACACACATCCCTACACTACCATTTGATTCATACCGGATTAACCAATTTTTGAATAGAATAAATTTTTTTTACGCAAATAGAAAAATATAAAACTATAAGCATACAGAAAAATTAAATCTACTCAAATTTCTACACGAGACGAGAGAAGTTGACTAGAAGCACAGCAAGGTCAACATTTTACTCCGTCTCACAATCCTATGCAGCACAATAATTTTCCCAAATCTAACAAAGAAATGAGTTTAACTCGCATCACGCTAACAGCTAAGCACGCACTCATATGGGTACAGTTGTGTGCGATGCAATGAACAAATCAAAATACAATAATACAAGCTTCTAGTATGCACATGAAATATGCGCGTGCAAAAGGTAACAAAACTTGCTCTCCCCCAGACTTAAACTAAACTACACAACATATGATATAGACATTTAAATCAAAATGAGACAAGGGAAGAGGTTACCGAATTCTCAACCAGTGAGCATACCAGAAGACGCATGAAAAACAAAGGCAGGCCCGCCATACGAAAAATCACAACCCCGCCAATACGAATTTGCCAAGAATACCTGCAGGGGTGAGCTCCGTAAAAACACAAGAAAAATATACAAACTACAAAGAAATACTAAAGCAAAATAGACATGAAAAAAAAATGCAGAAAATGAAAGATAACTACTGGGGTTATTGTCATCCCAGCACGACTTATTGAATTCTATACAGTTTTAGCTAATGGGCTTATGAAAAGAAAAATGCACAGGTAACTGGCCTAATATCCGTTGTGGTAACCGGTATCGATACGAAGAAAGAGCAGTTACCCCTCTACCTACATAATAATACCTGCTCAACACAGGTAGAAGAAATAGGAAGTAAGATGAGGAGGAGCGTTGGTCCTCGCTCATCTCACCACAAAACAAATCCTTGCCTAGTAAGGTATCGTCCACCACAGGTATGCAGGAAGCGATGGCAACGTCATAGGCACCAGGCACATCGTCATCCCACCGTACCCGTGGAGACTCATCCTGCATAGGCTCAGAAAAAGAAGGGGGATCGAGTAATAAAAGAGATGAATAACTAAAATAATCAGAAAATGGGAGAGTGACTCCGGCTTAACTCTCAGCGAGATCCAAGCATAGCTCATCGTCGGTATCATATGAGTCATAGCAAGGGGAATCCGAGAGCTCGATGATGGGGATGGCGACCCACAACTTGATGACGACGCAGTTGATGACGATCCACCGCCACCACCCAAGGATCTGCGACGCCGCAACATTCGTGACGGACAACGTAACAACCTTCGCCCTCGGCACATGAAGAACTTTATTTAATTTGAGTTTGTCTTATGTTATGTTATTTTTGGGACATTTAATCTGGCCTGCGTTTAGCCAGCCTTTGCTACAATTTTATTTTTTATTTTGGTCTGCGTTTAGCCGGCCATTGTTGTTTTATTTTGTATGGGCTGCATATAGCCTTTGGTGTGTGCTTGGCTATATATATTAATCCATGAACTAGTGTAAGAGGAATTTTGAAGAGATAATTGAAAACCCTAAAAGCTTTTGCTCCTCTCCCTCTCATCTTGTGGCCGCCCCCCTCTCTTTCTCTCTTTCCCCTCTCCTAGTTTCGGCCTAGCCTAGGCCGACCACCCTCCTCCTCCTCCTCCTTCTAGCCGCCGGCCACCCAACTCTCTTCCTCCCTTTTTCTCTTCTCCCACTCCACCCCTCTCCTCCTCTCATATTGCTCTCCTAATTTTCGGCCAACTCCAAGAAGGATCACCTCGGCACGACTACGGATTGGGAAGGCTTTATTGGGAGTGACGCGGCGAAGGCGGTCGTGTGCAACTTCTTGGTTCATCTCCAGTAGGCTATTGGAGGGAGCGATCATTTGTTGTGGATCCACGACCTCGGATCTACAAACTCCGAGTGGGTAACGAAACCTCCTACAAAGAGTGCTCTTTTCTTAGATTTTTCTTGTTGGTGGTTAAGTTTTGGCGTGACTTTGGAAGCATCGAAATTTTCGTGGTTATTTTCTTGCGGATTTGCGTTTTTCTGAATATTTCTTGAAGAGTACGAAAAAGGATTGGCGATCCTTGCTTTGTTCTTGTTGGGGAAACATCCACCCTTTTCGAATCGGTTTGTTTTGGTGGATCTTTCTTTGGTACAACTCCGCGCTCATCCGGAATTAATATTATTCCTTTTAGCTTGTGTGGGTATAGGCCTATAGCCTATAGTCATACTCTAACGGTTGCTAACCGTGCGCTGCGTTAGTAAAAAGGTAAGCATATTCGGGGCTGCGTTAGTTGTGTGTTTGGGTAGATTGGAGCGGCGTAGGTTCTTGTACGGAGACGTGTGCGGCCACCGCGACCCAGTGGCCTACATCAACTTTTGGTATCAGAGGGAGGTTGTGTTGGTTTCCCAACCGACACCATCCTCTTGCGCTTCCATAGCTGGATTTGCCACTCACTTGGTCGCGCACAGCCCGTCACAATCCTTACAAAATCTGAAATTTTGCTGAATTTGGTCTGCAATTAGTAAAAACAGAAAAAAAAATTCAGAAAAAAAATTAGAAAAAAATTCTGGGAACTCGTCATTTTTTTCTCAGCGTAAAGGTCAAAAAAATAATTTTTGTTTGCTCAACGGATTTGTGTCAAAAAAATCTTCCTTTATAAAATTAATCTGTCCAGACCTATCTTAGCTTTCAGTTGTTCATGCGCACTAGGCTTGGGACTGAATATTCCCCCTCCACTTCACAAATGGCTAACCACCATGATGATGACCACACACCGGCCACCATCGCGGAGCTTCGGGAAGAGTTCAACACTAGGTTCGATGCTCTAACGCAATTAATACAAGGGTTGGCTGTCAACCAAGCGGTGCCCCGTAATCCCGCTGCTGGGATACCCAGACCGGGTTTTCCTCCCCAGGCCGCTCACCCACGCGATGATAGGCACAACCAATATCACGAGCAGGATGATGAACACACGCCTCGAGCCCCTTATGAGTTTGATTTAGCTAGAGCCGTTAAGATTGACCCACCCTCATACGATGGTATGGGTGAACCCCAGACATTTCTAGATTGGGTCATGGAGATCGAGTGTTACTTTGAGTGGCGTAACCTAACGGACGGCGAGAAGGTGCGGGTGGCACGAATGAACCTTATGGGTTGGGCCAAAACCTTCTGGTTAAATGAAGAGAGGCGACTAGGTACCGCGAATGGATTACCCCCAATTGGGTGGAATGCCATGAAAGCTCTTCTGACTGATCAATATGTCCCCGTGTATCACCGAACTCAAATGTTCGACGAGTTAGCCACCCTTCACCAGGGGAGCAAATCGGTAGCGGAGTACATGGGACGCCTTAAGGATATGATGGTACGTTGCGAGGTTAGAGAGATGCCAGAAGTTACGCTTTCCCGTTTCCGTAAGGGTCTTAATCCGGACATCCAAGGCAAGCTACTGCGTTATGGTCACACGGACCTCAACACTACCTTCAACGCTGCTTTGGATATCGAGAAACATATCGCCCACAAAACCAAGGGGCGATCCTTTCAGAAAGGAAAATCTATTCTAGGTGCCCCGCCCACGTCCTCCATGAGGGACAAAGGAAAATTCCGCTCGACTGATTCAAGCTCTATCGTTATTACTGCTAGGAACAACAAATATCCCAACGGCGAGAGAGTTCCGATAGGGAGAGTTAGTAAGACTAACGCCACTTGTTTTACGTGCAGGATACAAGGGCACTACGCTAGTGAGTGCCCCTCTAAATCGAAGCCCTTAGCTCTTATGGACTCCTCCTCTGAGCCCGCTGAAACTGTCTATGAGGCCGCGGACGAGTCTGAAGGCGAGCCTAGTGATATGGAAAATGAGTCTTACATGATGGTGATGCGTCGCATCTTAGCCACCCCGCGAGTATTGGACGATTATAATAGGACGAGCATATTTTCTCTGAATTTTAAAAGCGGTGATAAGTGGTGTAAACTGATCATTGATAGCGAGAGTTGTATGAATGTCATTTCGGAGAATGCAGTCGCGCGAATGAAAGTAAGCATGGAACCACACCCCCAACCATATAAGATCGCTTGGGTCAACAAAACCTCCATTGGGGTGTCCAAGCGATGTCTGGTTCCTCTAGTTATCAAGGGGTACGTAGATAAGGTGTGGTGCGACGTCATCCCCATGGACGTTTGTCACATATTATTGGGGCGTCCGTCGCTCTTCGATTATGATGTGACTCACTTTGGTCGTGCAAACACCTATGAGTTCAAGTTAAACGGCAAGACCGTCACCTTGGCACCCACTCCTCCTAAGGATCCCTCGATCGCCTCTTCGGACACAATTGTGCCCGCTGAGAAGAAAACGTTAACTCTAATTGGTAGGAAGGAGCTCGAGCGTCACTCCTTCGTTGAGGGTATCCTTTATGCTCTAGTTTGCCTACAAGTCAAGGGCGATGAGCCGTCATTTGAGAGTCTACCGCCGGCATTGCGTGATCTTTTAGAAGAATATAAGGATGTGTATCCGGAAGAGTTGCCCGCAACATTACCCCCGTTGCGGAATATCCAACATGCCATCGATCTCATCCCGGGTTCCTCCCTACCCAACCTACCACATTATCGATTGAATCCGTCCGCCCACGCGGAGCTGCAAACCCAAATTGCTGAATTATTACAAAAGGGATTTTTTCGTCATAGTAAAAGCCCTTGCGCCGTACCCGCCTTGCTTGCACCCAAGAAAGACGGGACATGGAGAATGTGCGTGGATAGTAGAGCCATCAATAAAATCACTATTAAATACCGTTTCCCCATCCCGCGTTTGGACGATCTATTGGACATGTTAGCCGGGGCCACGATCTTTTCGAAATTGGATCTTAGGTGTGGCTACCACCAAATACGGATTAGGGAAGGGGATGAGTGGAAGACAGCGTTTAAGTCAAAGGAAGGACTTTATGAGTGGCTAGTAATGCCGTTCGGGCTCTCCAATGCCCCCAGTACATTTTCTCGGATGATGACCCATGTATTTCAACCGTATATGGGGAAGTTCATCGTTGTCTACTTTGATGATATACTCATTTTTAGCACCTCGACTACCGATCATGAGAGGCACTTGAAGACTATTTTGGAGACGCTCCGAATGGAGGAACTGTTTGTCAATATTAAAAAGTGCACGTTTCATGTGCCATCTGTGGAGTTCCTAGGATACATTGTTAGCTCGGAGGGCATACACGTAGATCCCAAGAAGGTCCAAGCCATTGTGGATTGGCCGGAACCCACCAACATTAGGGAAGTTAGGAGTTTCCATGGTCTAGCTACCTTCTACCGCCGGTTCATACGCGACTTTAGTAGCATCATGGCCCCCATCACGGAGTGCATGAAGAAGGGTGACTTTGTTTGGTCCAAATCCGCCACCAAAGCGTTCCACACGATTAAGGCCCGAATGTCGGAAGCACCCCTCTTGCGATTACCAGATTTCAATAAGGTCTTTGAGTTATCTTGTGATGCATCGGGGATTGGTATTGGGGGCGTCTTAAGTCAAGAGGGGCACCCGGTTGGTTACTTTAGTGAGAAACTTGCGGGACCTAAGCTCAATTACTCTAACTACGATCGGGAATTTTATGCCATCATTCGATGTCTCCAACACTGGAGGCACTACCTCCTTCCTAAGGAGTTCGTTATACTTTCCGATCACGAGGCGTTACGATTCGTCAACTCGCAAGGTAAAATCAGTCCACGCCACGCGAAGTGGGTATCCTTCCTGCAGAAGTACTCCTTTAATATTAAACACCTGAAGGGCAACCTCAATCGGGTAGCTGATGCTCTGAGCCGCGTCACCCTTTTATTGACCACACTAGAGGTTAAGGTCGTAGGTTTCGAGCGTATCAAGGACGAGTATGTTCATTGTCCGGATTTTAAAGATATCTACCTATCCACCCAGAGCGAGTCACCCACGACCATTTCTGCGTACTATCTCCGTGACGGCTATTTATTCAAGCACGCTAAACTATGCATCCCTCGTTCCTCCCTTCGCCACTTTATAGTTTGGGAATTACATAGCGGCGGCCTCGGCGGCCACTTTGGGCGGGATAAGACCATTACCTTAGTGGAGGAAAAATTTTATTGGCCCGGTCTCAAGTCAACTGTACACAAGGTGGTCGAAAGTTGTAGAGCGTGTCAATTGGGAAAGGGGAATAAAACGAATGCGGGTCTTTATACCCCCCTCCCGATCCCTTCCGTTCCTTGGGAAGATATTAGCATGGACTTTGTCTTAGGCCTTCCCGTCACGTTTAGATGTCACGACTCCGTCATGGTGGTCGTTGACCGGTTTTCGAAGATGGCCTACTTCATTGCTTGTCACAAAACCGATGATGCGTCTCATGTCGCCAAACTATTTTTTAAAGAAGTCATAGGCCATAGGGGTGTCCCTAAGACTATTGTCACGGATAGGGACGTGAAATTCACGAGTTATTTTTGGAAAATGTTATGGAAGATCATGGGCACTAAGCTCTTATTTTCCTCGGCTTACCATCCACAAACGGATGGCCAAACAGAGGTAGTTAATAGGAGTTTAGGTAGTTTACTTCGTTTTATTGTGGGGGATCATAAGGGCACGTGGGATCTCATCCTACCACACGCACAATTGGCCTACAATAACTCCAAAAATAGGTCCACCGGACTCTCACCCAATGAAATTGTGCACGGCTACAAGGCACCCGTGCCTCTAGACTTAGTCCCGTTACCACCAACTTATAAATCTAGTCAGTTTGCTCAGGATTTCGCCTGACATGTTCACACCCTACACAAACGCATCAATCAAACGTTAGCCAAACAATATGCCTCTTATCAAGCTAACGCCAACGTACATCGAAGGGAAATCCACTTTAATATCGGCGATTTGGTTATGGTGCGTCTCTCCCCCGAACGGTTTCCGACGGGAACCATAAAGAAATTAGCAAATAAGAGAGCCGGTCCTTTTCGTATTTTAAAGAAATTAGGAGAGAATGCTTATCTCTTGGAAATACCCACTGATTGGGGTATATCCCCCATTTTCAATATTTCTGATTTAACGCCTTATATCTCACCACCACTCGAATTATCCGTCTCCCCGTTTTTGTCCACTACCAATTCTAATGGGTTTGGGGGTGAAGTTTTATCTGGATCGTTCTCTCCAGCAGCTGCCACCGGGGGTATGTCGCCTAATGAACTTGCTACATTTCCCTCTTCGTCGACTAACGTTTTTTCAAGTTTCCCCAAGACTGTTTTTGTGCCTGACAGGATTATTCGGGATGAGGTGCTTCCCTCTCCGCATGGTGACTCGAGACGGTTCTTGATCCGATGGCGTGACCGCCCTGCCTCTGATGATTCTTGGCTCTCTCCTTTGGAGGTGGCCCTTCTGGACAAAGCTCTCCTACAGCAGTACCTGCTCCCCTCCTCATCGGTGATGAGCCCTTTCGAGCGGGGGAGGGTTGATGGGGACGGCGACCCACATCTTGATGACGACGCAGTTGATGACGATCCACCGCCACCACCCAAGGATCTGCGACGCCGCAACATTCGTGACGGACAACGTTAAAACCTTCGCCCTCGACACATGAAGAACTTTATTTAATTTGAGTTTGTCTTATGTTATGTTATTTTTGGGACATTTAATCTGGCCTGCGTTTAGCCAGCCTTTGCTACAATTTTATTTTTTATTTTGGTTTGCGTTTAGCCGGCCATTGTTGTTTTATTTTGTATGGGCTGCATATAGCCTTTGGTGTGTGCTTGGCTATATATATTAAGCCATGAACTAGTGTAAGAGGAATTTTGAAGAGATAATTGAAAACCCTAAAAGCTTTTGCTCCTCTCCCTCTCATCTTGTGGCCGCCCCCCTCTCTTTCTCTATTTCCCCTCTCCTAGTTTCGGCCTAGCCTAGGCCGACCACCCTCCTCCTCCTCCTCCTTCTAGCCGCCGGCCACCCAACTCTCTTCCTCCCTTTTTCTCTTCTCCCACTCCACCCCTCTCCTCCTCTCATATTGCTCTCCTAATTTTCGGCCAACTCCAAGAAGGATCACCTCGGCACGACTACGGATTGGGAAGGCTTTACCGGGCGTGACGCGGCGAAGGCGGTCGTTTGCAACTTCTTGGTTCATCTCCGGTAGGCTATTGGAGGGATCGATCATTTGTTGTGGATCCACGACCTCGGATCTACAAACTCCGAGTGGGTAACGAAACCTCCTACCAAGAGTGCTCTTTTCTTAGATTTTTCTTGTTGGTGGTTGAGTTTTGGCGTGACTTTGGAAGCATCGAAATTTTCGTGGTTATTTTCTTGCGGATTTGCATTTTTCTGAATATTTCTTGAAGAGTACGAAAAAGGATTGGCGATCCTTGCTTTATTCTTGTTGGGGAAACATCCACCCTTTTCGAATCGGTTTGTTTTGGTGGATCTTTCTTTGGTACAACTCCGCGCTCGTCCGGAATTAATATTATTCCTTTTAGCTTGTGTGGGTATAGGCCTATAGCCTATAGTCATACTCTAACGGTTGCTAACCGTGCGCTGCGTTAGTAAAAAGGTAAGCATATTCGGGGCTGCGTTAGTTGTGTGTTTGGGTAGATTGGAGCGGCGTAGGTTCTTGTACGGAGACGTGTGCGGCCACCGCGACCCAGTGGCCTACATCACTCGAGGTCCTCAGTGGTGGTTTGGACCTCCTCATCAAACAAGGAAGTGTCAAATTCCTCATTAAAAAGGATCTCCTCATCAACACACCTCGGTGCGTCATCATGTTCCAAGACATAATACTCTCCATTAATGAGAATAACGTCCTCGTCACACCATGACGCAACCTCAGACACCAAATCACCATCGGGCATAACAACATCAACCGACTCACTACAAAGAGGAGTAGCACAATTCGGCAAAAACTGTGTAGGGGAAAAGCTGCTATCTAAATCAAGCACTGAATGAGCAGGTCCCAACGCAACATCATTCACAGACGCCACCCCGTCGATAGGAATAATCCCTGCTGGAAAATAATGAGCAAGGTGCGCTATGTCAGTGTATGGGCCAGGCAACACCCTGGTAGGCTCGTCTACAGCAGTCTTCTGCGAATGGGAGGTAGTTGCAGGCACGCCCACAGAGGGAGAAGGCTCGCACAAGCGAAGGCAGTCCTTCACCATGTGGTATACACCTTGACATAGAAAGCTTCTCAAATAATGCTCGGCATTTTGAGCATCCATGGCATCTATGCATCGGTGCAAAGTGTCAATAAGACGACACTCAGCAACAGAAGACATCGCGAACAAAAATTAATTGCAGGAAAAATGCTACATGGCTAGAATAAAAATTAGCACGGATCTGCTATCTAAACCAAAAATTAGAGAAGGGCAAAAAGGAATAAGCAAAATAAAAAAATTCTAAAAATGAAGAATGATATGCACAAATGGAAAAGGGCTTCAATCTACAATCTACCTCTCCAAAAACACACACGACTGTGTTCCCCGGCAACGATGCCAAAAACTTGATGCTAAGGTGACGGCAAGTGTACCGATCGCACAAGTAATATAAAATGGGCGAATTTCCCCAAGTATCGATCCCTCAAGGAACACAGTAAGGTGGAGTTAATTTCGAGGAGGACTTGAGATTGATGTCCTTAGGTCGGCGTTAACTAAGGGGGGTTTTGGTAATTGCGGAAAAGGAAATTAAAAAACTAACAACTACTCCTATGCAACGCCGCTAAGCGATGCTTCGCCAGGCGGGATGGAAGACTTGTCGGGCCGCTATGCACCGAATCGCTAGGCGGATGGGCAAGTAGGCAATCGTAAGAACCAAGGAATATGAGGGTCATAAGCACCTCTTCGCAGCGCACGCCACTAGCAATCGCTAGTGCTGCAAGAACGGATGGATGGTGGATGGACAAATAGGCGCAACTCCAGCAACTAAAGCAGTAAAACAAGGCAAGATTTTCATAGACATAAACCTAACAATGTTTACACTAAAGAGCTCATCAACATCTAAAATAAATTCCTAAGTACACATAAACAACAACAAAGGAAGTACAAGGCAAGATTTCGACTGGATCTGAAGTCTTGCTGAGGGTTCGCGGTTGGATTCGCCGGGTTGTCAATCCGCGTCCAAGCTCGGTCTTCAACTGCGTCCTGGGTAGAGAAGGCTGTCACTACCTTCCAATGGACCCATCTTCTTCGTGTCATGATGCCAGAAGAAGGTTGCAAGCTTCCTTTTGCTGGTTGGTTGTGGGACCAAAGCTTTCAATAGAGCTTATGGGTTGAAGGAGATGGCCGAGAGGAAACTCCGGCTTGAATATGGAATTAAAGCTTGCCCAGAGCCTCTCCAATGGTGAGGAGTAAGAAGGGCGGCAGAACCCTTGGAGCTAGACGAAAATGGCAGGTGGAAAAAGTGTTGTCTTGATCTGGAGAAAAATCTGCACTTAAATAGAAAAAGATCAGAAAAATGGTCACGCACGGTCCCGCGCACGACCGTGCGCTAACTGTGCGTTATTAACTTGCAGATCTTCATCTCGGAAGAAGAAGCGTTGACCCGTGCATTTTACTCGTGCACGGGAGATTCCGCCCGTGCGTGAAGGAAATCGCACGGGTAAATACAGAACGCAGGAAATCAGGGGAAAACAGTGGAACCGTGCGTTTTACTCGTGCACGGGCGCTGCCACCCGTTCATGAACAAATCGCATGATTAATCACAGAATGGTGCCAAAACGAAAGGTACAGGACAACCGTGCATTTTCTTCTTGCACGGTTTTGCCGAAACCGTGTGTTAATCGTGCGTTTCAAATCTTCGATCTCATCTCGACGAAATGTCTCGAGATCCTCTCGACCAAGTAAAACACACGATTACGAAGAAACTGTGCGCTAAGGAAACACACGACCGTGCATTTTCCACAAATCAGAATTCCTACCTTGGGGAAAACGCACCACTTGCACAGCAAAAACAAAAACTAGAGCACAAGCTCCCAGCACCAAAAAGGAATCAACAACTACCAAAAATAAACATGGGGAGCACCATGTGCTTACCCGCAACAAAGAAATGTGCAATTGCACACCCATGGGCCGAAATAGTGCACGAAATGGTCAAAGACCGAACAATGCAAATATAACTGAAACTCGGTTGAAATGTAGTGCACGAGCAAGAAAACAAGCCCAGATGAGTCCGAAAAACACTACAAATATCGGACTCATCAGGTTTCACTCATTATTAAGATCTAATAACAATTCCGTTTCGCCCTTTTTAATCACGGCTTAATCGGATTAGGGGAAGCTTATTATGAGTTACATTTTTATTATTCATCCAAGAATAAATATTAATTTGATTGCTTGTGTCGGATCGAATCCGAGAATCTCGTTAGAGGGCTCATTTTTTCTCGAATTTCAACCTCGAAAATCATTTTTAACACATGAAGGGAATTCTTCACCCGTAACGAGGTTGTGGATTATTTTTCTCGAAGTTCATAATTTCGACTTCCGAGTCTACCAAAAATGCTCGAGAGTTATTTGAAAATGAGACACTTAGTGGTTTTGCAAAAACCCAAAAATACTCAGAGCTGAAAATCTTGCTTCGATAACTCTCGTCGATTACTCATTTGAACTTAATATTCAATATATAAAGTGGTCGCGCGCTTCGATTTCCATTTTCGAAGAATTTGAGTGCATAAATCTCCGAGTGTGACCCTAAGCTCCAAGAATTTTGAAAATCTTTAAATTTTATCCCAAGGTTCCCAAATTTAAATACAACCTTTAAGAGGGCCTGAAAAGAGCCTAGAAATTTTTCCAAAATTTTCCGAACAATTTTGGGCCTCTAAATTGGCCAAATAATTATTGTTTAGGATTTTAAAAATACCAAATTAACTATAAAAATTACCAAAGCTTTTGTGTAGATTGTCCTTATTAAGGGGAATAACTTTCATGTTCAAAACATTTTTCCAACAAGCCTAGATTACTCTCTAGAAAATAAAATGCTCATTTTAATTGTAATATTATAATATTCATAAATATTATAATTTTTTTTATAATTTATATCATCTTCTCCCCCTGCTGCCTGTACCAAACAGCCCTTATGGATCTTCTCCCCCGCCGGCCGGCCATGGCTCGGCCCCCGGCCGACTCCCCGGGGGTGGGCGCTCCCTCGGGCGGCGGTCTAGCGGCCTACCGTCGCTGACCATCGTCAGAGCTATTTTTTATTTTGAATAGAGGGGAGGGGGTGACGGCGGCGGTGCTCTTGCCACCGGAGCTTGCATGCAAATTGTCTATAAAGAAGGGAGGAAGGAGAGGAGAAGGTTTCCACCTTGTTTCTAGGCTTTTAGGGGCTCTCAACAAAGTTTCCATGAGAGGTGGCTGAGGTGGCGGTGGAGCTCGGCTGAGCTTTTTCCGGCGAAGCAGAGATCTGTCAGGGCTGGTGGTGGCTCATTTTGTGCTTGGAAGAGGGGTGAGACTAATCAAAAGGGGGAGGTGTCCTTATATAGGAGTTTGATTTGCCCCTCTCCTCTTCTCCCCAATGTGGGATTATTCTCCCACGGAGGAGAAGGGATGGACTCCTCCCAGCTGTCCAGGATAGGTGGCTGCCATTAGGTAGGTGTGGTACAACCACTTATCACCAACTTAGAGGCATGGCTAGGTTAGATTTTAACTTGGGCTTGAGAAAGAGAAAAAAGAGGGAGAGGGTGATCATATCTTTGGCCCATGGACCATCCTCCTTGCTAGAATTCAAGACCCATATGAGGTTTATATTGGGCCCAAAGTTGGCCTACATGAGTGGACTCAAGAGGATGTGTGGTGGAAAGGTTTTTAAATCATAAAATTTATGTTTTAAGAGGTTTTACAAAAGTCAACCATGGGATGGGTCCTCCTGTGGGTCATGGTCAAAAAAGGCCCAAGTCATCGGGGGCCGGCTCAATGTTGGGGTGTCATGTCACAATGTGTGTGCGCATGGTTTTTGGTGCATGACTAAGCTTGATTTGACCACGGATTGACCACCCATCACTGAGACTGGCCGACATGAATTCGGTTGACTTCCTATTGACCATACGAATGCAATGTCACTAATCGGGGTCAAATCGGAGTTCATTTGTTAAATATTCAAAATCTGCGCATCGCAACGCGCTAAAATGGTCAAAATGCTCATATTCATCATTAGACTATGAATTGTGACGTAACAAGTTTAGATGCATTCGTATTGACTATACGAAGTCATAGGAACTGATAGAGCTCAAATTAGAGTTCCCTAAGTCAATATCCAAAAATCTCGTTTTCTCGACGTTCTACTACGAATGACCATATCCACCATATGAACTCAGAATTCAACGGAACGAGTTCCAACACATTCGTATTGACTATAAAAGGACACAAGAATTGACAGAACTCAAATCAGAGTTCTCTAGCTAGATATTCAAAAATCTCATTTTCGCAACGTTCTACGAGGAACGATCATTTCCACTATATGACCTCAGAGTTCAACGAGACGAGTTCCAATGCACTTGTATTGACTATAAGAGGTCACAAGAATTGACAGAACTCAAATAAGAGTTCTCTACCTCAATATCCAAAATTCTCGTTTTCGCGACGTTCTACTAGGAATAGTCATATCCACCATATGACCTCGAAATTCAATTGAACGAGTTCCAATGCACTCATATTGACTATACGAGGCCATAAGAACTGACAACTCAAATCAGAGTTCTCTAGCTCGATATTCAAAAATCTCATTTTCGCAACGTTCTACGAGGAACGCTCATATCCACTATATGACCTCAGAGTTCAACGGAACGAGTTCCAACGCACTCGTATTGACTATATGAGGTCACATAAACTGATAACTCAAATCAGAGTTTTTTTGCTCAATATCCCCGTCTAGGGTTACCTCTGTTGGAGTTACCATGGTGATCTAGAAGTTGTCAAACATGTAATCTCACTGCCAACGCGATATGAGCCTGCAGGGTCGCACATAAGAGCTGTGGAGGAGTTGGAAGATTGACCGTATTGGTAAAGGTTACCAATCACCATTATGTATGGGGTCAGGCAATTGTTGCCAGTAAAGTTCATAGGGCATGGATAGTCGAAAGGTCGTCGAGTTTGACTCGACGACCAAGGCAAATCGTCGAGAATGTCTCGACGACCAAGGCAATGTCGTCGAGAATGTCTCGACGACTATGGGGTTTTAGTCGAGAATCAATCTGATAGATTCGTCGAGAATCAAAGACTTAGTCGTCGGGACTGTCCATCGATTCTCGCCGAATCTGCCTGATGATTCTCGCCGATCGACGAGTATCGTCGAGAGTCGTCGAGTATGACTCGACGACTAAAGGCCATTCGTCGAGAATCGTCCCTGATTCTCGACGACTTGGCGCTTGATTCTCGCCGAACGCCTTTGCCGATTCTCGCCGAATTCTTCTAGGGACCCTATGCTGTGTGGTCTGCGGATAGCCATTCCTTTAGGTCTATTTATACCTTTGGTATAAATAGACACTTAGGGTTTTGGAAAACAAAAGAGGACTTGTGCTTTTCTTGCGGCCGATTAGAACCCGACGGAAAGAGTTTCGCTGATCGCTCGTTCCGCCGCATCCCGCACATCGCCGGACGGAAGTGTTCCGCCGCCGTGTCTGCTCCGCTGACCCTCCCATTTCCGGCGATAGTCGTTGTTCTTGCCTCTCCTGGCGCGGACCTAGCAGTCCGTGGAGTTGCAAAGGTGCGTCTGTCTTCCTCCCGATTGTTCATGCGACGAGCAGTTCGGGTTTCTCCTGCTCGTGTGGATTTCTGCAGAGACGTGGATATTATTCCACGTACAACTTGCCACCAACAGCACTCAATACTTGGAGCATCTTCGTTGAGTTGTGACTCAACGCCACTAAGGTATTTTGCCCTAGTTATTTTGTTTACTTCTTGATACAACGATCATGGCCAGATCCAGTTCTCTTAGGATGTTCTCGTCCTTTTCCTTTCCGCTGCGTGCACAAAGTGTTGTGCCAACCCTCACGAGAAAACCCCATCAACCTCCTACCTTAGCATGGGTCATGATTAGAGGTTCAGGTCACTTTTATTGGGCCACTAGGGTTTTAGTGGTCCAATAAAAGTCAGGATGTTACAGTCATCAAGTGTTCATGATGTCTCTCGACAATTGTTGAGTTGCTACTACGCAACGGTAGTGTTCGTCGAGTGCGTCGAGTGGATTCAACGAGCCCTGAGTGTACTCGCCGATCGTAAAGTTACTACCGCATGATAGTAGCAGAATACCGCACGGCGGTAGTCGAGCTGAGTTATTGGTAAATCTGTGAGCAACCAGTCAGCGGTATAATTACCGCTGGATATAACATATTGGTATAGTTCTCCATGAGTTATCGCATAGTGGTAGAAGAATATCGCGTGGAGGTAGTATGCCAGGTGTCAATGCCTGAGTAGTGGGTTTGGAGGTACCGTGTGGCGGTAGCATGCTACTGCATGGTGGTAACCCTCAGATTAGGAAAACCGAGATCTGATCGGTCATTCCTTTGTAATCAATGTAAAGGACTTAGCCGCCAATTTTCTTCTTCACATGCAAAACTCTTCTCTGAGAAGAGCGAGAACCCAAGGTAGATGCCACCATGCCGCCAAGAAGGAGGACACGATCCATAGCCGGAAACCAGGTGAGCTTCCCGCCCTCTCCCTTGGTGCTAGATCTTTAGATCCAAAGTGTGGGAGAGACATAAACTCAAGAGAGCTTGATTTGAGAATTTAATGGAGATTTCCTAGGAAGAATCCATGCTAGAACATTCGTTCGAGGTTGCCGATCTCCACATTAATGCATTCAATCATCTCCCCTCTTCATTACGAATATGACAGACTTGATCTCGTGAAGAACCATGGTATAATGTGGGAGAAATGGAAGAGAGATGTTGGTTGTGCATTGTACGATGGCTGGAGGAAGGAGATGAACCAATGTCGTTCGTTCATCTTTATGATGCGTGCAAAAGTGCTGTACGAAAATCTATTTTTTGTGTGCAACAGATTTCAAGGCCAGTTTCAGGCATGATCCGGTCTGATTTAGGTCTCGAGCTCAACATAAAAGTTGTAACCCTCAGAAAGACCTTTCCAACGGATGGTTAAAAATTTTTTGGGTAGATCTGTAGCCTTGAGAATGTTCAGTCAAAGTTGTTGCACAGTAATAACATGTGTGCAGGCTGCGTTCTGTCTAAGTGTACATTGCTGGGTTGAAATCCGATTTCAGGTGTGATGGATTTAGATTTGGATCCCAGGACTAACAGGGAATTTGTAGCCCTTGAAGATACCTTTTCGATTTGGTGTTGTTCATAATTATTGGTGGATTGTAGCTTTTTGAATTCCAGTTTTAGTAAACTATAACGCGTAGCCGTGATGTCTTAATAATTGATGATTACATTATTTTATGAGTTGATCACTCAGGAGATCAGATGGTAAATGGTTGATGATAATGTGATCACTCTTTGTATGATTAATGTGTTTTGGAAAGAGTACTTGTTGTGAGTATTTGGTGGTTTGTGAAATGAAGCTCGGTGGAGAAGATTACAAAGCTATAATGTTTATGCTTACGATAAATTCTAAAAAAGTGGGTTGGATGAGGCAAACCCTATGGCCATAAGAAGAGTTGAATATTGATCTCAAGTATTGAAGGGATGAATGATATATTCCACTGCTTAGAGTTATGTAAACTCACTACAGGTAGCATTGAGGGATTGATGTGGTAATTAAGGTGAACTGCCACTTGTGTTAAATATGGACCCTTGCGTGTCTTGGAGCACAACGTTAGTTATGATATGAAGGGACTCAGTTGGAGCCTTTGAATGTATGATGGCATGGTAATTGCAAATTGTATAGGTTGGGTGTGTGTTGACACACGGTATATGATCCTGCGAATAGGACTTGGTGATAGTTCTACGGGCTCGGTAGTCATCACACCGACGGGAGCTGGCAGTTGGACTTGCCCTGAGTCCTATACGAAGTACTTGTCTACCATAAGTATAGTTTGTGACATTCGAGATCGAATTAGGGCATAGAAAGGGAAGGATGCTGCTTTATCTCTGGTGTTACAAGCAATTGCAGGAGGATCAGCAGAATGATATACAGTAGAAGAATACCTAATTCATTTCCATGAAAGACTTTACATGACCGCAGGTGGTGGGATTCGGGAAGACATCTTGAGAGAGGCTCATTACAACATGTATTCAGCGCCTCTTGGAATTGCCAAAATTTACACCGACTTGCGGAGGACCTTGTTTTGGCCAAGGATGAAGAGGGATGTCGCATACAATATTACACACTGTGAGGCTTGTTAGAAGACAAAGGTGGAGTGCAAGAGCCCTGGCAGATTATTACAAACATTGCCTATTCCAGAGTGGAAGTTTGATGATATCTCCATCGATTTTGTTCATGGTCTTCCCTGATCTCGCTCAGGGAATGACACGGTTTGGGTTATTGTGGATCGCTTGACAAAGGTTGCCAAGTTTATCCTCATGAGGAAGGGGCGCATGTTGATATATTTGTGCGTCTCTTTATGGAACAGTTTGTTCAGTACCATGGGGTGCAAAAGACGATAGTCTCAGACTGTGATGGTCGTTTCACCTCCAAGGAATGAAAGGCAATTCAAGAATATTTGGGTGTTTTCCTTACGTGAAAGTATTTATATTCAAGGTAGCTTGCAACCTAGAGGGGGGGGGGGGGTGAATAGGTTGATTTAATTCTTGTGACTATCTTTTAATTTCTTTCTTTAGTATTTAGTGTTTGGCAGTTGATTAACTTTCAAGAACCTAAACAAAGAAAATAACACAGAAAAGCACACACAGAAATTTATAGTGGTTCCCTAGATTATGGTTACATCCACTCTCCTCCCACCTTTCTAACTTTCAATTAGGAAAGGCACTTCTCCAAAAATTAGCTCAAAGAGCTTACACCTCAGATCCCTCAGGATCTCTCAGTCTCCTCCAAGACTTAGGTCTCAGGCACAAGTACCCTACAACTTAGTGATCAGCAGATCACCTACCTCAGACCAATGGCCCTACAACTCAGGCTGGGAGGACAGCCCTACCTCATATCCAAAAAGGATCGTACTTCAAAGAGAATGACTCTCCTACCTCAGGATATTAAGCCCTACCTCAGATCCAAGGGATCCTATAGCTTAGGCACAAGTTCCCTACAACTCAGTGAGAATGACTTACGTACCTCAGGGTCAAAAAACCTTACAGCTCATTGATCAACAGATCACTTACCTCAGATCCAAACTAGATCCTACACTCAGAGAGTATAAGTCTCCTACAGCTCAGGAAAATTTTCCCTAGCTCAGGCCAAAGGCCCTACAACTCAGATCTAAAAGGATCCTACAAAAAAATAGTGGTTTAATTAATTTGACACAGAGAAATTTTTCCGTGTCAACAACTAGGGATGAGTTATCTTAGCTCTATCTTACTTAATAGCAGCAGGAAGAAATTTCTTCCTATCCTGGAAGAATTTAAGAATATAAATTCTGAACTTGCTGAAGAAGACGGAAGAGTAGCTAGGTCTTCAGTTCCTCAATCAGCTAACTGAGCCCGCAAAAGACTTAAGGCTCTCTTTTCTTTATTTATCTGAAGGCTTTCTGATCTTACTGTAGTAGAAGAAAATGCAACAACAAACTGAACTTTTGGTTCTTCCTGGAAGACTTCAAGCTTTTTCTTGGCAGTAATGGCGAGGAAGATAAAGTCCAGCTGCTTTTTCTCTTGCTGAATAAAAACCTAAAAGTTCCTTTCTTCATGCTGAAGCTGTCTGATGAGTTGTAAATATACGCATATTTTTGTATTTTATTTAAGTCATTTTATTATTATTTCATAGTTTTTAGTTTGTTTTGTTTACTAATTTGTTTATTTTTGCAAATAATTTCTAACTTAGCTTTATTTTTGTTTTTCTGGAATTTTCGAGAAAATTTGTGAAATTTTCATAGGACACGCCCGTGTCAAAGAGGTCGCGCCCGTGACAGGGCATGTTCCTTTGATTTTTCCATCAAAACGGGTTTTCTGCAGAGAAATGGCAAGACACGCCCGTGGCCTGACTGTCACGCCCGTGTCCGAGCACGACACTCAACGCCGTCGACACTCAACGCTACTCAATGCCGTCGACACTCAACGCCACTCAACGCCCAGCCAACACGCCCGTGACACTCCTGTCACGCCCGTGTCAATCAACTCAGTAACCCAGTCAAAGATAAGTTTCTGCCGACATCAAAACTTCCAGCTAGCTTGACACGCCCCCCTGTCATGCCCGTGACAAGCTTGTCACGCCCGTGACCGACACGTGGACCGCCCCGAAGTAAGCTCTGTCGTCAAATCGCCGGATCAACTCATGCACAGTACCGACATGCCCCCTGTCACGCCCGTGACTAGGGCATGTCACACCCGAAAATTTTGTCTATAAATAAGAGCTTTCAGAAAGCTTTCCTGTTCTCTCTTTGGACCATTTTGCTAAGGGGAGGTGCTGCCTAGATGGACTTCAAGCCTTGTAATGGAATTTTCTCCCCCTCTCTTTAATTTTTCTTAGCTTTGTAACCTTTTGTTTTAAGTAATAAAATTTGTAGATTTTCTCCCTTTCTTGGTTTTGGATTTCATCTATGTGCCCTCTCTTATGCAATCTTATTTATGCTTTGTTTTATTTTTAGTTTTATTTTCTTTAAAATGTGTGTGTGTGTGTATGAGAATAAGTTTTAGCTTTTGTTATTTTGTTATTTCTTTTTTACTTAACTTGTTTAGCTTAGGATTTTATCGTATTTTCTAGCTTTAGACATCCCCATTCCGATGAGTGGCTAACCGCTCTTAACCCTCAATATCGAAGAGCATTTAGACAGATAAAATTGCTTTAAATAATTAAAGGCCTTATTTTTCTATTTAATTAAAATTACTTAAGGTTTGCTTCGGGTTAACGACGCGTAGGACCACATAATCGATGTGTGGTCTCTATTTCCGTTATCCATACGCAATGCCGAGAGGCCGCACATATGGACCGATCCCCCTTGGGTAAAGAGAACTGAGTACACCCCCTCGAAAGAGGAGAAGCGCAGTTCTGCCGGATTGGGTTCCCCACCCAATAGAGGGGTTCTTAGTGTAATGTGGGCGTTAAGGGGAATCCTGGTTGAGTTACCATGGTGATCTAGAAGTGGTCAAACATGTAATCTCACTGCCAACGTGATATGAGCCTGCAGGGTCGCACATAAGAGCATGTGGAGAAGTTGGAAGACCGACTGTGTTGGTAAGGGTTACCAATCACCGCATAGAATGGGGTCGGGAAAACGTTGCCAAAGAAGGTTCTTAGAGACTAAGGCAAATTCGTCGAGATTCGTCGAGTATGACTCAACTCTCTCAATGCCAAGGCAGATTCGTCGAGAATCGTCGAGTATGACTCAACGCTCTCAACGACAAGGCAGATTCGTCGAGAATCGTCGAGTATGACTCAAAGCTCTCAACGCCAAGGCAGATTCGTTGATAATCATCGAGTATGACTCAACGCTCTCAACGCCAAGGCAGATTCGTCGAGAATCGTCGAGTATGACTCAACGCTCTCAATGCCAAGGCAGATTAGTCGAGAATTGTCGAGTATGACTCAACGCTCTCAACGCCGTTTCTGCAAGGTGATTCTCGTCGATCGATTCTGAAACCCTATTTTGCTGTGGTCTGCGGATAGCGATTTTGCCTAGGTTTATTTATGCTTTGAGTATAAATAGACACTTAGGGTTTTGGGAAAATCATCGACCAACATCAGGATTTCTATAGCCGAACGGAAGCCGACGGAAAGAGTTCCGCCGATCTCCCGATCCGCCCAATCCCGATTCCGCCAGACGGAATTGTTCCGCCACCGTGTGTGCTCCGCCGACCTCCTCCTCTCCGACGATCGTCGTCAGTATTGCCTTTCTTGGCGCGGGCCTAGCAGTCCGTGGAATCGCAAGGTGCAGTCGATCTTTTTCCCGACCCTTCGTGCGACGAAGCTATGTGTTCTCTCGCTCGTGTGGATTTCTGCAGAGACATAGACATTATTCTACGTGGAACTCCCCACCGATAGGACTCAGATCTTGGAGTACCTTTGTTGAGTTGTGACTCAACACCGAAGAGGAAATTTTGTATTGTTAATTTTGATAACTTCTTTATTCAACATTCATGGCCCGATCCATTTCTCTTTGTGTTGTTCTTGTTTTATTCCTTCCACTGCGTGCACAAGTGTTGTGCCAACCTTCATAGAAAACCCAACAGTGGTATCAGAGGGAGGTTTCGGCCATGATTGTTGTTTTGGAAGTTAGGTTATTCCAGTACGTGTAAACCTAGGGATTTAGAAGTGTTCTAAATGTCTAGATTTAATCTTGGCAACCCTGTCAGGAACGTCTGGAATTTCGTGGTTATTTCTAATTGTTAGAAATTGTTGTCTCCTTAGCAGTAACCGTCTCTCGAATGGTTAGTGAACCAATGTTTTGTTTTGGATTTTGCATCCAACAATGAGAGACGAGCTTATCTACTTCTTTAAGTTGAGTTGTCTTTGTTTTTTTCCAATGCATGTAAATCTGAAGATTTGGAAGAGTCCGGATGTTCAGATTTAGCCCTTCCTTTCTATCAAATGTTGATAATGTCAGGTTGGGCACATAAGGGATGCATGTGGATTTTAGAATTGTTCTTTTGTGGATGTGCACATTGATCAAATGTTGATCGTGGTTAATTGTTAACCTATAATAAAAATCCCTTCCTTTAATATTAAGTGTTCGGATGTCTTTCGATGGATGACACTCTTCCTGCCTCGATCGATGAAGTGTGGGCTTGCGAAAGAAAGGTGCATTAATCTATCTTGGTAAGGGTGCGAGCGGATAATTGTGATATCCCACTGTCGACATCGGGTCCATCTTAACTAGGTGACCTCAAAAGTTGAGTGCCTAGAGGCATAGGGTTGGCATGCACCATATGATGGATGTGAATAAGGAGTTATTCACCAACCATACAAGAATTGCATGAGGATGCAATTGGCAAGCGTTGCCTACCTAAATAATCGCATTGTGAGAGGAAAGCCAAAGCTGACTCATAGTGTTGTTGAAATACGGATCTTGTCCACTAAGAGAGTAGCTTGCATGAACTATCCGAATTGATAGTGAGGGCTATTATTTCGAATAAAATAGTGGGAGTTTTTAATTGAAGTCCAAATTAAGAAAATAATTGTATTTTGAAATTTTGGTACAGATTTATTCTGTATGAATTCTTGTAGAATTCCATGGCAAGTGGTTCACACTCCACTCTGTCTCTGAGAGCCATCCTTGAGAAGGATAAGCTCAGTGGGACTAACTACATGGACTGGTACAGAAACCTGAGAATTGTTCTCAGGCAAGAGCGAAAGTTCTATGTCTTGGAAGAAGAAGCCCCCGAGGTGCCGACCGAGAATTCTTCCCGTGCTGATAAAGATACTTATAAGAAGTATACTGATGATGCCTTGGACGTTGAATGCCTTATGCTTGCCACCATGAACTCTGAGCTTCAGAAGCAACATGAGAACATGGGGTGCAAGGAGATTGACGAGCATCTCAAGAAAATATTTCAAGGGCAAGCTCGTCAAGAGAGGTTTGACGTCACAAAAGCGTTGTTTCAGTGCAAGATGGGAGTTTGAGACTCAGTAGGGACTCACGTACTCAAGATGATTGGGTATATAGAGAACCTTGAAAGGCTGGGTTTTCCTCCGGGTCAAGAGTTGGCCACAGATTTGATCCTGCAATCATTGTCGGACAGTTACGAGCAGTTTGTCTTGAACTACAACATGAATGAAATTGACAAGACACTTCCCGAGCTCCTAGGCATGTTGAGAACTGCCAAGATCAATATGAAGAAGGCCAAGCCTGCCAACCCCATACTGATGGTGCATAAGTGCAAGGGCAAGGCCAAGGGCTCTAAGAATACAAAGGTGGGACCCAAGTCACATCTCGAGCCCAAGTCTTCTGCACTGATGACAAAGAAGAGCACAGTGAAGGAAGGGAAATGCCACCACTGTGGCAAGGCTGGTCATTGGAGGAGGAACTGTCCTTCGTACATTGAGGGTCTGCAGAAAATGAAGGGAGGTATGACTTCCGCTTCGAATATTTACGTTATAGAGATAAACCTTTTGTTGGAGTTACCATGGTGATCTAGAAGTTGTCAAACATGTAATCTCATTGCCAACGCAATATAAGCCTACAGGGTTGCACATAAGAGCTATGGAGGAGTTGGAAGATTAACCGTATTGGTAAAGGTTACCAATCACCATTATGTATGGGGTCAGGCAATTGTTGCCAATAAAGTTCATAGGGCATGGATAGTCGAAAGGTCGTCGAGTTTGACTCGACGACTAAGGCAAATCGTCGAGAATGTCTCGACGACTATGGGGTTTTAGTCGAGAATCATTCTGATAGATTCGTCGAGAATCATAGACTTAGTCGTCGGGACTGTCCATCGATTCTCGCCGAATCTGCCTGATGATTCTCGCCGATCGACAAGTATCGTCGAGAGTCGTCGAGTATGACTCGACGACTAAAGGCCATTCGTCGAGAATCGTCCCTGATTCTCGACGACTTGGCGGATGATTCTCGCCGAACGCCTTTGCCGATTCTCGCCGAATTCTTCCAGGGACCCTATGCTGTGTGGTCTGCGGATAGCCATTCCTTTAGGTCTATTTATACCTTTGGTATAAATAGACACTTAGGGTTTTGAAAAGGTGGGTGACTTGTGCTTTTTGCGGCCGATTAGAACCCGACGGAAAGAGTTCCGCCGATCGCTCGTTCCGCCGCATCCCGCACATCGCCGGACGGAAGTGTTCCGCCGCCGCCGTGTCTGCTCCGCTGACCCTCCCATTTCCGGCGATAGTCGTTGTTCTTGCCTCTCCTGGCGCGGACCTAGCAGTCCGTGGAGTTGCAAAGGTGCGGCTGTCTTCCTCCCGATTGTTCGTGCGACGAGCAGTTCGGGTTTCTCCTGCTCGTGTGGATCTCTGCAGAGACGTGGATATTATTCCACGTACAACTCGCCACCGATAGCACTCAATACTTGGAGCATCTTCGTTGAGTTGTGACTCAACGCCACTAAGGTATTTTGCCCTAGTTATTTTGTTTACTTCTTGATACAACGATCATGGCCAGATCCAGTTCTCTTGGGCTGTTCTCGTACTTTTCCTTTCCGCTGCGTGCACAAAGTGTTGTGCCAACCCTCACGAGAAACCCCAACACCTTTCTGCTCCTTCATCTTGGGTATTGGATACCAGATGTGGTTCACACATTTGTACAAATGTGCAGGAACTGGGAAGGAGAAGATTGCTGAGTAAAGGGGAGGTGGACCTGCGCATCGGCAATGAAGCAAGAGTTGCTGTTGTAGCTGTAGGGTTTTACCATCTTTCTTTGCCCAGTGGGCTTGCAATAGAACTAGATAACTGTTATTTTGTTCCGGCAATAACTAGAAATATTATATCCATTTCATGCTTGGACATGATTGGATTTTCTTTTATAATTAAGAACAACTGTTGTTCTATATTTAAGAATGATGTTTGTTATGCTGTAGCCCAATTGTTTAATGGTCTTTACGTTTTGAACTTGGACCATCAGATCTATAATGTAGAAAATAATAAAAGACTAAGAACAAATGACTCAAACCCTACATATCTCTGTCATTGTCGTTTGGGCCATATAAACGAGAAGTGCATATCCAAGCTCCATAAAGATGGACTTTTGGACTCATTTGATTATGAATCATTTGAGCGATGCGAATATTGTTTGTTAGGCAAAATGACTAAAGCCCCTTTCACTGGTTATACTGAGAGGGATGAGGATCTCTTGGGCGTTCTACATAGTGATGTATGTGGAACCATGAGCTCCATGGCTAGAGGTGGGTATTTCTACTTCGTTACATTTACTGATGATTTCAGTAGATACAGATATGTGTATCTTATGAAGTGAAAATCCGAGACCTTTGAAAAGTTCAAAGAGTTTAAAAATGAGATAGAAAACCAGTTGGGAAAAAGGGTTAAAGCACTCCAATCTGATCGAGGTGGCGATTACCTGAGTCATGAGTTCCGTGATCATCTGAAAGAGTATGGTATTGTATCACAGCTCACTCCACCTAGAACACCACAGCATAATGGTGTGTCTGAGAGGAGAAATCGTACTTTGTTAGACATGGTACGTTCAATGATGAGTCATGCAGACTTGCCTATTTCCTTTTAGGCTTTTGCTTTAGAGACTGCTGCAATGACACTGAATCGCGCTCTGACTAAAACGGTTCTGAAGACACCATATGAGATATGGACTGGGAAGCGTCCTAGTATATCGTTCATTAAAATTTGGGGTTGTGAGACATACGTGCGACGTCAAATGCCTGATAAGCTAGAACCCAAATCGGATAAATATTGTCTGGTGGGATATCCTAAGGAAACGAAAGGGTATTACTTTTACCTATCGTCTGAGGGCAAAGTGTTTGTCGCAAGGACTGGTCTCTTCTTGGAGAAAGAGTTCTTATCAAGAAAGACTGAAAAGGTAGAACTTGAAGAAGTTCATGAACCACCAATAGTGAATGAACCGGAATTGGATTCTAAGACAGGACTATAAGATGTTGTAGCTAGAGAACCTACTCAAGAAACACAGGTCCTATGTAGATCTGGTAGACCAAGATTTGAACCTGAGAGATATGGATTTCTTGTGTCTCAAATAGGTAATGTGTTGCTTATGGATCATGATGATGAACCAGCAACCTACCAAGAGGCTATCAATGGACCGGACTCCGACAAATGGCTTGAGGCCATGAAATCCGAAATGGACTCCATGTATGCAAACCAAGTTTGGAACTTGGTGGAACCACCTGAAGGGGTACAACCCATAGAGTGCAAATGGGTCTTCAAGAAGAAGACTGGCATGGATGGGAATGTACAGACATTCAAAGGGCGACTGGTGGCTAAGGGTTTCAAGAAAATTCATGGTATTGACTATGATGAGACCTTTTCCCCTGTTGCCATGGTAAAATCCATAAGGATATTGCATGCTATAGCTGCGTATTATGACTACGAGATCTGGCAGATGGATGTCAAAAAAGCTTTCTTTAATGGAAACCTTCTTTAGGAATTTTACATGACACAACCCGAGGGTTTTGTATCCCCAAATAAAGCCACTAAAATATGCAAGCTGAATAAGTCCTTCTATGGACTTAAACATGCCTCTCGAAGTTGGAATCTTCATTTTGATGAGAAAATCAAAGAGTTTGGTTTCATCAAGAATGAAGATGAGCCATGTGTTTACAAGCGAATCAGTGGGAGCATTATTGTCTTCCTGATATTGTATGTAGATGACATACTTTTGATTGGGAATGACATTCCCACCCTGAAAGTTGTTAAGAATAACCTAGGGAACTGCTTTTCTATGAAGGACTTGGGTGAAGCGACTTATATACTCGGTATTAAGATCTATAGAGATAGATCGAAGAAGTTTCTGGGTTTGACCAAGAGTACATACATTGAGAAGGTGTTGAAGCGGTTCAACATGCTTGAGTCCAAGAAAGGATTTTTACCCATGTCTCATGGTGTGAATCTCTCTAAGGACCAGTGTCCAAAATCTTGTGAAGATAAGGACCGCATGAAGTTGATTCCATATGCTTCGGCAATTGGATCAATAATGTATGCAATGTTGTGTACTCGACCCGATGTCTCCTTTGCTTTGAGCATGACAAGCAGGTATCAGTCAGACCCCGGTGAGTGCCACTGGATTGCAGTCAAGAATATCCTGAAGTACTTGAGCAGGACTAAGGATGTGTTCTTGGTGTATGGTGGAGAGGAAGAGCTCACTGTAAGTGGTTACACGGATGCTAGCTTCCAAACTGATAGGGACGATTCAAAGTCTCAGTCAGGGTTTGTGTTTTGCCTTAATGGAGGAGCTGTGAGCTGGAAGAGTTCCATGCAAGAGACAGTTGCTGATTCTACAACAGAGGCCGAGTATATCGCTGCAGCTAACGCAGCGAAGGAGGCTGTTTGGAATAGGAAATTCATCGGCAAGCTTGATGTAGTTCCTAGCATTGTTGGTCTCGTAGTTCTCTACTGTGATAACAATGGTGCAATTGCACAATCTAAGGAACCTAGATCCAATCAGCGCTCCAAGCACATACTTCGGCGGTTCCATCTTATTCGTGAGATTGTCGAACGAGAAGATGTGAACATTTGCAGAGTGCCGATTGAGGAGAATATTGTGGATCCACTGACAAAGCCTCTCGCACAGAGAAAGCATGATGGTCATACTATATCAATGGGTATGCGATACCTAATTGATCAACTCTAGTGGGAGTCTTGTGGGTTGTATGTAAACATATATTCTGTTGGCTGTTTATTATTTTTTCATATGATGAATTGTGTACCAAATGTTTCTTTTTACAATTAATGGCAAGTTCTTTTATTATGATTTTCCTATGTCATAGTTAAATAATAACATAATAAATACCCTTAGAGTGTTCGCTTCCATAGGACATCAAGTACGTGACTTGAATGTGAGAGCCTATGATTTATTTGAAGCTTTATTCTTAAAAGGTCCCTGGTCGTTGTATCATCATAGAAGCTAAGAGTGATGATGATACCTTAATACTAGCACGTTCGTTGACTGATGACCAGTTCTCACAGGTCATGATATTATGATATCAAGTCATCACGTGGGTACTTGTGAATGAACAAGTTGTACTGGACAGACCCATCCTGAGACTACTTTGTGGATTGTTATCTAATCGTGTCACAAGTAGGTCTCTATTGGCAATGGTGTTGTGGTCCTTTGACCTGACGTCGCAGCATTCATCAAGTGAGGAAGAGTGTGCTTTGATGCCATCTAAAGTCTTCCTTGAGAAAGGTTGATGATAAGGGTGGTTGTTGGGCACGTTACGAATCATTTGGGTGTTTGGGTGTTTGTGTGTGAGCAGATATAAGATTTGTCCTCCTATATGACAGGAGTTGCATCCATAGGCCCCTTGATGGAACTGGACTGAGAAATGCATGGCCATGCTTGGTTGAGTCAATATGTGATATTGGACTCACCATTCTCTGGAAGTCCGTTCTAGATCAGGAAACTTGGATTGAGCAATTATGAGGGTGATACGGTCCATGCCTCTAGTTCTTTCCGGATGTAAGGGACAAAGGGACAAAGACAACGCTGGAATATTGGTCATAAAGGCTTATGAGTTCTGAACTCTTAGTGGTTGGGGAGCAATGATGCATTGCTAGATGCCGCTCATTATTTGTGAGGTTTTTGGTTTGATACTTTCAAGATCAAGTGGGAGACTGTTGGAGTTACCATGGTGATCTAGAAGTGGTCAAACATGTAATCTCACTACCAACGCGATTTGAGCCTGCAGGGTCGCACATAAGAGCATGTGGAGAAGTTGGAAGACCGACTGTGTTGGTAAGGGTTACCAATCGCCGCACAGAATGGGGTCGGGCAAACATTTCCAAAGAAGGTTCTTAGAGACTAAGGCAAATTTGTCGAGATTCGTCGAGAATCGTCGAGTATGACTCAACGCTCTCAACGCCAAGGCAGATTCGTCGAGAATCGTCGAGTATGACTAAACGCTTTCAACGCCAAGGCAGATTCGTCGAGAATCGTCGAGTATGACTCAACGCTCTCAATGCCAAGGCAGATTCGTCAAGTATCGTCGAGTATGACTCAATGCTCTCAACGCCAAGGCAGATTCGTCGAGAATCGTCGAGTATGACTCAACACTCTCAACGCCAAGGCAGATTTGTCGAGAATCGTCGAGTATGACTCAACGCTCTCAACGCCATTTCTGCAAGGTGATTCTCATCGATCGATTCTGAAACCCTATTTTGCTGTGGTCTGCAGATAGCGATTTTGCCTAGGTTTATTTATGCTTTGAGTATAAATAGACACTTAGGGTTTTGGGAAAATCATCGACCAACATCAGGATTTCTGTAGCCGAACGGAAGCCGACGGAAAGGGTTCCGCCGATCTCCCGATCTGCCCAATCCCGATTCCGCCGGACGAAAGTGTTACGCCGCCGTGTGTGCTCCGCCGACCTCCTCCTCTCCGACGATCGTCATCGGTATTGCCTTTCCTGGCGCGGGCCTAGCTGTCCGTGGAATCGCAAGGTGCGGTCGATCTCCTTCCCGACCCTTCGTACGACGAAGCTAGGTGTTCTCCCGCTCGTGTGGATTTCTACAGAGACGTAGACATTATTCTACGTGGAACTCCCCACCGACAGGACTCAGATCTTGGAGCACCTTTGTTGAGTTGTGACAACACCGAAGAGGTAATTTTGTCTTGTTATTTTTGATAACTTCTTGATTCAACATTCATGGCCCGATCCATTTCTCTTTGGGTTGTTCTTGTTTTATTCCTTCCGCTGCGTGCACAAGTGTTGTGCAAACCTCCATAGAAAACCCAACAAATCCTTCGTCGGACTAACGTTCGGTCGAATAGCCTTAGCGTCCAGGTGAGCGATATCCCTAGACCAAGGTGAGTTCATGTCTATGGAACCTCAAAGGCCAAGTCTCCGCCTTAATTAATTTGAAATTTAGGATCTCTTTTTATTAAAAGTTATTTTAGTTCGAATTCTGTTTTGATATTCCTCGCGCTATTTATTCATCGGCTTACTATTTTCTTTCTGTATTATTTATATTTTTTCGTCTGCCATTCTTTTTTTATATAAACCTACAACTAAAAATATTATCGGTAAAATAATATACTTTCAGGGAAAGAGTAGAAATTGGTAAACCGGCCCCGAGAATAATACGACCCTGATAATCCACACCGGAATATCTTGTGCTACACGTGATAGGTGCACTTGCCTCCCTCTCGTTAAAACTCGGTTTCAACCCTTTTTATATTAAATAAATCTGTGTGCCCCGCCTTTCTTTCTAATAAATATAACCACCGCTTTTTCCCTAATAAACCATTAACCCTAATCTGCGGGGCGCCGCGAGTTTTAACCATCAAGTTTTTGGCACCGTTGCCGGGGAAATTTTCGTTTTACTATTTTGAATTCCTGAAAACTATTAATTTTACCTTTTATTTCTATTTATATATTAAAAACAAAATTTTTTGGCCAACCAAAAAAAATTATATTTATTAATAATAATAATAATAATAATAAATACTTTAAAAAAAATCATCAAAAACTAAAAAACTTTAAAAATAAAAAAAAACTAAAAAACTTTAAAATTAAAAAAAAACGAAAAAAAACATAAAAATCTAAAAAATCTAAAACTAAAAATCTTTAAAAAACTTTAAAAACTAAAAAATTTAAAAACTTAAAATTCTATAAAAAAGTGATAAAAATTTTTATCTTATTTTCATCAAAAATTCAAAATTAAAAAAAAAATATATCCTTTTTTTATGCCTTTATCTTATTTTCATTTTATTTTCTTTATTTTTTATTTTTTATTTTAAAAAATCAAAAAAAAAATTATATATATATACTTAAAAATCAAAAAAATAAAAAAACTAAAAAGAAAAAACTATAAAACACTAAAAACTAAAAATTATATACTTATTTTGTCGCTTCGGCGCGCTTCACAATTGTGAGCGCTAGAGGAACGCATATATGTCACACTCATATAGCTAAGACGTTAGCTTACGAATCACACTCACTCGCCACCCCCTATCACCCGCACATATTTCACTGAATTTATCTTTTTTGTTTTTTCTGTTATTTTTTTTTTGCTATTTCGTCTAAACTTTTGCAGGTCTTAACTTAACGGGCCTCCCCGAACACGTTTTTAGGGAAGTTTTTCTTAACTTCTGTTTTTATTTTTTGTACATAACTGTCTAGATTTCTTGTATATATTTATCGTTTCTCATACTCAGTACATCATTAGGGACAATGTTGGACTTAAGTATGAGGGAGTTTCTTATTTTCTGCTCTTTTATTTTCTACACCCAATAAAAAAATACAAAAAATGGCAAAAATTTCATGATTCTAGAAAAATTTATTTTGAATTAAATAATTCGAATACCTCATTTCTTAACCTCTTTGCTCTCGAAAATAATCGTTTCGAGATTATTTATAAGCGAATTTTAATTAATTCTTTATTTACTATTCGTTTATTAATTGTAGCTCAATAGATTTAAATTTCTGGGGTTAAGATTTTAAAGAATTTTTTAATGTCTCTTTGTTATTATAGGGAACTTGTGTTTCTTATTTCACATCTGATTTTTTTTTTGAATAAAAGCACGTTTTAATGTTAGAAAATAATATTTATGGATTTTATATTATTTCTACTTATGATTTTAGAAACGTAAGAACGTTCAAATTAAAAAGTTTGCTCTCAAAATTTTTTATTAAATTCTAGTTTTCTTTTAGAAATTAAACCATCCACCTTTTTTCATGCCTTAATTGATATGATTTCCCGCTTTCACCTTTAAAAGATCTTATATCAATGAGGATAAGATTTCGTCCCGTAAACATAGGCACTCAATAATTTAAAAGATTATATATTACGGAGTAAGAGGATAAAATTCATTACTCCTATACATATACATTGAGTTTATTATTATTTATGAAGAAAAGAAAGAAAAAAAATTATATGTTAGGAAAATAATATTTCATTTTCCAAATTATTCAAAAAAAAATTATGGATATTCGAGAAAAAAATTACCTCGCCTCAAAAATCGAAGCCCTCTTCATAACCGCTAAACCACTTAGCCAATTTTCATGATTCTAGAATTAATTTAAATCTTTTAGAGAGCATAATTTTTAAATTGAATTATTTTCTATTAATTTCTTTTTAGCTAAAGTTTTTTTCTATAATTCCAATACATTTTTGTTAAACTAACAAAAATAATTTTTGCTTTCTATTTTTTCTATTTAGAAGTATTTTCTGAAAGAGTTCCTCTATTTATAACATTTTCATAATATAGGATTTAATTCCGAAACCCCAGAAATTTTTTTCGATCTTTCTTACAATTAAATTAAGTGGTAGTTATATTAAGGATTCCTTTTTATTCCTTATAAGTTCATCTCCAACTTTTGCTCTGGAATAACAAAAGCTTAAGTATGGGGGTATTTGATGAGTTGTAAATATACGCATATTTTTGTATTTTATTTAAGTCATTTTATTATTATTTCATAGTTTTTTGTTTATTTTGTTTAATAATTTGTTTCTTTTTGAAAAAATTTCTAACTTAGCTTTCTTTTTGTTTTTCTTGAATTTTCCAGAAAATTTGTGAAATTTTCATAGGACACGCTCATGTCAAAGAGGTCACGCCCGTGACAGGGTGTGTTCCTTTGATTTTTCCATCAAAATGGGTTTTCTATAGAGAAATGGCAAGACATGCCCGTAGCCTGACTGTGTCACGCCTGTGTCCGAGCTCGACACTCAACGCCGTCGACACTCAATGCCACTCAACGCTGTCAACACTCAACGCCACTCAACGCCCAGCCAACACGCCCATGACACTCCTATCACGCCCGTGTCAGTCAACTCAGTCAACCAAGTCAAAGATAAGTTGCTGCCGACATCAAAACTGCCAGCTAGCTTAACACGCCCCCCTGTCACGCCCGTGACAAGCTTGTCATGCCCGTGACCGATACGTTGACCGCCCCGAAGTCAGCTCTGCCGTCAAATTGCCGGATTAACTCATGCACAGTACAAACACGCCCCCTGTCACGCCCGTGACTAGGGCGTGTCACACCCGAAAATTTTGTCTATAAATAAGAGCTTTCAGAAAGCTTTCTTGTTCTCTTTTTGGACCATTTTGCTAAGGGGAGGTGCTGTCTAGATGGACTTCAAGCCTTGTAATGGAATTTTCTCCCCCTCTCTCTTTTATTTTTCTTTGCTTTGTAACCATTTGTTTTAAGTAATAATATTTGTAGATTTTCTCCCTTACTTGGTTTTGGATTTCATCTATGTGCCCTCTCTTATGCAATCTTATTTATGCTTTGTTTTATTTTTAGTTTTCTTGTCTTTAAAATGTGTGTGTGTGTGTGTATGAGAAAAGGTTTTAGCTTTTATTATTTTGTTATTTCTTTTTACTTAACTCGTTTAGCTTAGGATTTTATCGTTTTTTCTAGCTTTAGCCGTCCCCATTCCGATGAGTGGCTAACCGCTATTAGCCCTCAATATCGAAGAGCATTTGGGCAGATAAAATTGGTTTAAATAATTAAATGTCCTATTTTTCTATTTAATTAAAATTACTTAAGGTTTGCCCCGGGTTAACGACGCGTAGGACCACATAATCGATGTGTGGTCTCTATTTCTGTTATCCATACGCAACGTCGAGAGGCCGTATGTATGGACCGATCCCCCTTGAGTAAAGAGAACTGCGTATGCCCCCTCGAAAGAGGAGAAGCACAGTTCTTCCGGATTGGGTTCCCCACCCAATAGCGAGGTTCTTAGCGTATTGCGGGCGTTAAGGGGAATCATTCGTCGGACTAACGTTCGGTCGAATAGCCTTAGCGTCCAGGTGAGCGATATCCCTAGACCAAGGTGAGCTTATGTCTATGGAACCTACACGGTCAAGTCTCCGCCTTAATTAATTTGAAATTTAGGATCTCTTTTTATTAAAAGTTATTTAAGTTCGAATACTGTTTTGATATTCGTCGCGCTATTTATTCATCGGCTTAATGTTTTCTTTCTGCATTATTTATATTTTTACATCTGCCATCTTTTTTTATATAAAACCAAAACTAAAAATATTATCGGTAAAATAATAGACTTTCAGGGAAAGAGTAGAAATAGGTAAATCGGCCCCGAGAATAATACGACCCCGATATTCCACACCAGAATATCCTGTACTACGCGCGATAGGTGCACTTGCCTCCCTCTCGTTAAAACTCGGTTTCAACTCTTTTTTTATATTAAATAATTCTGCGCGCCCCGCCTTTCTTTCTAATAAATATAACCACCGCTTTTTCCATAATAAACCATTAAGCCTAACCCGCGGGGCACCGCGAGTTTTAACCACCACTGTCCCTTTTATATTCCGCCGATTAACGGCTCTAGAAAGCAGTAAGGCCAACCTGTAGTTGACTTCTACAACTTGCTTTAACGAAAGAAGACGTTCTGTAGCTTTCTGTAGCTTAATGGTTCTAGTTTTTACATTCTGTAGCTTTCTGTAGCTTTCCTGCGAGTAATTTGAACCATGTTGACTTTTTTTACTTTTGCTGATGTCAGCATCTTTGGACTTAGCCAAAATCAAACATCTTAGTGTAGGCGTTGAGTGAGTAAGCTTCACTCAACGCAAAAACACTTGGAAAAATTTCTCTGACATTAGGCGTTGAGTGAGCAACCTTCACTCAACGCCAAAACACTTAGAAAATATTTTAGTTATTAGGCATTGAGTGAGTAAGCTTCACTCAATGCCAAAACACTCAGAAAAATCTTTTTTCCACTTGGCATTGTGTGAGTAAGCTTCACTCAATGCCATATCTCTTAAAAATGATTCTAGTCACTTGGAGTTAAGTGAGAAACCTTCACTCAATGTATTTGGACTTAGCCGATTTTCCCGCTTGGGAAGCGTTGACACCGTTGAGTGTGTCTTCGTCACTCAATGCTTTATGCCTTAGCCAACTTTCTATTAGTAGGCATTGAGAGCGTTGAGTGAGCCTTCATCACTCAACGTATTTGGACTTAGCATAATTTCTGTGAAATCAAAGTCTCTTACTGACTGAGGTTAAGTAAACGCTTTTTATCACATAACGTTGAGTGAGTAAGCTTCTCTCAATGCCTGTAGAATTAGTCAAATATTTACACAGATTTTTTATGTCTTTGACTGACTGAGCAATACTCAACGATTTTGATGTTATGGCTTTCAGTGAGTAAACTTCACTCAATGCCTATGGACTTTGCCACATTTTCAGCTGCTTCTTCTTAGGCTTTGCCTGTCTTACAGCTTTTAGCTGTATGGCGTTGAGTGAGCACACTTCACTCAACACCTATGGACTTAGCCAAATTTTCAACTAGCCAATTGTTTGGCAGATTATACTCAATGATTTTACTTGCCTGGCATTGAGTGAATAGACTTCACTAAACACCTGTGGACTTAACCGAATTCATGTGCCTGGCGTTGACTGAGTAAGCTCCACTCAATGCTTATGGACTTAGGAAAATTCATGCCTGTCTAGCATCTATCTTTGTGTCCACCTATCCAATCTCTTGGAATACTTGTCCTATCAATGTTTCAAGAATAACCTGCATGCATGAGCTTAAGCACACATCAAATACAACTTTATGTATATCATTGACATGATTAACTTCTTCAAATCTGGGACATTGTGGGCAATGGACCCAACAATCTCCCCCTATTTGAAGAATTCAAAACTCTCAAATAATTGAGTCAATGATATACATTAACATATGCAATTGAAGAATGTTTAACTAAGAGCAAGCGAAGAGATTTTAGTTTCCACACCTCCTTGCCTGCAGGGGGATCACCATCACAACTACTCCCCCTGAATTCCTGTTACCTGGTTTTGATCAATTTGATCATAACCTTCTCATTCTCATAGTTCTTATACAACTTGTATCCTTCTTCTCCTATTATGATTTGATTCCAGATTCATATCCTTCTCCTCCCCCTTTTTGACTTCTGTAAATAGTCAGGGAGGTTCTGACCTTCTTCTTCCCCTTTTTGATTACAAGTAAGCAGCAGTAGAACCACTTGAGAATGCTGGAGCAGTCCTGAACTTGCTCCCCCTCAACTGAAGTATCATCTATCATGTTTCCAGATAGACCCTTTGATCTGCATCATCTGGATAGTGCTTTGACTAGCATGATACCACTTAAGATATACAATCTTGAGGGATCTACAATTCTCTGAAGTACTTGTGCACTTACAAGAAAAATTATAACTTGCACACCATGGGGAGCAACTGAAGCTATGCTAGGTTCAACATACCCAATTCAAACTTGAAGGTGTTGAACTTTGCTTCATCAAGTAGCTTAGTGAACATGTCAGCCACTTAGTTATCTGTTGGGACAAACTCAAGGTTGATATCGTCACATTCCATATGCTCACTAGTGAAATGATATATTATCTTAATATGCTTAGACCTGGTGTGTGAGATAGGATTTCTAGTATTTGTGAATGCACTAGTAGAATCACAATATAATGGACTTTTACTTATCTGGAGGTTATAATCCTGGAGCTGATACTGGATCCATAGCAACTGACCATAGTAGTTACCTTCTAAAATGTACTCTGACTCTGTAGTTGAGATTGCAACACTTGTTTTCTTCTTGCTGCTCTAAGACACTAGTCCTCTTCCCAAGAATTGACAGGTGTCAGAAGTGCTCTTCTCATCCCCTTTACAGCCTGTAAAATCTGCATTTGAATAGCCAGTTTGTTCAAACTCCACATTCCTAGGGTACTATAGGCCAAGATCTTGTGTGCCGTTAAGATACCTCAATATTCTCTTTGCAACAGAGTAGTGAGATTCTTTAGGGCAAGAATAATACCTAACATAAACACATGTATCGTACATGATGTATGGCCTACTTGTAGTTAGATATAGAAAGGAGCCAATTATTCGTCTATACAAAGTTTCATCAACAGGTTTCCCTGCCTCATCTTTGCCTATGGGCATACTTGACCCCATGGGAGTTTTCATGGTGGAGGAATTATCCATACCAAACTTCTTGATTAACTCCCTGGTGAATTTAGACTGGGATATGGACAAGCCATCATCAGTTTGTCTAACTAGGAGACCCAAGAAGAACTAAAGTTCACCCATACTGCTCATCTCAAACTTCTCTTGCATAAGTTTGGCAAACTTCCTACAAAGGTTGTCATCAGTAGATCCAAAAATAATATCATCTACATATATCTAGACAAGGATGATCTTACCCTTATATTCCCTTGGGAATAAGGTCTTGTCTATCTTCCCCCTTGAGAATTTGTTCTCAATAAGAAGCTAGACAAAGTCTCATACCATGCTCTAGGGGCCTGCTTTAGCCCAAATAGAGCTTTCCTAAGTCTATAAACAGAATCAAGAGAGTTAGGAACAACAAAAACTTGAGGCTGCTCAACATAAACTTCTTCTTTTAAGTCACCATTCAGCAAGGCTGACTTCACATCCATCTGGTAGACCTTGAATCCCTTATGAGCAGCAAATGCAAGGAATAATCTGATGGTCTCCAATCTTGCTACAGGGGCAATGGTTTGATCAAAATCAATACCTTCCTCTTTCGTGTACCCCTTAGGTACCAGCCTTGCTTTATTATTGATTATAATGCCATTTTCATCAAGCTTATTCCTATAAATCCACTTGACTCCAATGACATTATGTCCTTGTTGTCTGGGAACCAGCTTCTAGACCGTACATCTCTTGAACTGGTTCAGTTCTTCTTGCATTACTACAATCTAGAATAGATCTATGTTGGCCTCTTCAAATTTCTTTGGCTCAACCTATGATAGGAAGCTTGAGTAGAGTGTTGTGTTGATGCTTATGCTCCTGGTCACTACTCCTTGGCTGGCATCACCAATGATTTGGTTTCTTGGATGATCCCTTAGATGCCTATTTACCTGAGGCAATCTAGCTTCAGCTTCAGCTATAAGTGCAGCTTCTTGCTGATCTTCATCCACCTCATTTGTGTTTGGTAGTTCTCCTACTGGAATATCCACTTTATCTTGGATAACTGGAGCTGTTTCCTTGATGGTTAGTTGATCCATCATATGTTCTGTACCTGTAATACTAGAAGGGGAGCTTGGCAGCTCTTTGTTAATCATAGTAGACTCATCAAAGACTACATGAACAGATTCTTCTACAACTTGGCTTTTCAAGTTGTATATCCTATAGGCTTTGCTATGATTGATATACCCAACAAAAATCCCATCAAAGGCTTTGGCATAAAAGTTAGTCACGTAGGACTTCCCATTGTGATGCACATATCACTTACTACTAAAGATTCTGAGATAGCCCATATTTGGTTTTCTGCCTTTTATGATCTCATAGGGAGTCTTCTTATGGATCTTGGCTATAGAGGCCCTATTGAGGACATGACATGTAGTATTCACTGTCTCAGCCCAAAAATATTCTGGGAGAGATGTATCACTCAATAATGTTCCTCCAGCCTCTATGAGAGTCATATTCTTCCTCTCAACAATCTCATTTTGCTGGGGAGTTCTTGGAGAAGAAAATTCTTGATGAATCCCTTTCTCTTCACAGAATATTATCATGCTTTTATATTGGAATTCAGTTCCATGGTCACTTCTAATTTTGACCACTGAACTGTTAAACTTATTTTGAATTTGCTTGAAAAACATGATGAAGATGTCAAGGGTTTCATTCTTTTTCTTGAGAAAGAACACCCAAGAAACCTAGAATAGTCATCAACCACCACAAGGGTGTAGACTTTCCTATCAAGACTATGAACTGGTATAGGACCAAATAAGTCCATATGCAAGAGGTACAAACACATCATAGAGTCTTTGGTCCCAATGCCCTTGAAGGAGGCTTTTTTCTACTTGCCCTTTTGTCATGCTTTGCAAATACCCTCCTTGGTGCACTTCACATTAGGACCATTCCTAACTTGATCTTGACAAAAGAGCTTGCCAATAGTCTTGTAATTCAAATGTGCTAGCCTCTTATGCCATTGGACATAATATGAGACTTTCTCATTTGCCACCAGATAGAAAGGAGAGTCTGTATCTAAACAAAGAAATTTTAAGCAATAAACATTTCCACTCCTAGTTCCTGTCAAGATGACCTCTTGGTCACTTGACCTCTTAATCAGGCACTCGTCCTTATGGAAGACAAGAATATAACCAAGATCGGAAAGTTGGCTTATGCTAATTAGGATGTTTTGTAACCCTTCAACATAAGCAACTTTTGCTATGGTGACTATGCCATTGGTAATCTTACCATAGCCTCTAGTTACCCGTCTATCTAAACCACCAAAGATGACTTTGGGTCGATCTTTTACTGTAGTATACTCCTTCAAACTGCTCCTTGTCCTAATCATGTGCGTGGAACAACCACTGTTTAAGTACCATATATGGGTATGGGCACTTGGACTAACCTGGATCACACAATTTAGTTTACCTTAGGACCCCAATTTTTATTGTGTCCTAGGTGTATATTAGTCTTATAAGGAACTTGTCTACCAATAGCATTTTTGACAGGTGGACTAACAACTGCACTTGACACCCTTGGATTATGCTAGCAGTCTACAATAATGTGGCCCACTTTGCCACAGCACCAACATTCATGAATATTGTATCTTCTTTTCTGTGAAGGCCTAGCAGTTTGGTTAACTGCTTGATGAATAGTAGGAAGAGGAGCAGCGGCCTTCTTCAGATCCCATTCAGCAAGGATCTAACAGAAGGTAAGTCTTCTAGCTGGCTTATTTTTCCTACTCTGAATGCCAGCAACAGCAAGTTTATTTTCAGAAAGCATGCTTCTAATAGCATCAGGAACAACTAAACAAGGCTTGCTGGAGGACTGACCCTTGGTCAGATTCTTTACTGAATGGTTCTGAACCTTTGCTGCAACCACAGTCTTGAAAGTGGGGGATGAAGCACCAAAGACAAATGGTCCATGACGGGCCATTTGAATTTCTTCATGAGCAGCCTTAAAGGAACGCACTTTTCTATACCTTTCACCCTGGCTGTGAACATTTTTGTTCACACCAGTTGATCTTCCATTCATCCAGCGACCAAAGTTGCTTTCTTGGTCATACCTATTTGAAGACAACTAAACTTTTCTAAAAGAAATGGGAGGCTTGGAAGCAAGATGCTGAGCAAGAGCTGGAGCTTTGCCCTTCCCTTTGGAAGGAGCAACGCTTGTGCTTCCCTAGAATCCCAACCACTTCTTACCCTTCTGAGAAGAGAAAGATTCTATCAAGGGTAACACAGTACATGGCTTAGAATAGCTAGCCACTATTCTTTTCTCCCTCCCTAGTCTCTTTTCAAAATCCCCGATGAGACTATTCTTGTATTTGATGGAGCCTATCTGGATGTCATTCAATACCCTAAGTTGGCTAAGTTCCCTATCCTTCTAATCCAGCAAGGATGCTATTTCAGTCAGCTGGGAAGCAGCCAGTTGTAGAGAGGCAATCTCCACATCTTGCTTATTAGACAACTTCTTGCACTTCTTGAAGGCATTCAGAAGTTCTCCATATCTGTCAATCAATTGATTAACATCACCTGCTGATTCAGAATCATCTCCATCACTGGGTGAAGAGGTTACTGTACAAGGACTAGTCTCATATCCAGACTTAGAGGAAGAGCTTGATAGAGATTTTATCTTACTTTAACTAGGCTGATCCTGGCTGGATTCCTTATCAGTCATTGCCATCTGCCCACAGTAGCTGTAGGCATCTTCTTTATAATCTACATTTAAATCACTATTTGGATGTGATAGAGGGGCCCTGATACCTATCATGGCATATGGATAGTCTTCATTTATTACTTCAGCTACTTGATCAGCAGTAGAAGCAACTAGCCCAATATAGGCTTCTTCTTCTTCAGACTCAGATGAGGATGAGTCTATCCATCTCTTCTCTTTCTTGGCAACAAAGGACTTCTCCTTCTTGCCCTTGTGCTGTTTCTTCTCAACAACTTCCTTCCTCTTCACTGGGCAATCAGCTATCACAGGCCCTGGTTTGCTGCAGCAGTAGCAAAAAACTTTAGAAGAATTATGTTTACTAGATTTAGAATTATACCTGACAGCCTTGGAATGATTCCTCCTATGATGAGAAGTGGTGGAAGGTCCACTCTTCCAATGTTTCTTCTTCATCAGCTTCTGAAAGTTCATGGAGAAGGCAGCAAAGTCCTCATCTGACATGCTACTTTCTGAAGCATCTGACTCTAAGCTATCCGAATCAGCTGGTCTTCTTGGAGGAGAGGGAATCCTCTCCTTACTCATCTTGACGTTGTCTGCCTTGAATGCCATGGCCTTCTCCTTGGCTTGGGTTATGCTGGTGGCCTCCTCCTTTTTTCTGGCAGCTATTTGCATCTCATAGGAGAGCAACTTTCCAAACAATGTTTAGGGAGGAGTCTCAGCAAGCTTGGCCACCTCTCTTATGGCACAAATCTTAGTTTAGCAATCTTGGCCACCTCTCTTATGGCACAATATTTTGTATACCAGTCTCTAGTAAGATATCTTAGGAACTTGTCATTTATTTTATAATGACTGAAGACCCTCACATAGGTCCTCAGTTCATTAATGATCCTGAAAAATCATTCATAGCAAGTAGCTATGTTCTCTTTCAGGGATTGCCTGAAAGCCTCATACTCCTGGTTGAGCATGGACTTTCTATTATCTCTTACCTCATTAGTACCCTCCATATAGACCACTAGGGTATCCCACATTTCTTTGGAGGTCTGGCAGTGGACCATGATCTGAAAGGTAGAATCATCAATAACACTGACTATGATGTTCTGGGCTCTCTTGTCCAATGCAGCCAACAAGACCTCATCCTTGGTCATTTCTGAATAATTCTTGGGAGCTTGGACATTTGTATCCAGAACTGAGACCTTCATAGGGATGAAGGGTCCCTCTTTGATAGTCACAAAGACTCTAGTGTCAAAGGATTCCATGAACCACCTTACCCTCTCTTTCTATATTCCAAAATACTCCTTCCTGCAGATGTGGAGTTTCATGGAACCAAGCTCCTTAGGGTTCTCTCTAGAACCAATAAATTTAGATCTGTAGCTACCCTTGGAGATCACTCAGATTGTAAAATCCTTTTTTTGCAACCTCCCTCTAATACCACTTGAAAGTCTTTATTTTCAAGGTAGCTTGAAACCTAGAGGGGGTGAATAGGTTTATTTAATTCTTGTGGCTATCTTTTAGTTTATTCATTTAGTACTTAGTGTATTGATAGTGGATTAGCTTTAAAGAACCTGGACAAAGGAAACAACACAGAAAAATACACACAAAAATTTAGAGTGGTTCCCTAGATTATGGGTACATCCACTCTCCTCCTACCTTTTTAACTTTCAGTTAGACAAGGCACTTTTCCAAAACTCAGCTCAAAGAGCTTACACCTCAGATCCCTCAAGATCGCTCAGTCTCCTCCAAGACTTACAGCTCAGACACAAGTGCCCTATAACTCAGCGATCAATAGATCACCATCCTCAGGCCAAAGACCCAATAACTCAGGCTGGGAGGACAACCCTACTTTAGATCCACAAAGGATCCTACCACAGGGAGAATGACTCTCCTACCTTAGGCTGTTAAGCCCTACCTAAGATCTAAGGGATCTTACAGCTCAGGCACAAGTGCCCTACAACCCATTGAGAATGACTCACCTACCTAAGGCTCAAAAAGCCCTACAGCTCAGTGATCAACAGATCACCTACCTCAGATACCAATTGGATCCTACACTCAAAGAGTATAACTCTCCTACAACTCAGGCAAATTTTCCCTACCTCAGGCCAAAGGCCCTACAGCTAAGATCCAAAAGGATCCTATAGAAAAATTATGGTTTAATTATTTTGACACAGAGAAATTTCTCTGTGTCAACAACTAGGGATGAGTTATCTTATCTCTATCTTTCTTAACAACAGTAGGAAGAAAATTCTTCCTCTGCTGGAAGAATCTCAGAACATAAATTATGGACTTGCTGAAGAAGATGGAAGAGCAGCTCGGTCTTGAGTTCCTCAATCTACTAACTGAGCCCGCAGAAGACTAAAGGCTCTCTTTTCTTTCTTTATTAGAAGGCTTTCTGATCTTGCTGTAGCAGAAGAAAATGCAATAGATAATTGAACTTTTGGTTCTTGCTGAAAGACTTCAAGCTTTTTCTTGGCAGTAATGGTGAGGAAGATAAAGTCTAGCCGCTTTTTCTCTTGCTAAAAAAAAACCTAAAAGTTCCTTTCTTCATGTTGAAGCTATCCCATTTATCTTCTGCCTATTAACGGCTCCAAGAAGTAGTGGGGACCACCTACAGTTGACTTCTGCAACTTACTTTAATTGAAGAAGACGTATAGTAGCTCTCCAGCGCTAGTTGTCGTATAGCTTTTCGTAGCTTTCTCGCAAGTAATTTGAACCATGTTGATTTTGTTGACTTTTGCTGATGTCAGCATCTATAGACTTAGCCAAAATAAAACATCTTAGTATAGGCGTTTAGTGAGTTAGCTTCACTCAACGCAAAAACACTTAGAAAAATTTCTGTCATTAGGCGTTGAGTGAGCAACCTTCACTCAATGCCAAAACACTTAAAAAATATTTCAGTCATTAGGCATTGAGTGAGTATGCTTCACTCAACGCCAAAACACTTAGAAAAACCTTTTTGCCTCTTAGCGTTGAGTCAGTAAGCTTCATTCAATGCCATATCTCTTAGAAATGATTCTAGTCACTTGGCGTTGAGTGAGCAACCTTCACTCAACGCATTTGGACTTAGCTGATTTTCCTACTTGTGAAGCGTTGAGAGCGTTGAGTGTGTCTTCATCACTCAACGCTTTTTTGCCTTAGCCAAACTTTCTGTTACTAGGCATTGAGAGCATTGAGTGTTTCTTAATCACTCAACGCTTTTTACATTAGCCAAACTTTCTATTACTAGCATTGAGTGAGCCTTCATCACTCAAAGCATTTGGACTTAGCCAAATTTCTGTGAAATCACAGTCTCTTACTGAATGAGGTTCAGTCAATGCTTTTTATCACATGGCATTGAGTGAGTAAGGTTCACTCAATACCTGTGGACTTAGTCAAATATTTACACAGATTTTCTATTGCTTTGACTGACTAAGCAATACTCAATAATTTTGATGTTATGGTGTTGAGTGAGTGGACTTCACTCAATGCCTGTAGACTTAGCCATATTTTCAGCTGTTTCTCCTCAGGCTTTGCCTGTCTCACAACTTTTAGCAGTATGGCGTTGAGTGAGTACACTTCACTCAACGCCTGTGGACTTAGCCATATTTTTAGCTTGCCAATTGTTTGGCAGACTATACCCAATGATTTTACTTACCTAGCGTTGAGTGAATAGACTTCACTCCAACGCCTGTTGACTTAACTGAATTCCTGTACCTGGCGTTGAGTGAGTAAGCTCCACTCAATGCCTATGGACTTAAGCAAATTCATGCATGTTCAACATCTATCTTTGTGTCCACCTGTCCAATCACTTGGAATACTTGTCCAATCAATGTTTCAAGAAAAACCTGCATGCATGAGCTTAATCACAAATCAAATACAACTTTATGTATATCATTGACTTGATTGACTTCTTCAAATCTTGGTCATTGTGGGTAATGGACCCAACAATACCTTTAGCACAACCTTTCACCCTTAGACCGATGGCCAGTCTGAGAGAACAATCAAAATAATGGAGGACTTATTGAGGTTATGCGTTTTGGATAAGGGAGAGCCGTGGGAAAGACTTTTACAGTTCGTGGAATTTTAAAATAATAATAGCCCCCAAGCAAGCATCGGAATGGCACTTTATGAAGAAATTTATGAAAGGAGGTGCATGACCCCTTTATCATTGGTTCAGGATAAAGATCCTAAAGCATTTGGAGTGGAGTATATCAATGACACCGATGTTATGATTATATTGATTCAAGATTGCATGCTAGAGGCTTAGGGTTGGCAGGAGAAGTATTATGATACGAAGCACAGATTGGTGGAATTCCAGGTGGGTGATAAGGAATTTCTAAAGATTTGGCTGATGCATGGAGTGTCAAGTGTTTGTGGAAGGAAAAAGCTCAGCCCACGATACATGGGACCGTATAACATTTTCGAGAAGATTGGTCCCTTAGCTTATAGGCTGGAGCTACCACAAGAAATAGAGAACTTACATGATGTCTTTCATGTGTCTTCCCTTAGGAATCACTACTTTGGCCTGGGCAGTTTGTCACCGCTACATCCAGCCCCGTGGCATTTGATTGATCTGTACAACTAGAATTTGTGCAGATATTAGATACTAAAGTACAAAGGCTGAGGAAAAAAAGTGTTCTAATAGTAGGTACTGTGGTGTAACCATAGAAAAGAGGAGTACACATGGGAGCTAAAGGACCTTATGCGGTAGTGCTACCTGGAGTTTTTTCCCAAAGGTAAATTTAAAAACAAACCTCATATTCTTCATTCTATTTTTCCCGTAGACTTATCTCGATTTCGGGGATGAAATATTTTATTTGTTTATAGGATTTGTAACGTCCCGATTCGTCTTATACCCCTCGCGCATGTTTTTAATTAAAGAAAGTTGACTCGAGCTCAGGGTGCACTTGTGGCCAGGCTTGCACCTGACTCGGGGAAGTGCTGACTCGATGCTGGGTGTTGGGTTGCTACCGCCAGCGGTAGTGGGATACCGCTGGCGGTAGCGGTCATCGAGTGTTCACGACGTCTCTCAACGATCGTTGAGTTGCTACCACGCGGCAATAGTGGGATACCAATGGCGGTAGTGTTCATCGAGTGCGTCTAATGGATTCAATGAGCAGCGAGTGTACTCACCGATCGTAAAGTTACTACCATGCGGCGGTAGCGGGATACAACACGGCAGTAGTCCAGCTGAATAATTGGCAAATCTATGAGCAAACATCTGACAACATCAATACCGCTGGATGTAGCATATTGGTATTATTCTTTGTGAGTTACCGCATGACAGTAGAAGAATACTGCACGATGGTAGTAGGCCAGGTGTTAACGCCTGAGTGGTTGGTTTGGAGGTACCACACGATGGTAGCAAGCTACTACACGGCGGTAACCCTCGGAAAACCTAGATCTGATCGGCCATTCCTTTGTAAATGACGTCAAGGACTTACCCTCCAGTTTTCTTCTTTAAGAAACAAACTCTTCTTTAAGAAGAACGGGAACCTAAGTTAGATGCCACCATGTCGCCAAGGAGGACACGATCCATGATCGGAAACCAAGTGAGCTTCCTACCCTCTCCATTGGTGCTAGATCTTTATATCTAATGTGAATGAGAGACATTGGCTCAAGGGATCTTTATTTAAGAGTTTAATGGAGATTTCCTAGGAAGAAACCATGCTAGAACTTTTGTTTTAGGGCGCCGATCGCCGCATGAATGTCTTCAGTCATCTCCTCTCTTCATATTGAAGATGACGGACTTGATCTCGTGAAGAACCGTAGTTTAATGATGGAGGAATGGAAGAGAGAAGTTGGTTATGCTTTGTACGATGGCTGGAAGAAGGAGATGAACTGATGCCATTCGTTCATCTTTATGATGGATGCAAAAGTGTTGTAGAAACCTATTTTCTGTGTGCAACAGACTTCAAGGCCGGTTTCAGGCATGATCCATTCTTATTCAGGTCTCAAGCTCAACATGAAAGTTGTATCTCTCGGAAAGACCTTTCCAATGGATTGTTATAAGTTTTCGGGGGAGCTTTGTAGCTCCAGGAATATTAAGTAAAAGTTGTTGTTCTGTAATAATATGTGTGCAGGCTGCGTTCTATCTAAGTATACTTGGCCAGGCTGAAATCCAATTTCAAGTGTGTTGGATTTAGACTTGGACATCAGGCTCAACACAAAAGTTGTAGCCCTTGAATATACCTTTCCAATTTGGGGTTTCTCTTAAATATTGGTGGATTGTAGCTTCTTGAAATCCAGTTTTAGTAAACTGTGGTGCTAGGCCATCATGTCTTAATAATTGATGATTACATTATTTTACGAGTTGATCACTCGGGAGATTGGATGGTAAATGGTTGATGATAATGTGATGCATATGATAAATTCTAAAAAAGGCGTTGGATGAGGTATATCCCATGGCCATAAGATGAGTTGAATCTTGATCTTAAGTATTGAAGGGATGAATGTTGTAGTCCACTGCTTAGAGTTATGTTAACTCCCTACGGGTAGCAGTGAGGCACTGATGTTATAATTAAGGTGAACTATCACTTGTGTTAAATATGGACCCTTACGTGCCTTAGAGCATGGTGTTGGTTATGATGTGAAGGGACTCGGTTAGAGACCTTGAATGTATAATGGTATGGTAAATGCGAATTTCATGGGTTGGGTGAGTGTTAACACACGGTATAAGATCTTGTGAAGAGGAATTCGTGGCAGTTCTATAGGCTAGCATGTCATCACATCAACTGGTGCTGGCAGTTAGAATATGAGTAGTTGGGCTTGGTCCTTAAGTGCTCACTCTCGAAGGCTCCATCCGTGCTAGTTATGGGCCAGTTGGGTTAGGCTTTTAGTGCACATTTACTCGAGACCCCTTCTGAGCTGTACTATGTAGGGGATCCACTATTGTGTTCTTAGTTTTGAGGCATACGGAGTCCTAGTCCTGGTTGTGTGGATGCCACCTATAGTGGAGACGCACTCTCTACTATCACTTTTTGGCCATGATGGATGATGCCTGAGTGGTTAGCTACCTGCTTAACAAGTGGGAACAAAAGGTCTATGTCGACAAAGCAGTGTGTGTGTGTGTGCATGGGTGAGTCATCATACTACATTCATTTCATATCATTGCATTGCACCGCATAAGATCCTCATCATATAAATTTGTATGAGCACTTTTATATGATGAGGATGTGATAGCTACTTAGTCTTTGTGACTAACAGTTGTTATGTCTACAATTTTAGGAGGATTCCCCGCAAATGGAGTAGCTGCAGCGCCTTGTGCAGGAGGACAACAAGGCTAGGGGGACATAGCCTGACACGACGATACCCTCACTACCTTTTGTGACGAATGTGAGTTTGAGCCTGATGATATAGCCATCGAGCAGTGTGTGTACTGTGATATTGAAGAAGCTGATGTAGCTTCTTATTCTTTACGTATTGTTTTGGATATTTACTTACAGTGATATTATGACTTCTATGTTCTTCTTTTGGTTGGGTTGGCATTGTGATATCAGACTAGCCGGCACAATAGGCGGCTTATGGTACAGATAAGCCATTGCTGATGCAACCACAAGGCGGCTGTTCTGGGCATAAGTCTCCCCTCGGTCGTGACTTGTGTTTCGGGAGGGGGGGGGGGGGTGATGTAGGCCCGCCCTTTCGAGCGTTTTGGGTGTTCGACAAATTAACGCGACGCTCTCAAATAATTCTCACGTTACACTCAAGAATTTAACGTAGCAGCAATTCTATTAATATTACTATTAGGCTAACAATTACGTGGGGTTCGCAAAGCCCCTAAGATAATACCAAGGCGATAGGCGAAGGTCCTCTCAAGCGAAAAAAACCAACACGGTTCGATCGAGCGAGTTGTACCAAAAGATAAACCACCTAAAACAAAAGATTCGGGCAAGGGTGGTTCTCTCCCAATGAAATACAAACGAGGGCCGCCACGCCTCACGAACTTAAACGAAAATACAGTACACAAGACAATAATTAACATAAATTAAACCACGAAAAATCAAGCGTTACACAAGCCACGCAATTTGCCAATGCCACAAGAGTTATCTAGGGAAGAGAAACACATAAAGTAGAAATTTTCGTTACCCCAACCGGATTGGATGAATCCGGTTTCACTCGACTAGAATCGTTCTTTAATTGGCACCACCAGACATACGTCGGAGGGAGTGAAACTCGTCGCCTTCTCCGTGTCACAATATATTTGGAAAATCCCGGCAAAATCTTCTAAATGTGGAAATAATATTCCAATTAAGGTAGGAGAGGGAAAAGGTGGCAAGATTGTGGATTATTTAAGGAATAAGATATTTCAAATTTGGTAGGTGGAAAATTTATGGAAGGGGATATGTTTTGAATATGGTAACTAAGGGGGATTATGGTAACGAATATTTTTGGATTAGGAAAGGGATTTTTGGAGGGGGGTCGGGTTTTTTGATGGTGGTGGAGGGAGCTCGGGTTTGAGATGGTGGTGGCCGATTTTATTAGGGGAAGTAATGGTCGACCTTGGTGGTGTTTATGATGGCTCGACTTGGAGGGATGGAAATTGGTGGTCGCCGATTCTCTTGGTTGGAGGGGGACTCGGGTTTGGTGGTTGTTGGAGGTGGTCGGCTAGGTGAGGGAAGGAAGATGGATCGGGTTTGCTAGGTTGCAAAGAGGTGATGGGGAAGGAGAGGAAGAGAGGAAAGCCGAGAGAGAGAGGATGAAGAAAATGTGTCCGACGGCTTAGAGGAATTGGAAGAGAGGAAGGGCCGAAGTTTTCCTTGAGGAGGAGGAGGATTTCAACTTGAAATTCGATCTTTTTATTCATTCACTAGTGAAAAACAAAGGAGTACATGCCTTTATATAGGCTACAGCAAACACTCCAACTGGCTACATGCAGCCCAAAATGAAAAAATAAAATCTAAACTCATGGTTTTATATCATAACCATGTAACAACTAATACATGAAATTAAACCTAAAATAACAATGATAATTTTGAAATAAAACAAATAATAAAATATATTATTACTCCATCATAATTTATTAATATTTATTATTAATAAATTATAAATGGGCTTGCGCTCTAGACGGCTATTGTGGCGACGCTCTTCATGGTCATATGTCAGTGCGCCATCGCCGTCTTCAAGTAGTTGCGGGCCGTCATCTCCATTCATATCTACCGGGTAACCATCATCATCAGAGGGAGGACGCTCCTTGGCCACATGTCGTGGGAAGTCGGCTCCATCAATCCTCCCCCTCTTAAAAATACTCATCACTGATGAGTATGCCTGTGTGTACTCTCCTGGAAGGTTGTCGGCGGGGAAGGACCTGCATGGCAAAATGTGGTCTTAGAGGTACATCAAATACGCATTAGCCAAAGAAGGAAAAAGAATTTCAACAACATCCACCAACGTACCTACGATGGAGACCGAGAAGGAGAACGATCCTAGAAAACAGTCACCACCCAACCCAATAGAAAGCATAGTGGAAAATATATACGGAGTGGTAGACATTTCAGGTGGCATTAAAGCATAAAGCGTAAAGTATGTAATGATGAAAATAGGAGCTATGCCCCACTCAATGGAAAATTTTAAAAGGAATGTCATGTCACCAAACTTTCGTAAAATTCGTAAAGAATAGACTAGCCAATTCGTTAATATTTCTAAAGTGCCCGGGGGCATCCGTTTAGGGGTGAGACAAACCAAAACCAAACCATTCACATAACGGTGGACAACTATTCGACACAACCTCGCAAGTAATTTAAAGAACGCATTTAGAAGGGTCAAGAAATAAAAAATGCGCCTAATTAAATTAAAACCATGAGGGTAGAACCCATGTGCCACATGAATTGAATTAATAGTAAAAAATAACGGAATTATGTCTGGTGGCACAAGTGATTTAAGTTCAAAAATTAATGTAGTGGGTTCCAACATTTTCGTTTTAACTTTGGAATAAAATTTTGATTTAAAATTGTCATAATAAATAGTCAGCAGAAAACCTTCGTCACCAACTATGTTCGCCCACGACCTTCTAAGTAAGTTTTACGGAAAGGCGGGAATAATAAACTTCTCTAAATATGAAGGGCTAGACATGACTAAATCATCTACTCGAGCAATGGGAACCGGAGGGAGAGTCGACAGGGTTGACTCTGTAGGGGGAACCAAGTCACACTCAACATCAAAGCATGGATTAAGCGTCCAAGAGAACGCCTCCGGTTGCAAGCCTTTAAAACCAAAAGTAAACTCGAATAGTGGATTCATCCTCACTGAAAACTCATCCTCAGTTAAATATTTGCCACAGAATGGATCCACCAAATCAGCCGACATGTCTTCCAATGCATTAGATATTTTATTTAATTCAGATCCAGTGATTGTCTCTAAGGTAGGCAAATTTATTTCTGATAAAACTTCTAAACTAACTTGGGCCTCAGGCGAAGGAGCTATCATCAAAGAAAAGTCTATCGGGCCCTCAGTACTACCGTCATCCAAAGATAAATTTTCCTCATAGGGTAAATCTACTACAGCATCACATCCTATATCGACCAATTCTTCCCATGAGGTAGGGACATCGTCTAAGTCAGAATATGGGGATGGACAAATAAAATCCCGGGGTGTATCAAAGTCAACATGACCTTTAAGCAGCGTGGATAACGTAAACGAACTAACTCGCAGATGTATCACGCTAAGATTATCCCAAATTGACCAACCATCCCAAGGTGACTCTTCCAATATCGTAGAAATATTTAATAAGCATGGGTCAACCATTATGATGTCAGGTCCTAGCGAGTCATCACCTAAATCAGTAACAGGTACACTCTCAGCTTCGGATGACTCTATCGACTCTGCCGGAATGTCTTCTTACTCAGGGTCATCAGAAGACTCCCTGACTAAAATATTGTCGAAGGGGGGTGGAGATGATTCCTCAAGGGAGAAATCCTCATCCAAATCACTGGGATAACAAATTTCCTTAACATCACTAAAAGCATTACTGAAACTTGCCTCGTCCTCAGTAACAGGCTCAGTCCTAAGCACATCCTCAGGTTCAACAGGAGAGTCAGACGCTATTGTAAGTGAAGGAAGACTCTCACCTAGCTGATTAACTTCATCATCTAGAGATTCTATATCCACATAAGCATCCTCAGAGGTATTACTCACTATACAAGAGGGCTTAGAGGTCGAGGCTAAAGAAGTAAACACCCTAATAGTAACCTCTTTCGAGTTCAAATTTTGGGGTCTAAATGGCTTATGTTCCCTATAGGTGGGACTAGGCACACTTTGGGTATTACTATCTCCTTGGGGATAGGATCTATCTGGAGGCATATGGTCACTCCTATAAGCATATACGGGTCTAGTGTCGTAACTATTCTTACTAACGGGTGTGGTGTTATTAGTGCGCAAGTAGGCGGGATCAAATTGGTCCGAGAGGAGGCTACACATGTGCGGCCAAGCATAACGATAGCTACCAACACGAAGCTCTTTGTTTAACCAAAATAATAGGGCTCAACCTACTAATCGCTCTCGGGCAAAGCTAACCTTTTCGTAGTCATCCCATAAGTGACAATTAAAATATTGTTCTAATCCCTTAAGTCAGTCTTTAAAAGTTTGGGGATACTCTAAACCATCATAAGTAGGATAAATGTGGTGTGCCCTAGGGGTGTGTTTAGCCATATCCTTATCATAGGAATAGTCTAACTGGGTAGCATATACTTCATAAGCCATCCTAGAGAGAACCGGAGAGGACACTCGATCTCAATTTAGTGCACGTGCACTGAAAAGGGGTACCAGATCCACTAAACTCTAACGAAGATGGAATTGTTCCCGCATAATAGCTAAGGTTATAATTATATAAAATAGATTTTCTTGCTGGAAAAAATATGAGGAGTATTAAAAAAAAATATTTTTAAATTTTGATGAAAAAAATTAAAATATAGGCCGCTATTTGCAGACCAACTATTAAATTTTTAAAATAACTTAATAAAAAAGAATGACTTAATGAAAAATAATTTTTTTTGGATTTATTATTAAAAATAAGATAGATAATTTCCAGAATTTTATTTTTTTAGATTTTGAGAAAAATTAAAAATTTTAGGCCGCTATTTGCAGACCAAAAATTTAAAAATTAATTTTTATGAAATACCATGCAACGAGTGAGTGTGTGTTAACGTGCCAAATAAGAGGGGGGTGCCAATTAGGAAATTGATGTGAACCTCCCTATGATACCAAATTGATGTAGGCCCGCTCTTTTGAGCGTTTTGGGTGGCCGACAAATTAACGCTACGCTCTCGAATAATTCTCACGTTACACTGTAGCATTTAACGTAGCAGCGATTCTATTAATATTACTATTAGACTAACAACTACGTGGGGTTCACAAAGCCCCTTAAGATAATACCAAGGAGATAGGCCAAGGTCCTCTCAAGCGAAAAAGAACCAACACGGTTCGATCGAGCGAGTTGTACAAAAAAAGAAACCACCGAAAACAAAAGATTCGGGCAAGGGTGGTTCCCTCCCAACGAAATACAAACGAGGGCCGCCACGCCTCATGAACTTAAACGAAAATACGGTAAACAAGACAATAACTAACATAAATTAAACCACGAAAAATCAAGCGTTACACAAGCCATGCAATTTGCCAATGCCACAAGAATTATCTAGGGAAGAGAAACACATAAAGTAGAAATTTTCGTTACCCCAACTGGATTTGATGAATCCAGTTTCACTCGACTAGAATCGTTCTTTAATCGGCACCACCAGACATACGTCGGAGGGAGAAAAAGTCTTCGCCTTCTTCGTGTCACGCTATATTTGGAAAATCCCAGCGAAATCTTCTAAATGTGGAAATAATATTCCAATTAAGGTAGGAGAGGGAAAAGGTGGCAAGATTGTGGATTATTTAAGGAATGAGATATTTCAAATTTGGTAGGTGGAAAATTTATGGAAGGGGATATGTTTTGAATATGGTAACTAAGGGAGATTATGGTAATGAATATTTTTGGATTAGGAAAGGGATTTTTGGAGGGGGTGGGGTCGGTTTTTTAGATGGTGGTGGAGGGAGCTCGGGTTTGAGATGGTGGTGGCCGGTTTTATGAGTGGAAGTAATGGTCGACCTTGGTGGTGTTGATGATGGCTCGGCTTGGAGGGATGGAAATAGGTGGTGGCCGATTCTCTTGGTTGGTGGGGGGGACTCGGGTTTGGTGGTTGTTGGAGGTGGTCGGCTAGGTGAGGGAAGGAAGATGGCTCGGGTTTGTAAGGTTGCAAAGAGGTGATGGGGAAGGAGAGGAAGAGAGGAAAGCCGAGAGAGAGAGGATGAAGAAAAGGTGGTCGGCGGCCAAGAGGAATAGGAAGAGAGGAAGGGCCGAAATTTGTCTTGAGGAGGAGGAGAATTTCAACTTGAAATTCGATCTTTTTATTCATTCACTAGTGAAAAACAAAGGAGTACATGCCTTTATATAGGCTACAACAAACACTCCAACTGGCTACATGTAGCCCAACATGAAAAAATGAAATCTAAACTCATGGTTTTATATCATAACCATGTAACAACTAATACATGAAATTAAACATGAAATAACAATGATAATTTATAAATAAAACAAATAATAAAATATAATATTACTCCATCATAATTTATTAATATTTATTATTAATAAATTATAAATGGGCTTGCGCTACGGACGGCTATTGTGGCGATGCTCTTCATGCTCATATGTCAGTGCGCCATCGCCATCTTCAAGTAGTTGCGGGCCGTCGTCTCCATTCATATCTACCGGGTCACCATCATCGTCAGAGGGAGGACGCTCCTTGGCCACTTGTCGTGGGAAGTCGGCTCCATCAAGGGGGCTCTTATAAATGGTATCAGTTTACATTGATCAAACGATAAGGAAGTCATCGAACATTGTGTTACCCCTGCTCGATTATTCGGTTTGTGGACAAACTAGATTAGTGGAAACAATAATATACGCATTTGTGATTCACACTAAGTATGTCCACCCGTTACCCTATGTCTAGCCAACCTGACTCAAAATTCGCGTTTTGAACTTAAATTCTGGTATATATAGAGCTGACGACAGGCACTCCTATTCCTCCGATCCCTACTCCATTCCAACAATCAGAATTAAGGAAGACCCTAACTGCAATCTTGGATTCCTTCAGGTCTCAGCAGGCTCCGATTCAGCAATAGGCCCCGGGCTCTATTAGGCTGAGCACCTTACGAACTCTTTCACCACCTATTTACCACGGAACTAAATCGGCCGTTTGTACAAAGAAATGGCTAGATGCTATGTAAGAATTGATGACCGGAATCAGATGTCCATCAAGTATGGTTGTTACTTTAGATGTATCCATCTTGGAATCACATGTAAAAAGGTGGTGGAAGTCCCTTATGGGCTCCACTTTTCAAGGATGCGTATTCACCGACATCAGCTGGAACAAATTTTATGATTCCTTCTCAGAATTTTTTGTTCCTTTTACTGCTCAAGATGAGCTCGAGGAAAGATTCATGCAGTTGAAATAAGAATCTAAGTCAATCATGGAGTATCAATGGGAGTTTCAGCACCTTGCCATGTTCGCTGACTCCTACATTTTGGATGATCGTGGATATATGAAATGGTTCTACAAAGCTTTGTGAGACCCTTTATGGCAAGCCATTTTGTTTATAGCCAACTCGAGCCTCGCTCAGATAATTGGCATGGAAAAAAGATTGGAAGCAGACCATCTTGCGGTCCAGAGTAGTGCTAATAGACCCGCTAAGGGCGTGATGGAAGCAGGAACAAGCTTTTGAAGGTGACAAAATATTAGAGGTGGAGGAAACTAAAGAGGTATAGGATGTTTCCATCAGAATCTTAGGATGGAGCATCTTGCCCCGCAGTTAACATTACCTCCACCATCACAGTTCCAACCTTATCTACAACCCAAGGGGTCATTCAGGCAAGTTTGTTTCTGGTGTCATTAGCCGATCCACATCCAATGTCATTGCCTACAACTAGGTGGGAATGTTCCCCTTATTTTTTCTCCAACAACTCAGCGAGGATGAGGGTAAGTTCGTGGTCGAGGATGAGGAACACAAGGAAGGAATTTTAGACTTGCTCGAGAGTAGATGTTTGCTCTAGATATTACTCAAGAGCAGAATACTCAGGATTTGATTGCAGGTATTTCGTAGTCAAATTAATATGTTATAAGCATTCATCCTTAGCTTGCCTGAGTTTGTGCTAGAAATCTAACTTTGAAATGGTTATGACTTGATATCTAGGCATCGTGATTGTTAGTGAGAGACCAACCCACACTCTATTTGAAACCAGCGCCACTCACTCGTTTGTCTTAGTGGATTTTGTAAAAGATCTAAATGGTGTGCAATATTTCACCTGTATCATTCAGAGAGTATAGCCGGCTCTGAGATGACCTCGTCCGCAGATTGTGACTTGGACATATATTTTAGTGGGAAGCTTTTTGATACCCCTAAAATAGTATTTGGGATTCCAGAATTTGACCATATTCTGGGTATGACATGGATGGATTGACATCACACCAGGATTGATTGTGCGACAAAGAAAATCACCTTGAGGCATGGAGACCCAGAGATCGTTTTAAATTTAGGACCTTAAGGCCCATATGAAAGGGGATGCAGTGAATATGATATTTTTTAAACTAAAAGAGATGGTGACGAACATGAAAGATGTACCAGTGGTGCAAGATTTTCTTGAGTTTTTTCTAGAAAAGCTACATGGATTGCCCCTACATAGGGAAGTAGACTTCCAGATTAAGCTAGTGTCGGGCGCCAAGCCCATCTCTCGAACCCCTAACATGATGGCTCCAAAGGAAATAACTTAGTTTAGAGTTTAGTTGCAGGAGTTAGTAGAATCAGGTTTTGTTCATCCCAGTTCATCACCCTGGGGAGCTCCTTTTTTGTTTGTTAAAAAGGACGGATCATAACGATTTTGTGTAGATTATCGGGAGCTCAATCGATTGGCGGTGTAGAACACATATTACTTGCCCCAGATCGACGACCCATTTGATCAGTTGGTGGATGTGCATTAGTTTCCAAACTTTATTTGCGCTCGGGGTATTATCAATTAAGGATACAGGAAGAAGATATTTAGAAAACACAATTTAGATCGAGATACGGCTTGTGCAAATTCACTGTGATGCCATTTGAGCTCACAAATACCCCTTCTATATACATGAGTTTGATGAATAGGGTGTTTGAGCCGTATCTGGATGCTTTTGTCATCATATTAATTGATGACATATTGGTCTACTCAAAGACAAAAGAGGAGCATATTGAGCACTTTACCTTAGTTTTGAAGAAACTAAAGAAGCACTGCTTGTTTGCTAAATTCAGCAAGTGTGAGTTTTGGCTCCGAGAAGTTGCTTTCATGGAACATATTATAAGTAGAGCCGGATTAGTGGTGGATCCATCCAATGTGCATGTCGGGAAGGAATGGTCTCCTTTGAGGTTAGCGACAGATGTGCGAAGTTTTCTTGAACTTGCTGGATACTATCGTAAGTTTGTTGAAGGATTTTAGAAAATCACTCTTCCTCTCACAGCTCTGACAAAGAAGGGTGTGCCTTTTGTGTGGACACCCAAATGTGAAACTACATTTCAGATCTAAAGGACCATCTTACCTCTACACCAATCTTTGTCCTTCCATCTGGAAAAGAAGGATTTCAGATATATACTAATGCATCCTATCAGGGCATGGGGGCAGTGTTGATGCAATACAGATATGTGATTGCATATGCTTCCTGAAAACTTAAAAAGCATGAATTGAATTACCTAGTGCAAATTTGTAGTTTAGAGTAGTGGTCTTCTCCTTGAAGATTTGGAGACACTATTTATATGGCGTCAACTGTGAGATCTTTTCGGATCATAAGAATTTGAAGTATATCCACTTCTAGAAGGATTTAAACTTGAGACATCGGCGGTGGTTGGAATTTTTATGTGATTATGAATTTACATTGAACTATCAGCCCGAGAAGGCGAACACGGTGGCAGATACTTTAAGCAGGAAGGCGCCTGTGACGAGCCCAGAATCCGAATTGATGGTTATGGAGTTGGTTATGGTACTTGAAGAGATGGAGATTACACAAGTATCTAAGGCTTACACCGAGTCCTATACAGAGTACTTGTCTACCATAAGATTAGTTTGTGACATTCGAGTTCAGATTCGGGCAGAGTAAGGGAAGGATGATGCTCTGTCCCCGGTGTTTCAAGCAATTACGGGAGGATCAACAGAAGGATATACGCTAAAAGAAGACCTAATTAATTTCCATGGAAGACTTTACATACCCGCAGGTGGTGGGATTCGGGAAGACATCTTGAGAGAGGCTCATTGCACCATGTATTTGGTGTATCCTAGAATTGCTAAAATGTACACCCACTTACGTAGGACCATGTTTTGGCCAGTGATGAAGAGGGATGTCACATACTATGTTACACACTGTGAGGCTTGTAAGAAGGCAAAGGTGGAGTGCAAGAGCCCTAGTGGATTATTACAATCATTGCCTATTCTAGAGTGGAAGTTTGATGATATCTCCATGGATTTGGTTCACAGTCTTCCCCGATCTCGCTCAGGGAATGACTCGGTTTGGGTTATTGTGGATCGCTTGACAAAGGTTGTAAGGTTTATCCTGGTGAGGAAAGGGGCGCATGTTGATGTATTGGTGCGTCTCTTCTTGGAATAGTTTGTTCGATACCATGGGGTGCCAAAGACGACAGTCTCAGACTGTGAAGGTCGTTTCACCTCCAAGGAATGTAAGACAGTTCAAGCATCATTGGGTGCTCACCTTACCTTTAGCACAACATTCCACCCTCTGACTGATGGTCAGTCTTAGAGAACAATCAAAACAATGGAGGACTTTTTGAGGTTATGTGTTTTGGATAAGGGAGAGCCGCGGGAAAGACTTTTACCATTGGTGGAATTTTCAAATAATAATAGCCACCAAGCAAGCATCGGAATGACACCTTATGAAGAACTTTATGGAAGGAGGTGCATGACCCCTTTATCATGGGTTCAGGATGAAGATCCTAAAGCATTGGAAGTGGAGTATATCAATGACACCGATGCTATGATTAAATTGATTCAAGATTGCTTGTTAGAGGCTCAGGGCCGGCAGGCGAAGTATTATGATGCGAAGCACAGATTGGTGGAATTTTAAGTGGGTGACAAGGTATTTCTAAAGATTTGGCCGATGCATGGAGTGTCATGTGTTTGTGGAAGGAAAAAGCTCAGCCCGCGATACATGGGACCGTATACCATTTTGGAGAAGATTGGTCCCATAGCTTATAGGCTGGAGCAACCAAAATAATTGGAGAACTTACATGATGTCTTTCACGTGTCTTCCCTTAGGAAATCACTACTTCGGCCAGGTAATTTTACACCGCTATATCCAGCCCCGTGGCTGATGATTATTTTACTAAGCATGTTTAACTTGATGCAGATTTATTCTACATTCTAGTATGACTACGTAGATGGGCATAAGCTAGTTTGATTCATCATTTAGGCTAGTGCACCAATCTATCATACTATAGGAGAAATCTACATCTCGTGTCATATTCCACAGGTTCTTTTCAAATACTCGTACTCACCCTTACTCTATTATCATAACTATAATTAAAATTGAAATTTAATCTAAATAATCCTAACTATGACTACTTGGATACAATAGCATTGGAGAATAAAAGATGATAAAAGGCTGAATGTAGGAGCTTTCACATGAACATAATCATTTATATAGACAATTCTATGTAATCACGAGATAACAAAACTAGCAAATTCATTGTATTGTAAAGGGTTAAATAGTTATCAAATTCTCTCTCGAGCAATCCAAAATCTAAATCTAAGTTGAGTAAATTTTATCTCGAACAATTTACAATACTCAAATTTGAATTAAATATATTACCCTATCTCCTACATCAATTCATGAAATCCTATCTCTAAAATATCATAAATCCATTTATTCGTATCAAATTACTACCTATGCGAATGTTTTGAGGATTGCTAGAGGGTAAATTCAAGACATCAATAAAAAGTATTTTTTTTCTTGATTCCCTAATACAAAACTATCAAAATGACACACTCATCAACTTGCTTTCTTATAGATAATTATATTTTCCAAAATAGAGTGATTGATAGTAAATAATATAGAGGACTAATCTTAACAATAAATTATATAAAGAAAATTAGGCTAATAAATTTCTATACGTAATTACTATCAACAAAGTTGAGCACTCAATGAGTCTACAACAATTCATTTTAATCACCGTGCGAATGTAAATTAATTAGCTATAATCCCAAATGAATGAACTACTAAGAGCTTAAGGAAATACAAAAAAACAATTATTAGGGGTGCTTAACAATCATGAGTACTATGATAACAAAAGTATAATTAATTGTAATCATGTCCATTACAGAAATAATATGATTGACGAGCATGAGCAGCCACCCCCAGACGTAAAACTTGCAATGTCCACATTGCAATGTAAAGAAATGAGCAATTGCACCAGAATATAATGAATTGACTATTATGAATATAAAAGGGCACACACAGTAAAAGGGAGCAAATGTGATAATATATAAATAAACTAATAATACAGTGGAAAAAGAAATGCGGCAGAACTACAGGTCCAAATACATATTGATACTTATCAAAAATATGAAGGAGGGCCATCCTGATCTTCCTGGAAGCGATGTGGGCGAGGTGAGCTGGAGATCCCCAAATGATCTCTGATCTGTACAATAGCTTCCTCAGTCCTTCTTTGTGGACACTTCAATACTCAGAAGGCAAGGAGAGAGCTGGGTGTCATAGAAATGTTGTAACTCGCGAGCGTACCGAGACTGAGGTGGAGGCTGGGTAGTAGAAGACTCGCCCCGAGTGTAAGTAGAGTGCACTAGGGGAATGAGAGGTTCATCGAGGTCAAGATCGACCTCATCGTCGTCATCTTCATCCGCCACCAGAAGTCCACGCCTCGCAATGTTGTAAGTAACACCGCCCCGACCCTGACTGGCGGTGACGAGGCGGAGTGATTGAAGACTAGCCATAGTGATGGACACTGTCTTCGCCACTATAGTCATCGCAGGGAGAGTAGAGAATATGCCCATATTTTTTGCCAGACAGGTGATGTAGGGGGCTACGCAAATAGAACCGATGCGGGAGTTGTCTGTCTGATGAAGTATGAACTGGGCAAGCATAAAGCCCAAGTGAAGCGGGTAACGAGACAACATAATATATAAATATAGGATGTCTTGCCTACTGACTACACCAGAGCTTTTGCCCAGGCCGCTCAATGGGTTGGCTCAGTAAGTGGTGGATGTAGTGGAGGGCAGGAGAGGTTAACTTGGAAGCCTTAGACCTCTTGGCCTCATACGGGTCTATATCAAAAGAAAGCCAAGCCTAGATGGTGCCGGCTTGGTCATGGTTGGGGAGATCCAAATGAAGTTCGCGGAAGGCATCACTAACATGGAACGTGTCCTCATACACCCCAAGATATTGGGTGAATTCTATAAGACTATGGGTGTACATGGTGCCTGATACGCGAAATTAAATAATCCCTTCATGCCCGTCTCCGTGTTCGGTGAAGCTAGGTCTTAGGTTCAAGTAAAAGGTCGATAGGAACTCGAGTGTGAGTTTCTTAAAACCTATCTCCTCTATGGCAAAACTCTCTTTCCACCCCTCTACAGAGATTAACTCACGAATGTTCGCCGCGAGACCTATTTGTTCGAGAACGTCCTAGTCGATAGTCCTTATATCTTGAAATTTATTCGACTGTAGACGATGGAAGCGGTTGAGATGGTTTGGATCCGCAAATTGCAGTGGTGCAGTAGCATCACACCTCTCAGTGGAGAGGGCTTGAAGATTTGGGCGACATCGGCGGCAGCCCTGTCCTCGGCTTGATGACATTATCTGTGGAACATCGAGGATTTTTTTTTTCATTTTTGTAGAAGGGGAGAAAGAAGGGGAAATCCTAGAGGGGAAGAAGAACTAAGATCAAGAGGGTTAAAAGAATGTAAATACAAAAAGGAAATAAAATTTCTACTTTAGAAATAAGTCAAGGAAGAGTGTCGCGGATCCACGGATTTTGAAGGAGGTGCTGTAACCAGCTGTGAGGAATCAAGAAATGGATGTGGAGAGGCTGGGATAAAAGTGAAGGAACACACAAAAAAATCGGCCCCTATATATAAGACGCACACGGGTGGACTCACAGCCGTGTATTCACCCGTGTTCAGGAATCAATTCAGGCGGGAAACACGGTCTCAAAGGAGACGTGTGGTCTAACGGCAGGAAATGTGCGCGTCAGTTGGACACAGTCAACAACACGGCCATGTCCAGGACCCGTTCCCGACATGTTTTCAGCACACTACAGTCTACATGGCTAGTAACACGGTTGGGTGGCCAGCCGTTTCCTCCTCGGGAAGACATTCGCCCATTTAATATGGTATACCACACGGCAGGGTGTCCTGCCGTGTTCTCCTCGGGAGAAATTTTGTAAAGGTCACTAGATGAACACGGGAACTAACATGGGTGTGTGCAAACCCGTGTCCTTCTCTGGAAAAAATCCTGACTAGGACACACTGGGTAAAACATGGTTGGATGATCAGCCGTGTCTTCCTCGGGAAAAAAAATTCCTTGTTCGAAATTTTTACAGGACACGGCTGTGTCCTAGGTAGTGTGCTTTACACGGGCACGCACATGGGCATGTGTTAACCCGTGTGATTCTTTGGTCGAATATGGGTAATTGAACGCTTGCGAACACGGCATCACACACGAGTGTGTGGGTGGTCGTGTTGTGCTCGGGAAAAAATGACATTTTCCCTAGTTTTATATGGGACACAGCCGGCTGAGTGGACGTGTGATGGACACGGCCAGGAACACGACCATGTGCTTGGCCGTGTACTCTTCTGACTTTGAAATTTTCCCTAGGTGATTTTTTTATTACTAATTTTTGGGTTAAAATTTTAACTAAACTTTGCACTAAAATTTTTTATAAACTATATAGACAATCTACTATACTATATGGATTTCTAGTCTAGATAGAGGCAAGATTCTAGACGAGCAAAGTCTTGAGGAAGCGCACTGTAGTAAAGTTTTAACCGGTGCCCATTGACTTTAAAATCTCCCTTCTCAGGGTGAGTTAGCTCGACAGTGCCATAGGGAAATACTTCTTTTACTTGGAATGGTCCGGACCACTTAGATCTTAGCTTCCCTGGGAATAGACACAGCCTGGAATTAAAAAGGAGGACTTGGTCACCCTTTTGAAATTGCCTTGGTTTGCGGAGGTCACGATCATAAAATAGTTTGGTATTCTCCTTATAAATCCTGGAATTCTCATAGGCCATTGTTCTCCACTCATCTAGTTCATTAAGTTGAAGTTTACGTTTCTCCCCTATAGAATTAGTATCAAAATTTAGAGAGCGTATTGCCCAATATGACTTGTGTTCTAACTCTATAGGTAAGTGATAAGATTTACCATAGACAAATCTAAAGGGGGTGGTCCCTATAGGTATTTTAAATGCGGTCCTATGAGCCCATAAACGATCGTCAAGTTTCCTAGACCATTGCTTCCTATTCCCTTCTATAGAATTTTCTAGGATCCTCTTAAGTTCTCTATTGGACACCTCAACATGACCACTAGTTTGCGGATGGTACGGTGTAGTTATCCGATGTGTGACTCCATATTTCTGCAATACTTTATCTAGCTGTAGATTATAGAAGTGAGAACCCTGAAAACTCCAATTATTGTTATTTATCATTTTACTATTTTCTAATTAATAGTTATATATTTTATAGCAATTTTATAATATTAAGTTTATAATTAACTAGATTATATATTTTATATTTATTTGTTCTAATAAAATAATTTTTAATCTTGCAGGGCTGGTCTGTAGAATGTTTTGAGCAAAATTGGATTTTTTTCCACTTTTCAGCCTAGACATGCCCTATGACATGCCCTCTATGGGCGTGACTAGGGGAGTAACACACTAGCCAAGAATTTTAACTGAAATCGTCGAACAGCGGTCAAAGAAGCTCGACACGCCCTCCTTGGGCATGTCAGATAGGCATGACACCTGTACACGGGCATGCCAGCTGATGGATTATCGTTATGACATTGCCACGTCGGATTAAAATGACACGCCTGGGTCACGGGCGTTTCCTAGGGCGTGCCGGAGGCATTTCTCAGCTAATTGATAAGCCGTTCGTGTCGTTGCCGCCAGAAGTTGTTGCAGCTAGACACGCCCCTGGTCACGGGCGTGACACCTCCATAAAGAATAGTTTACTCCCGCCATTTTTAGCTTCCTGCGGTTTTCCAGAAACATACTTGACACGCCCAAGGTCACGGGCATGACCTAGGGGCGTGACCCGTCAGTTAGCAGATTTTGGCCGTTTCTCCTCCAATGTTCCCGGGTTTTCAAGACGACTGTTCTGAGCCTGACACACCCTAGGTTTCGGGCATTACCTAGGGTGTGATGAAACAGAAGATTTTCCTATAAATTCCAGACAACTTCAGATGCTCAAGAAGAATTTTTGAGAGTTGGAGTCTTATAGTTTGCTGTTTTCTTTTGCTGTATTTTCCATTTCTAGTTTAAATTTACTATTGTTGTTAGCTTTAATTTTACTTTTTTTATTTCAAGCATGTCTCTCTCTACCCTCCTTTGTAATTCCCTAATCATGATGAGTAGCTAACTTCATTTTAGCACTTGATCATGATGAACCTTGGAATAAAATAAAATCTTCTCCTTTTTATCAAATGTCTTGTTCATATTTTTGCTTGCTACGATTTTTCTCTGATTTTTATTTCTTCGAGTTCATATTACACGGATATGATCTTCGATCTAAGATCCGTATCCTAAATGACCGAAAGGTTGCGGATACGAGGAGATCACTCAAAGATAAAAGGAGTTGAATGCACTCCTCGAGAGAGGACGACGTAAATCTTCCGGATTAGAGTGAAATCCAATAGTGGGGTTCACCGCCTAAAGCAAGCTTAGGTGTTTCGACTGGCCGAGAGGTTTTAATCGATCAACCTAAGGTTAGTCAGAAGCATGAGCTCAATAGAGACGCTTTTGTACTTTAGGAACCTCCACGGCCGAGTTAGTAGATAAGAACTCGCATTACTGTATTTTTCTAGAAGGTTTATTTTAGTCCAAGGAGATTCTAGATCAAGTGCTAGCTTCCTCATAATTGAATTTCTCTTTCTTAGTATAACGCTTCTTTTTCCGTTCAACAAAAGCCAAATTTTCTTCCGATAAGATAATAGCCTTCCTTGTGAGTACAAGTACTCGACAACCCCGAGTTGAAATACGACACTTGATTCTATACTCCGAACGATAGTTATACTTGCCTCATCAATTGGAAACACGCGCTAGCATGGAGAAAATATCCATCAAGTTTTTGGCACCGTTGCCGGGGAACTATTCTTTGTTGATATTTTTAAAGCAAGGAGCTATTTGTTTTATCATTTTACTTTTTGTTTCAAAAAATATTTTTTTTACAAAATTTTTTTTTTGTTTTTTTTTTATTTAAAAGTTTTATTTTAAAATTTTTATAATTATAATTTCTTGCGAAAGGGCCGTGCCGGGTTTTCATCCCACAATACCGCCTAGTACCTTGTGAACCCGTCGCTGGATTGCCCATGGGATGTCCGGTAAATTTTATTTTATAAATTTTTAAATCTTAAAAATTTTATCTTTTGTTTTGTTTTTGTGTATGACCCGAGGCAATCCGTCAAATCTACTTGATTTGGATCCGGTGATCAAGCAAAGCTTACGATGACGCCTAAGACTCTGTGACCTCAATTCTCCAGATTTGGTTGAGGAATCCATAGGTAACACTTTTTCTTCTTCACCATCTTCTTCTTCTTCTTCCGCCCAATTTTCTTCTAATTTGGGTAATCAAAATCCAAATATGGCCGAAGAACGGACTATGTCCTACTATGCCCGGCCAAATTTGGATGAGGCGCAATCAAGTATTGTTCGACCCTCTATTGCAAACAATAATTTTGAATTGAAGCCAAGCATCATTCAAATGGTACAACAATCAGTACAATTTGATGGGCTTCAAGATGAGGCCATTCGGCTAAGACTTTTTCCTTTCTCTTTAAGCACCAAGGCCAAGCAGTGGTTGAGTTCTCTTCTAAGAGGCTCAATCACTACTTGGGCCGAGATGACGGAAAAATTTTCCGCCCGCTAAAACGGCCAAATTGCGCAATGATATTACTTATTTCTCCCAAGTTGATACTGGAACGTTATATGATTCTTGGGAGCGATTTAAGGAATTGCTTCGCCGTTGCCCGCATCATGCAATCCCCGATTGGTTGCAAGTGCAAACCTTCTATAATGGCCTCAATCAACAAATGAGGAAACATATTGATGCCTCCGCCGGTGGAACTTAAAATAACAAAACACCGGCGGTCGCCCAAGAACTTATAGAAGGTATGGCCATGAATACGTATCAATGGAGTACACCCCGGTCTCGTCCACCTAAACCGGCAGGGATGTACGAAATAGATATGATTTCTAATTTATCTCTCCAGATGGAGAAACTGCAAAAACAGATGAAAGAGATGACTGCTTCCTCGTTTACTCCTTCTTATGAGCCCCAATATTGGGAGCATTCTACTATTGCCGAACATGTGGATTATGTGGGTAATCCGAATCAGCCACCTTATAATCCGGGTAATAATTTTGGTAATACCTATCACCCGGGTATAAGGAATCACCCCAACTTCTCTTGGAGTAATCCGGGGAATGCGGCTCGCCCACCTAACACCATTCCTCCCGGTTATTTTCCACCACAAGCTCCAAAAGCTCCCAATCTCGAGGAGTTTTTCACCAAATATACGACTACAAATGATGCCAATATCCAGAATCTAATCGGATCTCTTCGTAATTTTGAGACCCAAATTGGGAAAATCGCCTAAATGCTCTCTGATCGCCAACAAGGAGCACTACCGGGCAATACGGAGCCCAACCCAAGGGAGCAAGTTAAAGCCATCACTCTACAGAGCGGGAAGGAGGTAACAACTTCTCCAATACCGGTTGATACTGAGGTACCAAGTTCTACGTCTTATCCTCCTCCTAAGCCTTCTAATGATAATAAACCAAAAGCTTATCAACCACCTCTTCCCTATCCTTCTAGAATGCTAAAAGACCGGGTGGATGAAAATCACGATAAATTTTTAGATATGTTTAGAAAAATTCAAATTAATTTACCATTTTGCTAAGTCATCACACAAATGCCAAAGTATGCCAAGTACCTCAAGGATCTTTTATCCAATAAAAAGAAACTTGAGGATATCTCTTTGGTTCAATTGAACGTAGAGTGTTCGATGGTTTTACTCAATAAATTACCTAAGAAATTACCCCATCCGGGTAGTTTCTCTATTCCTTGTCAATTTGGTGATTTAATGGTAAAACGCGCGTTAGCCGATCTAGGTGCCTCTATTAATTTAATGCCTTATTCTCTAGTGAAAAAGTTGGGATTAGGAGAACCTAAACCTACAAGAATGAGCATTCAATTGGAGGATCGGTCTGTCAAGCTCCCTATGGGGATTATAGAAGATGTGCTTGTCAAAGTTGATAAATTTATCTTTCCGAGAGATTTCGTCATCTTTGACTTTGAAGTGGACACCGAGGTACCACTCATTCTCGGTCTCCCTTTTCTGGCCACCGCGCGCGCCATTATCGACATTAGTAACGGTAAACTTCTCCTTAGAGTCGGAGATGAAGAAGTTACCTTTACTATTGACTCGTCTATGAAACATTCGCTATCAGATGACGACTTATGCTACTATTTGGAGACTTCTCCCGAAGAAGACTCCATCTTATTTTCGAAAAAACAAAATTCATCGATTTTTTAAGATGAAAATTTTGAAACTTTAAATTTAAATTCTCATGAAATTAGTGATAGTAATTTGGTCACACGCGCACCTACTTTCGCAACTCTTGACTTAGATAGTGACCCTTTAAGAACGTCGTTTGAGGAACCACCTATTTTAGAACATGAATACGTGTTAAATCATTTACAATATTTATCTCTAGTGGAGAGCCCCAAACTTCCTGTTCATGCATCGTCTTATATTTCCGAAAAACCGATAACATACCGCGCATCATTATGGTCGAGCTCACCAACCATAAACAAAGCGCTCGTGGGAGGCATCCCATGGTTATCTTTTCTTTTTATTATTATTTTCTAATTTTCTTTTTAAGTTTTTACAGGTTTGAAGGACATCGATGCATGATGATCGGTTGGGGTCGAACGTCAAGTCTACGTATTTCTTCAAGTCGGTAACTTTTATTTTTATTTAGCTCTTTAAAAAGAAAAAAAAATCAAAACAATCAAATATATTTATAATGAAAAAAAAACAAAAAAAAAGTTTTTTTCTTCTCATTCATGCCCCTGTCACGGGAGTGACCCCCTGGTCACGGGCGTGTCAAGGGCGTGTTTAGCCTAGCCGGCGGGAGGTTCCTCCTCCCTCGGTTTTCCCATCCGTCATTCGGACATGACACGTGCGTGACCATCATAGTCACAGGCGTGTCATGCCCGTGTCGTAGGTATCCGAGGCATTGAACTGGTCTGCCTCGGATTCTCCGCAATGTGTCTGATTTGACTAACGCACCCCATAGTCACAGGCATGACTCTGGGGCGTGACAGCAGAATTCGAGGCCAGTGCCTCAGATTCCCGCAGGCTTACCTAGAATTCCAGTTTCACGCCCAGAGTCACGGGCGTGAGTCGGAGAGTCGCGGGCGTGAATCTGGGGCATAACCCCTGAATCTGTGGCAGTATGCCTCAGATCCCTTCCGCGTTTGACCCGTGCTTGTCACGCCCCCTATCACGGGCGTGACAGGGGGGGGGGGGCATGACCGACCCGTGAAACTCTATTTATAGAATTTTTTTCCCTTCTTTTCTCTCCACACCTTCCAGCATCGCCTACTCTTCCCCTCTCCTTGTGGCCGAATTTATTCCCTCTTCCTCACCATGCCTCGCCACCACCCTCGTTCCACCGCTTCTTCCTCCGAGCATCTCACCGATCCTGCCTCAGCGGAGGCCATGCTCCTTTTTACAAACGCAACCCAACAAGATCGGAGCGAGCGACTGAGCGCCAAACCATTTGGCATTTTCTGCATCTTGGACTGGGCCATCCTTGCCACCTTTGGAGCGGCGGAGATAGTTCAGGGATTTGTATCCACCCCAGGATGGGCCCCCCTCTTCTCCATTTCTGAGCCTTCTTTCCTCGAGCTCACCAACAAGTTTTTGGCCTCTTTTGAGTTCCGCTGGGCAGCGCATGATGATTTCATCATCTTTTGCATGGGCGAGATGATGTACCAGCTCACCATCCGCCAACTCAATGTCGCCATGGGCTTTTGCTCGGAGGCCTTTTCCACTTCTCCCGCCTACCTCGACCTCAAAACTGATTTCCCTCCCGACTCCAACCTCCACACTTTTTGTTCGGAAATTAGTACTGACGCCGCTCCCTACACCCCAAGGAAATCCAAGGGTAGCCACCTCATTTCCCCCGCTTTGCGCATTTTACACAACCTTCTCACTTTAACTCTTTCCGGACACGGCGATAGCCACGACATTGTGACACGGGCAGACTTACTATACTTGTATAGCATGTTTTACCGGGTCCCACTCAACCTTGGTTATATGCTCGCCACTTTCTTTCGGCACCAGGCCGAAAATGTGAGATTGGGAGCGGTGCACGGCGGGAATTTCATCACTTTCCTCGCCAAGCAGACCGACGCCTGGGATGCCCTTCCGCAGCTCACTTGCATGCAAATGCCGCAGGCTCATCAGTTCCCGACCCTTCAGGCTCTTGGCTTAACATGCCGATGCGAAGGTGAGTTTTAGGCTATTCCCCCGTTAGTTGGTGGTCGGGATCTTGATCTTGATCATGGTGCCGGTCCAAGCGGTACTCATCATTCCCCCAAGATTCTGCCACCACCGCTGCACTCTGCTCCAGCACCCGATCCTCCAAATTTTTGGGACCAGCAATTTGGATTGCTACATACTCGCATAGACCAGATGCAAGCCCATTTTGACGGTCGCTTCGCTTCTTTTGATGCGTGCTTCGCCGTGCTCGAGCGATACCATACTTCTTCTATGACGCACATTACCCGCGAGTTCGCGAACACGCGGACTTTCTATCAGGAGCACGAGGACGCTCCTGACTAGGAGTAGCTGCCTTTTCATTTCTTTGGACTTGTAGAGGGTCACCTCTCTGTATCTGTATCATTGATTTATTTTCATGTACTTTTTTTTATTATGAAAAAATCTATAAAATATTATGTTTTGCTTTGCTACTCTCTTACAGGTATCTTTTGATGCTCGTTTGAAATTCTCAGGGAAGTCTTCTTTTCTTGCCTTTTCTTAATTTTTACATTGGGGACAATGTATAGCTTAAGTATGGGGGAGGGATACTTCTCAAGCAAAATATATAAAAAAATCTTTTTCAAAACTTAAAAATTATATTTCAAAAAAAAAAATTTTAAAACAAAAAAAACAACAAAATTTTTTTCAAAAAATTAAAACTCAAAAAAATTTTATATATCAAAAAATTCAAAAAGTTTATTTTGTCTTCAATTATGTTTTTCAAAAAAATAAAAAAAACCAAAAATTTTTTCTTTTAGAAAATAAAAAATTAAATTTCTTAGAAAGGGACGTTTGGGATATCACCCTATCTTACCTCCTAGTACCGGTGAGAGCCTTCACAGGGTATACCTCGGGAAATTTAAGAAGTAATAAAAAATTTAGGTTTAAATTTTAATTAGAGAAGTCATTATTTCTATATTTATTCATATGCAAAATTCCTTGTAATTCAACTTTTTTTATAGTGTTTAGAGAATTTTAATATTTTAATTGAATTTTGAATTTTGGAGTAAAACTGTTGTCCATGCTGTGTTTCTAGTCAAATGCACGTGTAAGTAGAATTTTATGTAGATTTAAATATTTAGCATATAATTTGATTTTCATTTTTCTAAATGCGTGAAAATGTTTCATTTTACTTTCACTTTGAAAATCGGTAAAACTTTAAAATAATTTAGGTGAGTAAGTAGAAGTTTGCTAGAGAGATATTTCGCGGACCAAGAGAGAGGTATTCTTTTTCGATGTCTAGAACTTGACCTCTAACTATTCTCAAGACTTTGCATAAGTTAGACTAATTAGCATAAATATAATTTAGGTACCTCTTTTGGCCTGTTTGAGCTTTTGTACCCGTACCTAAAATTTTTATCTTTGTTAAGCCATTTTTAACCTATTTCCCTATTCTTTTGTTTTAGCTCCACCAAGTATTTTACCAAAGCCTAAGAAGCAACCTAATTGCACACCTAAAACCAAGCTTGAACACAAATATACAAACAAAGTCTGTGAGTAATTAGGAGCCTTTTCATTTTTGGTGGCTAATTTCTTATAAAAAAAGAGTTGATTTATTTTTCTCTCCTCTTCAAAATAAAGAAAAAATTATTAAGAAAAAAAATGAAGAGGTAGAAAAAATTTTCAAACATGATGATAGAGTTGAAAAAAATAAGAAAAAAACAAAAGAATTAGGAATTTGGCTGCGTTCTTAAAGCCATAACAAATTTTTGTGTAAAAGCTTTCCCTAAGTTTTGGTGTGACTAGCCTTCGTTTTTATCTTTGACCACCGTCACCGAAAACCTAAGCCTACTTTTCAACCAAATTAAGCCCTATTGATTTATGTTTATAAGTTAGACTAGTGCCGTGATGAGAGTGTGAAAGGGCAAGCCTATGGCCATCGACATTGATGGATTTCTTTGGAGGGTATCTTAATCTTCGTTTGTGCAATGTTATCTTAGTACCCACGCTACACTCTCCCTAAAGATAATTTTAAGATTTACCGAATTTTCATTTTAAAAGTAAAAATAATAGTGGAAACACATTTTATGAAAAATAAATACATAATTTGTATGCTGAGTAAGTTTTCTACCAAAATAGCTACAAGCATAGGCATAAGACTTCACATTTTACTCCTTAGGTTCAATTTTCTTTTCTAGCATTTAAAATTGTTCTTCTCCATATAGAAAGTTGTTTGCTCGGGACTAGCAAACTGATAAGTATCAGGGTATTTGATAACTCCAATTATTGTTATTTTTCATTTTACTATTTTCTAATTAATAGTTATATATTTTATAGCAATTTTATAATATTAAGTTTATAATTAACTAGATTATATATTTTATATTTATTTGTTCTAATAAAATAATTTTCAATCTTGCAGGGCTGATCTGTAGAATTTTTGGAGCAAAATTGGATTTTTCCACTTTTCGGCCTAGACACGCCCTATGACGCACCCTCTATGGGCATGACTAGGGGCGTGACACACACCAGCCAAGCATTTCAATGGAAATCATCGAACAACGGTCAAAGAAGCTCGACACGCCCTTCGACACGCCCTCCTTGGGCATGTCAGCCAGGCGTGACACCTGTACACGGGCATGCCAGCTGATGGATTGCCGTTATAACATTGCCACGTCAGATTAAAATGACACGCCTGGGTCACGGGCGTGACCCAGGGCATGTCGGAGGCGTTTCTCAGCCAATTAATCAGTCATTTATGCCGTTGCCGCAAGAAGCCATTGCAGCTAGACACGCCCCTAGTCACGAGCATGACTAGGGGGTGTGATACCTCCATAAAGACCGGTTTACTCCCATCATTTTCAGCTTCCCGTGGTTTTCCAGAAACATACTTGACATGCCCAAGGTCATGGGCGTCACCTAGGGGCGTGACCCGTCAATTAGCAGATTTTGGCGGTTTCTCCTCCAACGTTCCCGGGGTTTCAAGACGACGGTTCCGAGCTTGACCTCTAGGTCATGGGCGTGACCTAGGGCGTGACCAAACAGAAAATTTTCCTATAAACTCCAGACAACTTCAGATGCTCAAGAAGAATTTTGGAGAGTTGGAGTCTTGTAATTTTCTGTTTTATTTTGCTGTATTTTCCATTTCTAGTTTAAATTTATTATTGTTGTTAGCTTTAATTTTACTTGTTTTTAATTCAAGCATGTCTCTCTCTACCCTCCTTTGTAATTCCCTAATCATGATGAGTAGCATACTTCCTTGTAACACTTGATCATGATGAACCTTGGAATAAAATAAAATCTTCTCCTTTTTATCAAATGTCTTGTTCTAAATTTTGCTCGCTATGATTTATCTTTGATTTTTATTTCTTCGAGTTCATATTACGCGGATATGATCTTTGATCTAAGATCCGTATCCTAAATGACTGAAAGGTTGCGGATACGAGGAGATCACTCAAAGATAAAAGGAGTTGAATACACTCCTTGAGAGAGGACGACGTAAATCTTCCGGATTGGAGTCAAATCCAATTGTGGGGTTCGCCGCCTAAAGCAAGCTTAGGGGTTTCGACTGACCGAGAGGTCTTAATCGATCAACCTAAGATTAGTCAGAAGCATGAGCTCGACAGAGATGCTTTTGTACTTTAGGAACCTCCACGGTCGAGTGAGTAGATAAGAACTCGCATTACTGTATTTTTCTAGAAGGTTTATTTTAGTCCAAGGGGATTCTAGATCAAGTGCTAGCTTCCTCATAATTGAATTTCTCTTTCTTAGTATAATGCTTATTTTTCCGTTCAACAAAAACAAAATTTTATTTCGATAAGATAATAGCCTTCCTTGTGAGTACAAGGACTTGACAACCCCGAGTTGAAATACGATACCCGATTATATACTCCGAACGATAGGTATACTTGCCTCATCAATTGGAAACACACACTAGCGTGGAGAAAATATCCATCAAACCCCTATCGCTAATAAGTGCATATGAGGTGCCTAATCGTGCAAATAGAGATTCCAAAAACTGAATTACTACTCTACTATCATTAGTAGGCAAAGCTTACGCTTCAACCCACTTTGATACATAATCTGCTGCTACCAAAATATACTTATTCCCATACGAAACTTGAAATGGTCCCATGAAATCAATTCCCCAAACATCGAATACTTCACATTCAAGAATAAAATTTCGTGGCATTTCATGTAATCTAGAAATATTACCTGATTTCTGACAAGAATCACATGAAAGCACATACCTTTGGGCATCCCTGAATAGAAGGGGCCAACAAAAACCTGAGTCAAGAACCTTTTTGGCAGAACGATTTGCTCCATAGTGACCACCAGTAGGGCCAGAATGGCACTGCTCCAGGATTCTCCAACCTTCCTCCGCTGATACACACCTTCGAATAACGGAATCTACACATATTCGAAAAAGAAAAGTGTTCTCCCAGAAGTAATATTTCAAGTCAGAAAAATTTCTTTTTCTGTTGATATGAAAAATTCATTGGAAGGACCTTAGCCACGAGATAGTTTGCATAATCGGCAAACCATGGATAATCAGGATTGATATTTGTAGATAAGGCAAATAACAATTCCTCAGGGAATGTATCAGAAATCTCAGATTCATCTAACATTATTTAGAGTGGATTTTCTAAACGTGATAGATGGTCTTCCGCTAAGTTTTCAGCTCCTCGTTTATTCCTGATTTATAAATCAAATTCTTGTAATAAAAGAACCCAACGGATTAAATGAGGTTTTGCTTCCGCTTTGGATAGCAAATATCTAAGGGCAGAGTGATCTGTGTATACTATCACTTTGGATAATGTTAAATAAGATATAAATTTATTAAAGGCAAAAACCACTACTAAGAGTTCTTTTTCAATTGTGGTATAATTCTCTTGTGCATTATTAAGTGTTTTGCTAGCATAAAATATAGGATGAAAATGTTTGTTTCAGCATTGTCCTAAAATAGCTCCTACCGCAAAAGTACTAGAATCACGCATGATCTCGAGCGGCTGAGTAAAATCAGGCGCTATCATAATAGGAGAATTAATTAATCTCACTTTTAAGAACTCAAAGGCATGTAGACACTCTTGATTAAAGATAAAAGGTGTGTCTTTCTCTAAGAGTCTAGTAAGTGATTTAGCAATTTTTGAGAAGTCTTTAATAAACCGGCGGTAAAATCCGGCGTGCCCTAAGAAACTTCTAACTGCCTTAATATAGGTTGGTGGTGGTAGTTTTTCTATGGTCTCTATTTTCGCTCTATCTACTTGGATTCCTTGGCTTGAGATTTTGTTGCCAAGTAATAACCCTTCTTGTACCATAAAAGGGCACTTCTCCCAACTAAGCACTAGATTGGTTTCTTCACATCTCCTAAGATCTTTTTCTAAATTATTCAGACACAAATCAAATGAATCTCCAAACACAGAGATATCATCCATAAACACTTCCATGATATATTCAACATACTCATTGAAGATGGCTAACATACACCTTTGGAAAGTGGTGGGGGCATTACATAGACCAAATGGCATACACATGTAGACAAATGTACCAAATGGGCAAGTGAAAGTTATTTTCTCTTGGTATTCTGGTGTTATAGGAATTTGGAAATACCCAGAAAGTCCATCTTGAAAACAATAATAAGAATGTCCTGATAGGCGTTCTAATATTTGGTCAATAAAGGGTAGAGGGAAGTGGTCTTTCCTAGTGGCATCATTTAACTTCCAATAGTCAATGCAGACACGCCATCCCATTACGGTTCGCGTTTGAATCAACTCATTCCTATCGTTTGCTACCACAGTTAGACCTCCCTTCTTAGGGATGACTTGTACAGGAGTTACCCATGAACTATCTGAGATAGAATATATCATACCAGCATCAAATAATTTAACAATTTCAGCCTTAACTACCTCTTCCATATTATGATTCAGCCTACGTTGCGGTTGAATAGAAGATTTATAGTTTTATTCCAAAAGGATTTTATGAGTGCAAAAACTAGGATTAATACCTTTTATATCAGATATTTGCCAAGCTATTGCACCTTTATATTTCTTCAACACAGTTAATAATTTAGCCTTTTCAATATTAGAAAGAATAGAAGAAATAATAATTGGGTACGAAAAATTAGTTCCTAAGAACGCATACTCAAGATGATCCGGTAATTTTTTAAGTTCTACTGCAGGTGGATTCTTAGTATTATTCTTATGAACTTCATGATCTCCTTCTGTAATTAAACTACATTCAGTAATTCTATTCATCGAAACAGAATTATCTAGAAAAAATAAATGCTCAATAATCTCTTCACTATTTTCATCTTCTAGATAACAATTAGTCATGCAAATTTCTAAAGGATCTCTATAATAAAAATTAGAATTCATAGAAGTCATAAAATTATCAACACCATGAGAAAAATAACAATAATCATCATTATCTAAAGATTGTTTCATAGTATTGCCTATTTGAAAAGTGACTTCATCTTCGCCTACTCGCAAAACTAGTTTACCATCAAAAACATCAATTAAAGCTCTAGATATGGCTAGAAATGGACGACCTAGTATAAGTGGTACTTCAATATTTTCATCCATATCTAAAATAACAAAATCAGCAGGAAATATAAACTTGTCTACCTTAACCAATACATCTTCTACTATGCCTCTAGGATACTTAACCGACCTATCCGCTAATTGAATACTCATTCTAGTCGGGCTAAGTTCTCCTAGACCTAGTTTCAAATATAGTTTATTAGGAGTTAAATTTATACTAGCTCCTAAATCTGCTAAAGCTTTATTAACTTGTAAATCACCGATTAAACATGGAATTGAAAATGTACCGGGATTCTTAAGTTTTCAGGCAATTTATTTTGCAAAATAGTAGAACATTTTCTACTAAGTGTGATTAACGATAATTCTTCTATTTTCTTTTTATTAGAAATCAAATCCTTCAAAATTTTTCATACTTAGGCATTTGAATAATTTCAGAAAAAGGTAAATTAACATGTAATTGCTTAAACATAGATAGAAATTTACCATATTGCGCATCCATGCGCTCCTTGTCCAACTGCGCTGGATATGGTATTGCTGGTTGATACTCCATTGGTTTCACGTTCATCTCGTTCGGTGCTTCACCACTAGACTCCTCTTGATGTGCTTCTTATGCAAGCCTTGGGTCTTGTAACTCCTTTCCGCTCCTCAACTGAATTGCTCTTGCATGTTCCTTCGGATTTGTCTCAGTATTTCCTGGAAGTGTTCCTTGTTGTCTTTCAGACACCATCTTTCCAGCTGACCAATCTGATTCTCCAAATTTCGAATAGAACCCTCTTGATTACGGAAGGCAACATCGGTAGTTTGCATGAACTTAGTAAGGACATCTTCCAACGTCGGCTTCCTTGGCTCCAATTATTGTTGTTGTCGTCCAAATATGGGTTGCTTGATTGATTGTCTTGCCCTCCCCAAGAGAAATTGGGGTGGTTCCTCCATCCGGGATAGTATGTGAAACTATATGGGTTGTTTGCTGGATTGAAAGGTGGTCTAGTATTGTTATCTATATAGTCAACATGCTTTTGACCTTGAGGTTCACCACTAGGCATTCCAACAAGGGAAGGGTCCCATTGTTGAGGTACCATAGAGGGTGTTGATAAAGAAAGGTTGTCTATCTTTTGGTGAAGCTTCTCCACTTGAATGGATACGACAGTAATTGCATCCACTTCATACATTCCTGCAGGCTTATTAGGCTTTGGCCTCACAGTATTCCATTGATAGTTGTTCGTAGACATGTCTTTGATCAACTATTGAGCCGCTTCAGGTGTCTTATTGTTCAAGGTGCCCCCACTAGCCGCATCGATCATCTGTTTGGTGGCTGGATTAAGACCATTGTAGAAAGTCTGAATTAGAAGCCATGAAGGTAAGGCATGATGGGGACATCTCCTTAATAGATCCTTGAATCGTTCCCATGTGTGGTACAACGATTTAGATTCCAATTGAACATATGTAGAGATGTCATTCCTTAGCTTCGCATTCTTCGCCGATGGAAAGTACTTCATCAAAAACTTCTCAACCATCATGTCCCAAGTAGTAATCGATCCTCTTGGTAAAGAGTTGAGCCACTGCTTCGCCTTATGCCTTAATGAGAATGGGAACAATCTCAATCGAATGGCATCATTTGAAACACTATTGATCTTGAATGTATCGCATATCTCTAAGAATCCGGCTAATTGGGTGTTGGGATCCTCATCTTGCAAGCCATCATATTGGACATATTGTTGGACCATTTGTATAACGCTCGGCTTTAATTCAAAATTGTTGGTTGGAATAGGTGGTCTAACGATGCTCGACCCAGTTTCCTGGAGATTGGGCCTAACAAAGTCAGACATGGTTTGCTCATTTTTGTTTGACATGGTATCTAAATCTTTTGGATGGTGTTCTCCTTGATTCACTGTTTCTTCTTCTAATAGTTCGTTTGCAATATCTTTGGTATTGGTCCCCACATCTTGTTGATTGGTGTTATGAATAATTTGTTCTGGGTAGGAAGAAATGCTGCTAGCCCAGAATTTCGTCCCCTGGCCAAAGACTAACAGACTACAAAACAGAGATTAAGTAATATAATTATACTAAAATGTAATTCACAATTATTTGTTAGTAAACAAAAATGATAGATTAATAGAGTTTTAAGCTTTCAAAATATTGAAAAATGAGTCCCCGGCAACGAGGCCAAAAACTTGATGATTATTTTACTAAGCAAGTTTAACTTGATGCGAATTCATTCTACATTCTAGTATAACTACGTAGATGGGCATAAGCTAGTTTGATTCATCATTCAGGCAAGTGCACTTATCTAACATAGTATAGGAGAAATCTACATCTCGTGTCATATTCTACAGGGTCTTTTCAAATACTCGTACTCACCCTCACTCTATTATCATACCAAAAATTAAAATTGATTTTTAATCTAAATAATCCTAACTATGACTACTTGGATTCAAAAGCATTGGAGAATAAAAGATGATAAAAGGCTGAAGGTAGGAGCTTTCACATGAACATAATCATTTATATAGACAATTCTATATAATCATGAGATAACAAAACTAGCAAATTCATTGTATTGTAAAGGGTTAAATAGTTATCAAATTCTCTCTCGAGCAATCCAAAATCTTATTCTAAGTTGAGTAAATTTTCTCTCAAACAATTTACAATACTCAATTTTGAATTAAATATATTACCCTATCTCCTACATGAATTCATGAAATCCTATCTCTAAAATACCATAAATACATTTATTCGTATCAAAATTATCCAATTAGCATATATCTCGATCATGAGAATTGAACCGCAAAGAGAAATAATACCAAAATATGAAAATTTATCCATCATCACAAACATCCAATTTCTCAATCTAGAAGTTTGAGAATCATGTAAAAAAAAACTAAATTCATAACTAGGATAATTCTCAATTTTTGCAAGCCTATATACGAATAAAATACCATGAATTCGACGAAAACAAGAAGATACATGATTACTAAACTATTCAAATGAAAAGTTCAAGCGAAATAATAGATAAATAAGGTTAAATCACCAAGAGAAAAGAGAAATTAAGAGAGATACTTGAAAAATTAAACGCATACAAAATCTCCTTTAATTACTCATTCACTTAGGTGCTCCAACTTCATCCTCCAGAAGTTCTCCAAAAGAAAATGATCCAAAAGTCTTGAATAATTTTTCACACAGGATTTTATAGTCTCCTTGAAAACAGGGTCGGACGCGGGTTCCAACACGGCCGTGTCACAGGCCGTGTTGACGATTCTAGGACAGTTCCACATGACTCGGCATGTCTGGACGTGGGCCGTATCAGATAACACAGGTTCTGACACAACCGTGTAGGTAGCCGTGTTCTATGCACACAGGTTAGATGTCGCCAGGCGTCGAGATCTCCAGAAAGGGACACGGGTTCACACACGGGCATGTTCCAACCCGTGTGGTTCTCTGTCATTTTTCTTTAAATTCTTCAGCTCCATCCTGAATAGGACACGGGTAGGCACACGGCCGTGTTCTTACCCGTGTTCGTCCAAATTTTGTCCTTTCCTCACCCATGTTGACTCCGTGACCTCCTCCGTTTGCTCCGAGACGTCTAGTTCCACTGTTTAGCCATACCTGCATTAGGAAAATGATTGATTAAGGACATTGTTAAATACAAGAAATAATATGAACTCCTAACTATGCTCTTCTATTCATGATAATCCGAATTCTTAACTAATCTTGTGAAATTACTACCTAGGGAGGTGGAAAATAGTGGACATGATTCCAATTATGCTAGTAAAAATCCTATCATAATTGTACTCATCAGTGGCATCTGATAGATCTGTACAACTAGAACCTGTGCAAATAATAGATACTAAAGTATGATGGCTGACGAGAAAAAGTGTTCTAATATTAGGTACTATTGTGTAACCATAGAAAAGAGGAGTACACATAGGAGCCAATGGACCTTATGCGGCAGGGCTACTCGGAGTTGCTTCCCCAAGGTAAATTTAAACACATACCTCATATTCTTCTTACTTTCTTTTTCCCGTAGACTTTGCTCGATTTCGGGGATGAAAACTTTTATTTGTTTATAGGATTTGTAATGTTTCGATTCGTGCTTTAACCCCCGCGTGCATTTTTATGTCAAGAAAGTTGACTCGAGCTCGGGGTGCACTGGTGGCCAGGCTTGCACCTGAGTCGGGGAAGCACCTGCATATGGACATCAACCACTTGGGTGATAAACAAAGCAACAGTTAACATTCAGCTGACCAATTATAATGGCCCTACCCCTTACCCGGGGCAATGGTTCCTTCCCTACAAGCACAACATATATATACATATCACACACATCATCACAAACGATGGCCTTCGTGCCAGATGCTCCGTGCACTCAGGGCACGATTATGGTGTACCAAACTCCTCAAGGTTCAACCGCCGATTCGAGATGTGTACTTGTTGGCCGGGCATAAGCCTCCAAACCCCTGTTGAAGACCTCACACACCCGTCGCTGGGTGTTGGGTTGCTATCGAGTGGCGGTAGTGGGATACCGTTGGCGGTAATAGTCATCTAGTGTTCACGACGTCTCTCAATGATTGTTGAGTTGCTACCGCGCGACGATAGTGGGATACCGCTAGCGGTAATGTTCTTCAAGTGCATCAAGTGGATTCAACGAGCACCGAGTGTACTGGCCGATCATCATGTTACTACCATGTGGCGGTAGCAGGATACAATGCGGCGGTAGTTAAGCTGAGTTATTGGAAAATCTGTGAGCAACCAACCGATGAAATCAAAACTGCTGGCTGTAGCATATTAGTATAGTTCTTTATAAGTTACCGCAAGGCGGTAAACGAATATCACACGACGGCAGTAGGCAAGGTGTCAGCACCTAAGTGGTTTGTTTGGAGGTAATGCACGGCGGTAGCATGCAACTGCGCAACGGTAACCCTCGTAAAACCTAGATCTGATCGGCCATTCCTTTGTAAATGATGTAAAGGACTTACCCTCTAGTTTTCTTCTTTAAGAGACAAACTCTTCTCTGAGAATAACGGGAACCCAAGGTAGACACCACCATGCCGCTAAGAAGGAGGACACAATCCATGACCGAAAACCAGGTGAGCTTCCTACCCTCTCCCTTGGTGCTAGATCTTTAATCTAAAGTGTAGGAGAGACATCCGCTCAAGGGAGCTTGATTTGAGAGTTTAATGGAGATTTCTTAGGAAGAAACCATGCTAGAAAATTCGTTCTAGGGCATCAATCTCCGCATGAATGTCTTCAATCATATCCTCTCTTCATTATGAAGATGACAGACTTGATCTCATGAAGAACCATGGTCTAATGAGGGAGAAATGGAAGAGAGATGTTGGTTGTGCTTTGTATGATGGCTGGAAGAAGGAGATGAACCGATGACGTTCGTTCTTCTCTATGATGGGTGCAAAAGTGTTGTATATAAACCTATTTTCTGTGTGCAACAGACTTCAAGGCCGGTTTCAGGCGTGATCCATTCTGATTCAGGTCTCGAGCTCAACATGAAAGTTTTAGCTCTTTGAAAGACCTTTCAAACGAATGATTATAAATTTTATGGGGAGCTCTGTAGCTCCAGAAATATTCAATCAAAGTTACTGCGTTGTAATAATATGTGTGCAGGCTGTATTCTAAGTATTCACGGCTGGGCTGAAATCCAATTTCATGTGTGATGGATTTAGATTTGGACATCAGGTTCCACACAGAAGTTGTATCCCTTGAAGATACTGTTGGGTATTGTATCCAAAATTACCTGGATTTAAAGAAGCCTCCTGTCAAGCTAAGATGAATTCACAATGTATTTGATAAAATCTTTCAAGTTGTGCTTGCAGTTATTCCTCGCTAAGTACACACCAATGTCAGGGTGCAGTAGGTCAATATACACGGGTCTGTGCAACGTAATCTCTCGTTGAGCAAATCAGTGTGTTGGCTTACGTGTACTCTCTCTATTGGAGTGTACTTACTATCAAGCACAAGGTTAAGAAAGATCAAGAGCAGACAAGGAGCAAGGATTGGCCAAAGACCTGCTCACGGGAAGAAAAGACGAAAATCGTCTAAGTAGAAATCGTCGAGAATCACTAAGTGAGTCTCGCCGATTCGGTGATTCTTGCCGAATCGTTGAGAATCACTCGCTGGTTCTCGCCGAATGCAGCCGGCCGTCTCAATGCCGCCCTGAATTCTGCTAAGGCAGAATCGGCGAGAATCACTAAGTGATTCTCGCCGAATCGTCGTGAATGATCTTGCATTCTCGCCGATTCGGCGAGAATCAATTGTGATTCCAGCCGATTCTCTCTGGCTTGCTATTTCTATGTAGCTAGAATTCTGCTAAGTGGAATTCGGCGAGAATCGTAGGTGATTCTTGCCGATTCGTCGAGAATCACCTATGATTCTCGCCGAATTTGACTTAGGCAAATTTCTGTTATTCTCTGGACCAGTCTAAGTTAACATGCGCTGTTTGGAGCCGGACTTAGGGTTATTACTGTTGGGGCCCACAACGGTCATATTGGATCATGCTATTGTATAAATACATCGGTATGTTGAACAGTAAAACTAACGAACTGAGAAGAAGGAAAGTCGAGCCGCCTACGTGACATAGATCGCGAATCTCGCTCCGTCGCCGTCGCCGCTCGTGTTAGTCGGTCCCCGCCACTGGTCGTGGTTTCTTCCTGATCTCCCGGCGACAGAAGCTCTGTCTCGCAACGCGTCACACGAGTCCTTCTTGAGAACCTTTGTCTCTTGATTTGTAGATCGGGAATACCTTCCCTATCCGAATCTATTGAGACGATTGATCGAAGAAAGACCGTTGGTATACCTTGCCGGCTTAGCTACGAAGTTTGGATCTACATAGCATCGCTGCCTCATTCTATGCCGCCGCCGATCTAGAGAAGATCCTTTCCAAGTGAGACCTAAGTTCGTGGACTCTTCGTCGTCTTCAAGAACACGTCATCGAACGAAGAGGGACACCTTATTCTCCATAAGTAGTTTGTATTTCTAATACACTCCATTTTCAATTTTGTTGTAAAGGAACGTTGGTTCCTAGTTGTAAGGGTTGGGTGCAACCCGTGGTGTAGGAGTGGTGACTCCTTCGTTTGGAAGGGTTCCTTCCGTTAGTGTGAGGATTGGATTTCAATCCTGTTGGTGAAGTGAACGAGTCGTCCCTGGTTGGGAGATAGGTCGAAGGGGGAGAGTGGACGCACCCAAAATGGGGAACCACTATAATTTGCCTGTGTCTTTCTGTGCTATGTTGTTTGGTTTATTTATGCAGGTACAATTTTAATTCCGCAAAAACATTGCAAGACACCTATTCCCCCCCATAGGTGAAGGTAGTTGGCACTAGGTGGACTTTCAAGTGGTATCAGAGGGAGGTTACTCATCAAAAAGGTTCACACCTTGAGTAGAATCCTGCCACCAGTGTCAACAAGAATGGAGCTGGATTATGATATCTCTCCGTTAAGACTCCCCACGTTCACAAAGGAGTATTATCCCATCTGGAAGATGAGAGTGTCTTTTCACTTTGAGGCTATCGATCCTCGGGCATCACTCATCTTGGAAGAGGGTCCATTCATTCCCATGAAGACCTCGAGCTCTGGAAAGGATATCAAAATCCCCAAGTGCATTACTAAGATGTCTGAGACTGAACTCTCATTGTACAATGTGGATAAGGTGATTCGTCAGATCATTATTGATGTCTGGTCTGGACCTTCTCGATCAAGACTGGAAAAATGTAGGACGGCCAAGGGAATGTGGCAAACCATCTCAGACCTCATGGAGGGATCAAAGAAAGTAGGGACCAGTTGTCAACAAGAGGATGAAGCCTATGTGGGGGTCCTCGTCTCTGAAGACGAAGGTAATGACCAATCTGTCAGTATCAGGGCTCCAGTGTCCTTATCGAAGACTGAAGAAGAAATTGAGGAAAGCAGTTCTGATGAAGCTAACTCAACGGTCTCTGCCAATCTTAACAGTAACTCTGAAGAGCTGAATTAGGAGCAGGTAACTTCCTTATCTTGCCCCTCTTCCCTTGATGTTCCTGAAGACAGGAATAGCTCAGATGGCTTCCCATCTAATGATGCACGGTATATGGAGAATTTCAATCAAATGATTGAAAATCTTGATTCCCTGGAGAGTGCCCTTCAGAAAAGCAACTTACTTGTTGAGGAGCAAGCAAAGGAGATTGCTCGACTAAAGACCTTGATGGATCTCCAATTGGCATCCATCAAGGTAAAGGACTCAAAAATCTCAAATCTAGAGAGTCGTCTAGAGAATGAGAAAAGGATAATGTCTAACTTTTCCAAGGTAGATGCTATTAAGAGAAAAAGTGAGAATGGGTGAATCTCCCGAATTCTTAATTCATGGAGAAATGAGGAGACTGTGTTCAGACCTCCCACCCCAAGTAGGAAGGACACTCATCATGCCTTCAGGTATGACCACAAGAACAACCGTGGTCACTGCAAGGATGACCAGCCCTCATATGGAAACACCCACAGTGCAAGGGCTGTCATGGCCACCCATGAGAGAATACCTAAGGCTCATCCTGAACCATTTGTATTCTCGGCCTCTGCCCCAACTCGTCATGAATCTGCCAGAACCAGCTCTCACGGCAGTACTTTCCACCCTAGGACACAGGAAAGGGGGGTCTGGAAAAATGTGGTAAGCTCCCGTGGGGCCTTTGGGAGCGTGCTGACTGAAAGGAAGGCACCACCTCCCAGGCCTCATGACTTGCACCACATGCATTCTTTCCTCCCTCCCATGTGTCAAGGTGGAAAAGGCAAAGTTGTGAGCAGAACCGGCTCTATCCCATTTAGACCTGAGATCATGACTACCTCAGTCAGTAAGTCAGGTCTGAAAAGGCGATACAACATTCACGAGTGTTGGTGCTGTGGCAAGGTGAGTCACTTTGCCATAGATTGTTGGCACAACCCCTCTGTGTCAAGGGCAGGGGCATATCCACCTCATCTAGGCAGAGTTAGCCTTCCTGACAGGATTCCTGTGGGAAGGCATTCGAGTTTTTATGCTGACAAGAACCTCAGACCCAACACATATTGGGTTCCTAAGGTAATGTAATTCTCTTTTGCAGGGTAGTCTTGGTTCCCGTAAACTTGATGGGAACCAGACAGGAGATGTTCCAGGAATGACTTGGAACAAGTATCTGGAATAGGAGCAGTGCCATCGACACAGGCATACTCAAATTGACCACCTGGTGTGCCTTAAACAGAAGATCTAAATGATAAATCTTATAATCCCAGGTACTTGCATTCAGTTTCAATATTTGAGTCATATTGTATCGATATTTACATATATATATATATGTATATTTACATATCCACACAAATTTGTGAATTCCTTCTCTCGAAAGTAAATGGTTATGTGTATATATACACATATATGCTTGTATACCTAAAGAAAGATTAAAATTGTAAAATGACCTTTAGATACAATATTAAAGAATTCTTGGTAGATACACACTTATACATTTAAAAATGAATCTAAACAGGCATAAGTCAGCCCACTGAAAATTAAGAAGGTACGTCAATGGGAGTTACAAAAGATTACAACTGATATCAGAATATTGTGTTCATCTCGATCGAGCAATAACTTAATAAATTTGCCTGCCTCGGTTATTGTCTAGGGTGCACCAGAATTAATTTGCATCCTTACAAAATTATTGAACTAGGGTATAACATAGTCCTTATGCCTCATAACACTGTGTGAAAAATCTGTCTAAACTCTCGGTACAAAACAGTTAGGAAAATCTGTCAGAATCACGTCGAACCCGCCTGATTCGCTACTGTATATATAGATTGCCTAAATCCCGCTGATTTCTCCCTACGCCTTAATCCCGTCGATTCGCCTTCCTATTACACTAACATCCCGCCGATTCTCTTGTTCGTGTTCTTCCCGTCGATTGACCTGGTTAGTGGATTCCCTTCGATCGCCCGAACCCAATGGAATCACACAATCCCGACACCATCCCATCGATCACAGCTGCGACCACCAAGGATCTCCTCTGTGCCTCCGACGACTAAGAACAAAGGACGGAAGGGCTTCCACTCGACATTAGGGTAACTGTCTATTCCCATTCTTCCTCCTTTTTAGTGGCTTGTCTAATGTGTAGCCTCTTACTAGGATCACTGATAAGATATCGACTTGGGTATTTCCTCCCTAGGTCTATAATGGCTCCAAGAACCACCGCCGGCCTGGTCACTGGATGTGAACTAGTTCGAATCGGTTTTTCACATGCCTCAGATGAGTTCAGGAACATCATCCTCATGCTTAAAGAGGCTGGACTCACCTTTATACTGGAGCACCCCTGCAAAATATTGGATAAGGAGGTGATGGAGTTCTTTGCGACCGCCAAACTTCGGGATGAAGAAACTGTCATCAAGTGTAAGATTTTCGTTGCTAGGATCAAGATGTCTGCAAGGAAACTGACTCGATACTTACAGCTTTCTAGCTCTGATCACGAGGATTATCTGGAAGAACAAGATAGAGCCAGGACTCTTCTGTTCTGCGGCCTACCTAGAGGAATCAAATCCATCAAAAGGAAGGAGATGAACGAGGAAGGCAAGCTTCTGTCTGACATCGTTGGGAATGTCCTGATATGTAAACCAGGCTCCCACGATCATATCTCAGGGGAGATCTTTAAGATCATAATGGTCATCGTCTGTAGAAAGCGATTCAACTGGGGGGCCATGCTGTTTGAGAAAATAAAGGACACTCTGAGAACCCCCAGCTTTGAACGGATCATTAGTCTCTATCTAAACTGACTGGATGGCGATAAGTTTGATATGAGCAAGGGAGTTCCAATCCACTATCTGAAGAAGATAGACTCCAGTGTATTTGATAGATCAGAGAGACGGATAGGGCAAGCTGCCGTGGGAGAAGAACGAGATGAATCTCCGGCTGTGTCACAAAGGGCTAAGGACACTAGAACTTCAGCAGATTCCGTGGCTATCCCCGGTTAAGTTCCTGATGTACTGACTACAGGAACCGAGGGGGAGCCTCTACCCGCTCCTGCTGAAGTCATATCTGACATCTCTCAGATTGCTAGGGATACAGTTGAGAATCTACAAGGAGAAAATATGGATGTGAAGAAAGATGGGGCGGCCTTGGACAATACTGATATGGGAGATGGAGGTGCTGTTCTGGAGGATAATGAACTGGATGTGGACGCTGCTGCTGATGAGAATGAGAATATGGATGATGAGGAGGAGGAAGAAGGAAATGAGAGGAGTGAAGAGATGGTTCATCAGGATGATGCTGAAGTTCCATCTAGGGAACGAGCTCCTGAGGAGTCTGGTGCTCGAATGGAGGGCGAGTCCTCCCAGCAACTATCGGTAAGCATTCCTGAAAAACCTACCGAGGCTGCCCAAATTCCCCCTGTGGAAACATTACTTGTGTCCAGCTCACCAAGTGCATTTGCTGAAGAGCCAGATCAAGGCTTGCCTGAAGATCATCCACTGCAAGCCAATCTGGCAAATCATACCGTCAATATAGTTCAAGGAATTCTGGATGAGCTAAAGGCCTCGTTTGAGAAAACACAAGACAACATGCTCAAAAGGGTTAAAGATTCTGAGGATCTAATGTTAAAGAACATTGTGGAAGTCAATCACAAGTTGGACGTTATGGAAAAGAAATTCGAGGCAAAGTATACTGAAGCCAACACAGCTGTCTCTCTGCTGATGCAAGGTCTTAAGAAGAACACGGATGATCTGGCTGTCATTAATCAGAACGCACATGTTGTGGCAGATAACATTCAAAAATTTGATGCCAACATGGTGACCTTAAACGCCAATCAAAAAACACTGCTCGCTGAATTTACAAAAACTGTGAAACACATTGATGAGTCCCTGCACGCTTACGCAAACTCAATTACAGTGGAAGCCAAAAAGGGGGAGGAAGAGTACAAAGCTAAGATGGCTGGGCTTCAACAGATAATCATAGAAAATTTCGATCAGTCTAATAGGTATGCTCTTAAACTCTAACAAAATCATAATTGACACCTTCAATCAATCTAATAGATAATAATTGACAAATTCGATCATTCGAATAGGTATGTGTTTGAAACGGCCTATTGGTTAGTACAACAAGCCTCGGGCATACACGTTCCCGTTGCTCCTCCGGAGTAAGAGAAGTATACTGCTGCTGTTGCTGAAGAAGAGGCAAGTATTGAAGAAGTTATACTGAGTGAGGCTGAACCCAAGAAGGCTGCTAGGGCTACTGCAAGAGCATAACGCAGTGGCTGGTTTGATCAAGAAGCCCTAGCAAAAGCTAAAGGCAAAAGAAAAAATCAAGAAGGAACCTCAAAGGAAACGCCAACTGAAAAGAGAATCAGACTGAAGGAGGATGAAGTGCGAAATGAAAGGTGGAGCCCAGTATCAAGAAGCATCATTTTGGACACATTTGCATTGCAACAAAGGGGGGAGATAAAAAGGAACGATGTCTACAGTCAGTACGAGTGGGAGCTGCACAAGACCTTTGAAGCCAAAAGAAACATCTTCTTCAGGTCCAATACTGTGGCAAATAAAGCTCCCCCTGCCAGATACTACCCTAAGCCTAAGGAATACTTTGAACGTCAAAGCAGCAAGCACTTGGCGCAGTAGCTAAAAGACGAAATGGCTAAGGATAAAGAGATTTAGGAATTTAGCTAATGTACTCCTTATGTTTTTATTATTATCATCATATAAACATATGAACAATTTTTGTGGATATCTATATATATATATGTGTGTGATTTTATGATTGACTCTCATATTGCTCTGGTTGCTTTTATAATCTTTCTCTTGATTCAATGTATGTATTATCTGGATTGGTGCAATTCATCTTAGCTAGTAGGATTTTGGCTTCTTCAAATAGGGAGAGATTGTTGGGTATTGTATCCACAATTACCTGGATTTGAGGAAGCATCTTGTCAAGCAAAGATGAATTCACAATGTATTTGATGAAATCTTTCAAGTTGTGCTTGCAGTTATTCCTCGCTAAGTACACACCAATGTCAGGGTGCAGTAGGTCAATACACACGAGTCTGTGCAATGTAATCCCTCGTTGAGCAGATCAGTGTGTTAGATTACGTGTACTCTCTCTATTGGAGTGTATTTACTTTCAAGTACAGGGTTAAGAAAGATCAAGAGCAGACAAGGAGCAAGGATGGGCCAAAGACCTGCTCACGGGAAGAAAAGACGAAAATCGTCTAAGTAGAAATCGTCGAGAATCACTAAGTGATTCTCGCCGATTCGACGAGAATCAATAGTGATTCTCGCCGAATCGTCGAGAATCACTCGCTGGTTCTCGCCGAGTGTAGCCGGCCATCTCAACGCCGCCCTGAATTCTGCTAAGGCAGAATCGGTGAGAATCACTAAGTGATTCTCACCGAATCGTCGAGAATGATCTTGCATTCTCGACGATTCGGCGAGAATCAATTGTGATTCCCACCGATTCTCTCCGGCTTGCTATTTCTATGTAGCTAGAATTATGCTAAGTGGAATTCGGCGAGAATCGTAGGTGATTCTCGCCAATTCGTCGAGAATCACCTACGATTCTCGCCTAATTTGACTTAAGCAAATTTCTGCTATTCTCTGGACCGGTCCAAGTTTACATGCGGTGTTTGGAGCCGGAGTTAGGGTTATTACTAGTAGGAGCCCACAACGGTCATATTGGATCATGCTATTGTATAAATACATCGGTATGTTGAACAGTAAAAATAAAGAACTGAGAAGAAGGAAAGCCAAGCTACCGACGTGACCTAGATCGCGAATCTCGCTCCGTCGCTGTCGTCGCTAGTGTTAGTTGGTCGTCGCCGCTAATCATGGTTTCTTCCTGATCTCCCGGCGACAGAAGCTCTGTCTCGCAACACGTCTCACGAGTCCTTCTTGAGAACCTTTGTCTCTTGATTTGTAGATCGGGAATACCTTCCCTTTCCGAATCGATTGAGACGATTGATCCAAGAAAGACCATTAGTAGACCTTGTCGGCTTAGCTACAAAGTTTGGATCTACATAGCATCACCACCTCATTCTTTGCCGCCGCCGATCTAGAGAAGATCCTTTCCAAGTGAGACCTAAGGTCGTGGACTCTTCGTCGTCTTCAAGAACATGTCATCGAACGAAGAGGGACATCTTATTCTCCATAAGTAGTTTATATTTCTAATACACTCCATTTTCAATTTTGTTGTAAAGGAACGTTGGTTCCTTGTTGTAAGGGTTGGGTGCAACCCGTGGTGTAGGAGTGGTGACTCCTTCGTTTGGAAGGATTCCTTCCGTTAGTGTGAGGATTGGATTTCAATCCTGTTGGTGAAGTGACCGAGTCATTCCTGGTTGGGAGATAGGTCGAAGGGGGAGAGTGGACGTACCCAAATCGAAGAACCACTATAATTTGCCTGTGTATTTCTGTGCTGTTTTGTTTGGTTTATTTGTGCAGGTACAATTTTAATTCCGCAAAAACGTTGCAAGACACCTATTCCCCCCCCCCCATAGGTGAAGGTAGTTAGCACTAGGTGGACTTTCAGATACCTTTCCAATTTGGTGTTTCTCGTAAATATTGGTGGATTGTAGCTTCTTGAAATTCTTTTTTAGTAAACTGCGGCGCTAGGTCGTGATGTCTTAATAATTGATGATTACATTATTTTACGAGTTGAACACTCGGGAGATCGGATGGTAAATGGTTGATGATAATTTGATGCATACGATAAATTCTAAAAAAAGGGGTTGGATGAGGTATATCCCATGGCCATAAAATGAGTTCAATCTTGATCTCAAGTATTGAAGGGATGAATGATGTAGTCCCCTGCATAGAGTTATGTTAACTCCCTATGGGTAGCAGTGAGGGACTGATGTGGTAATTAAGGTGAACTATCGCTTGTGTTCAATATGGACCCTTGCGTGCCTTGGAGTGCGGTGTTGGTTATGATGTGATGGGAGTCGGTTGGAGCCCTTGAATGTATGATGGCATGGTAAATGCAAATTGCATGGGTTGGGTGAGTGTTGACACACGGTATATGATCCCGTGAAAAGGACTTGGTGGTCAGTCTATGTGCTCGCTAGTCGCCACATCGATGGGAGCTGGCAATTAGAATTTGGGTGATTGGGCTTAGTCCTTCGGTGCTCACTCGCGAAGGCTCCATTCGTTCTAGTTATGGGCCAGTTTGGTTAGGCTTTTAGTACACATCTACTCGAGATCCCTTCTGAGTCGTAGTACATTGGGGCTCCACTGTTGTGTTCTTAGTGTTGAGGAATACGGAGGCCTAGGCCTGGTAGTGTGGATGCCGCCTATAGTGGAGACGTCCTCTCTATTGTCACCGTTTGGCCACGATGGATGATGCCTGAGAGGTTTGCTACCTGTTTCTTATTATTGATATAATGTTTTGGATATTTACTTACTGTGATATTATGACTTCTATGTTCTTCTTTTGGTTGGGTTGGCATTGTGATATCAGACTAGCCGGTAGAATAGGCAGCTTGTGGTACAGATTAACCGTGTGTTGATGCTACCACAAAGCAGCTATTCTGGGCATAAGGCTCCCCTCGACCGTGTCTTGTGTTCTGGGAGGGGGAGGGGGGGTTCTTATAATTTGTATCTATTTGCATCAATCCTACGATAAGGAAGTCATTGAATGTGGTGTTACCCCCGCTCAATTATTTAGTTTGTGGACAAACAGGAATAGCGAAGCAGTAATATGCACATTTGTGATTCATACTAAGTATGTCCACCCATTACCCTACGTTTAGCCAACTTGACTCAAAATTTGTGTTTTGTACGTAGATTCTGGTTGAAAGTATCTAGCATCTACCTAAATCACCTAGAGGGGGGGGGGGGTGAATAGGTGATGTTTGTGTCTTTTCACGAAATAAAAATCATTTTAAAAACAAGCACATAAACACACAGATTTATAGTGGTACCCCGAGTTGGGTACGTCCACTTTCCCACCTTGCCTATCTATTACGAAGGATAGATTCGGCTACTTCACAAATTTCAGATTTAAACAATCTGACACCTCGAAGCCGCAACTCCTATAACTCAGAGACGATGCTCCTACCACTCGATCCACAACCGGATCTACAAACTTGATGCACAAACAGATCTACAAACTCAATCCACAACAGGATCTAAAAACTCGATCCACAACCGGATCTACAAACTCGGAGGAATAAAATCCTACAAAAGTAAATTAATATTACAAAAAACAAACGATTACAAGTCTTCACCCCAACATTCTTCGAGAAAGTAGATCTTGAATCTTAGACAACATAGAGAAATGAAATCTTGAAGACCTTGAATCATGACCCTTCAATCGACACAACTGGAGGAGTATAGATCTTTAGATGGCAGCAATCCAAATATAGAGGTCGATGAAGATGAATCGTGCACTATAGTCAGCGATCGATCGGGAGAATTTTCGAATCGTACAAAGCGTCGGCGGCAGGCGGATGATTTCCGATTTTTGTAATTTTATAGGTTTGAAATTGAGAGCAAAATCACAATTAGGTTGAAAGGAAATATCCTCAAGGTATTTATAGAGATGTCCCTTCGAACGGTTATAAGAAGCCTTCCAAAAACGAAACCTAGAATTTACTGTGCATGGCCGGCCGAAACCCGAACCAGCGATTTTGATAAATTTGGAAAAATGACCTAAGTCAAATTCGTCGAGTATCACTAGTATACTCGCTGAATGTACCTTAATATACGATTAATAAGACTTGGGAAAATCAGTCTCAGGCCAACCATTCACTCAATGCCAAAGCGCAATCATACTCGACGAATTCGTCAAGTATAGGCTAAATGACTCGACGAATTCATCGAGAATAGGCTAAATGACTCAACACACTCAACGCCATTGCACTCAACTCCTATTATTCACTCAAAGCCAAAGGCAACAATCGGTGAATATCGTCGAGATAACTCAACGCACTCAATGCCTTGATGTTCGACGAATAAGACTTGGAAAAATCTAGAGAAGTAGCGTCGACTGGACATGACGAATTTGGCATGTATCACTTAGCAAATTCGATGAATTCGGCGAGTATTGTTAGATATATTTGACAAATTCGACGAGTATGCACGATGATACTCGACGAATTTTACTTAATAGATTTTTCAATTCTTCAGCGAATTTACCCTAAGTATAAAAGCTGGATTTGACGTGTATGGGTAGGTATACACGACGAATTTGACGAGTATCAAGCAGATACTCGACGAATTCGACGAGTATTCCAAACCATACTCGACGAATTTTACTTAGGAGAAATTCCTGTCATTCTGATTCTAAGCATTGACAATCCTTAAGCCTTCTCTTGTACTTGGGATGGAAGTACACCCCAATAGAGAGATTACACGTGAGTCAACACATTGGCCTACATAATGAAGGATTACATTATGTAGTCTCGTGTTTATTGACCCACAGTAACATGACATTGGTGTGTACTTAGTAGTGAAAACCTGCAAGTACATAACTCAAAAGGCAATATCAAATACAATCACAATTCATCTTAGCTTAACTGGGCTCTTCTTCAAATCCGAGTTATTGTGGATACAATACCCAGCAATCTCCCCCTATTTGAAGAAGTCAAAACCCTATATACTAAGGTGAATTGTACATACAAAAAATAATAACACATTAATACTTGAGATGATAAATGAAATTGAAATTAGAAAGCGCATTCATAGTCAATCATAAAATCATATATATATATATATATCAAATTGTTCATTGTTTTGGGGGGGGGGGGGAACCCACAACTCAACACAAAATATAACTATTTCTCCCGCCTGGTCTTTCTCTTCTGCCTCTATCTATCAAAATAAGCTCTTGGTTTGGATAGTACTTTGGAGGGGCTGGAGGCATCAGATCAGCATCTCTATGATTTCTGAAGTGTATACCTCTCTTTGTGCATGCCAACTTTTATTTGTTCCATTCTTCTTGGTTGTAGTACAGTTCACATTTCTCACAACCAAGGTCGACCAAGGAGAATGTATCCAATATAATACCTCTGGATATGGGACTCCACACCTCTTCCATTTCTCTATTAGGTTCTACTCAAACTGGCTCTGACCTTATTACAGATGGGCCTTCCCCATATCTTCTTCTCTTGTAAATAAGAGGAGAGAAGTCTTCAACAAGTTCTAGATTTGGAGCCTCAACAGTAGTAGCAGCAGCTGCAACCTGAGAAAAATCCTGTGTGTCTTACTAGTACTGAAAGTAATCCTACGCAGGATGACTCTCATCATGTGCTGTTATAGGCTCAACAGGTACTTGAGATCTTGTCAACAGACTATGAAACAACACATAGTTGTCATAGCTGTAGTCATTTACACCTTTGAAATTTTCTAGCATCGCTTCTTCAAGCGCAGCGACCTTAACTGCAACCTTAGCTTCGAAGGAATATTATCCTCCCCCGTTCTGACTACCTCAACTAGAGCATTTACATAAGCTTGTATGCTATCATCATAATGAGTCATTGAATTATTATGCGATTCAATCATTGTTTTGGCATTAGTATCAATATTGCACATAACTTTCTGATTGCTTTCTAATCCTTTCATAACAAACTCAACTCCCTTTCCACCTTGGATAACCCAGGAGTTTAACATAGCATCTAGCTTATCAAATCTTACGTTAACCTCAGCTAGGCTTTTTTTCAGGTCTTTTTCTGTCTCTTTTACCTTCTTCAGCACTCTCTTCATTGAAGAATCAAAATATGCTTTCTGCTTGGCTATCATTGCCTCTATGCTCTGTAGAAGTGTACTATCAGCAGTCAAAACTTGAGTCTCTAGGATGTGAATGTTGGGCAGATCCTTACTGGAAGACTCATCTATCAGAGATAAATAAGCACTAGAATTTGTAGCATGATCTGCAGTGGCAATTAGAGCTGGAGTCTGCTCCTCTGTATCTCCCTCCTCATCAAAAAGAACAAAAACCTCCTCTGTAGCAGTAGGAGGTGCATCTGGCATCTTGCCTATACTTTTCTCCAGGTTGCGTATAAGCCTGGAAACCTTAGTAGTAATTGATATAGAAGGCCTAGTCACCTCCCCCTCAAAAGATGAAGCGGGAACAATTCCTGGGAGAGGGACTATTATGTTTTCCACTTGCACTAGCTCAGAACCAACATTAACAAAAGTAGACTTTGACTTATCAGAATCAATCATCATCTCTTTAGCAGTACTCACAACTCCATAATCATCAACATCAGGTCATCAGCAGCAGCATCTTCCTCAGCATCATCATCAACAACCTCACCAACCAAATCATCAACATCATCAACAGTATTAGCCTCTTCCTCCTCAGACACCAAATCTTCAACAGTAGTCTGAGCCAACTTGGCAACCTCTGTCATCAAATTCGCTGGCTCTGGAACTGGAATAACTGACTCTGGATCTTCTAGCACTGAGTCTGAAGGCACACTCAAGGGCACTATGCTAGTGGCCTCTAGAGTGTCAACTGTCTCCCCCTTGATTCCTGCCCTGGAACTATCAGGAATTTCATTGGGGTATGGAGAGGTAATACTGACCTCAGGAGCATGTTCTGCCACATCCATAGCCAAATCTAGGGCTCCCCCTGGCCTAGTGATCCTCATATCCTACCTTGAGAATATAGATGAGTCTATCTTCTTGAGGAGATGGATAGGCACACATTTGGTCATATCAAACCTGTCACAATCCAGCTGATTCAGGTACAGGCTGATAATCCTCCCAAAGTTGGGAGTGCAAACGATGTCCTTGATCTTCTCAAACAGCAGTGCACCCCAATAAAGTTTCTTTCTGGATATGATGGCAATAAGGGTCTTGAACATCTCTTTGGAGAGATAGTCATGGGACCCAGTCTTGCACAAGAACACTTTACCCATGATGTTGGAAAGAAGCTAGATTTCTTTATTCATCCTTTGCGCTTAACTACTTTTGTACATCGGGGCAATCCACAGAATAGAGCTCTAGAGAAGTCATCCTTGTCAAGGTAATCTGCCTCATCACATGTAGGAAGCCGCAAGTACCTGGAGAAAAGCGACGCTTTCACTTTTACTTTGGTATTTTTAACCTTGCTCTTGATTACTGTGTCTTCATGATGGAGCTTCGCATTATGGAAGAATTCAAGAACTTCCTTATCCAGAACCTTGCATGGATTTTTTAGGACGAAGGAGAGTACAACGGTCTCCAAGAAGAGGATTATGTTGCGGAATTCATTAGAGGAGGAGTTAAATCCTGTGTGAACAAGTTCTCCTCCCCCTAATAATCCGCTAGTGCTTCGGGGAGCCATGGAAAATCGAGAAAGTCACAGTCTGATTTTTGTACTAATGTAGACTTGATTTCGGCAACTAATGGAATTAGGGATAGCACGGTTTCGGGAACACACAACGAGAAGAAATCGTCAGGAAATCCTTATTGTACTGTCAGCTAGTGTTAGGAATTCGTTCACAACCCTAATCAAGGAAGGAATGCACCCTAGTACATGGGAGGAAGAAGATCCAGTTGTCGCAGGAGTGGAACCATCGCGATTTCTGATTCAGTGAGTCGGCTTGAGGGTTTCGTTGAATTAGGCTGTGCGGTTTCCCCCCTTGACTTTATATATATATACATATAATTTTAAAATTGTCTAGAAGGCGCGTACCTAAATTTGTGGTTCTTCGAATCCAATATAGAAGTTTGTATTTTTGTCCTAAGTTGAATTCGACGAGAATCACTGGTAGCCGAGTCCGATTCTGTGAGTATCGCTTGAACATCTGACGAATCAGCGACTTGAGCTCCGATACTCAATGAATTTGCCTTGGGACAATTTCTGACTTTGTGAAATAATTCCCGAGTGAGTTTCGGCTTGCTTGGCTTTCTTCATGGGTCAATGTTTAGCATGCCTAGTTCCATTTTGAAGAACGTGAACATGGCCTCGTCCAACAGCTTTGTAAAGATATCCGCATCTGCTTATCAGTAAGGATATAATTGAGGGCTATGTCCTTATTCTCTATATGCTCCCAAATGAAGTGGTATTGTACCTCGATGTGCATTGTCCGGCTGTGAGAGACTGGATTATTCGCGATCGCTATTGCACTTGATGAGTCGCAATACATCAGAATTTCTTTAAACTTCAGGTTGTAATCTTCCAGTTAATTTCGGATCCATTAATGCTATGCGCAACAACTACCCACAGAGATATACTCTTACTCGACAGTAGAAGTTGCCACACAATTTTTCTTCTTACTGCTACATGAGATAAGCCGTGTTCCAAGAAATTGGCACATCCCGAAAGTGCTTTTCCTGTCATCCTTGCTCCATGCAAAATCGACATTTGAAAAACTAATTAGCTCGACATCATTATTTCTGGGGTACCATAAGACAAGATTGGGAGTACCCTTAAGGTATCTTAAAATTTGCTTTGCAGTGACGTAATGAGATTCCTTTGAGTTCACCTGAAATCTAGTGCAGACACATGCTAAAAATATTATAGCTGGTCTACTAGCAGTGAGGTAGAGCAAAGATCCAATTATGTGATGGATACGACGGCCCCCAAGTTGTTGATGACGGCACGCTAACGGACAACCCTCCTTCGTCTCCAACAAAGAACTCAAGTCGCCATGGCGTTCGTATGGAGCAACGCTACAATCTCCGCCCTCGGCGCAAGACTAATATCTAGTTGCACTTCTTCTATTTCTTAGCTTGAGAGCATTTCTCATTTAGCATGTTTTAATTATTTATTTGGAGTATTTTATTTTAATTTGGGCTGCATGTAGCCTTTATGTTTGTCATTTTAATTTGGGCTACATATAGCCAAAACTTGGAGTTAAGCCTATATATAGGCATGTAGTGTTTTGATGAAAGCTTAGAGAATGAAGAAAATCTTAAACCCTAAAACTTTCCTAATCTTCTCCCTCTCTCTCTACCTCTCTTAGCCGCCCCCTCTCTCTCTCTCTTCCTCCTCCCATTCGGCCAAGCTCCTCCACCCCTTCCTCTTCCAAGCCGCCTCCTCCCTCCTCTATCTCCCACTATTCTGGTCGCCCTCCTTACACCCTCTCCCTTAGCCTCCTCCTCACCTCCCCCTCACAACCCGAGCATCTCCTCCATAACCGGCCGACCATCCAAACTCCCTGTAAGACCCCATTTTTTTTTCAAGCACCAGGGTCTTAGCCCAGAATTGCCGCTTTGCGGTGGCACCGACATCTCGGGAAGGCAACCACTACAAAACGCCAATTCTGCCGGCCCTTTTCGATCACAAGAGAGAGAAGTATTTATACATAAAATGCAAATAAGTCCACAGAAACATGCAAATAAAAGTGAATCATATCCAGTCCATCAATACATATAACAGGAAAATAGATAAATGGGCTCGAGCCCAGTACATCAGAGTCCTCACTACAAGTCGCTCATCGCGGAAGCTAAGAAAATGCTAATCACTCACGGAGCTGGTCGCAGGTGCACCGGTGCTAGACTGTCCCACCTCCAAGCGCACCGTACTCCGCTGGTGCTGGTCCCTGTCTCCCATCCGGAGCTCCTGTAATATTTGGTTCGAAAACCATTAGTCATAAAGACTAAGCCCTATCATCCCCTACCCCTCCCACCACGGCTCCTAAGCACCGGGCGGAGAGGAGGAAAGGGAAGCTACAAAGTGGAGAATAGACAAGCAGGTGACGGTGGACCTAACTAACAAGTTATAATAGGTGAGCAGTGTAAATGTTGTAATAGGTAGAACAATTAATATATAACAAGTTGTATAAAGGGCAGCTAGAGAATAGTAAGTAAGCAACAAGTAAGTAAGTAAGTAACCTTAACTTATATGAATGCCCATACAAACTTATAAGTTAAGGGATCTTCTGCAAAGCTCCCATCGTATAAAAAGTCCCATACCAATTTATACGTTGGGGTGTCGGTTGTATGCAAATATGAGTGTAGTGATATGCTATGCCATGATTCATGCAAGTGTAACTCACGCACACGACTCTCTGCGCACAGACCTTTAGTTCCCCCTGTTTGGGCAGCTAGCTTCACTCCCAGGAACCTCTGTAGTGGCAAACGGAGACAGTGGGTCGGGCCCCCCACTCCTAGGCGGGCATCCACACTACCAGGCCTAGCCCTCCCGTACGCCCCTAGAAGAACACAACCTAGAGTATCCGCGTACTGCTGCTGGATGTACCCTCCAGACTTTCTTTGGCTAAGTGTCCCACACCGCCGAGTCAGCGTACCGATGTAGGTGTGAACGACGATCAGGTACCGAAGACCCACCACCTTTATACTGTACTCCAACCCTCGAGCCCGCGGCCCCCCGGACAGTCCTGTCCGTGCATCTACCTTCAGAGCTACTGTCTGATGGCAAGTAATCCTATAATTCTACTTTCCTAGCTACCGGGGAGTGAGAGTGTGCAACCCTAGTTATACTAGTTACTCTTTTAATTTATTATTCCTATGGTTTACGTTAGCCCAGGACTGCCCCCGGTATACCCCGTGAAGGGCTCTCAAGGGGCACTAGGAACCAAGACGGCGGCATTACGGCCCAAAGTTCCCTTTCGCAAGGCACTTATTATTATTGGTTGATCTCCCTTAGCCCGATCCCCATTTAGTTACTTTAGTGCTAACCCTAGAGTATTAAGACTCTTCCTCTTCTTCCCGGGATGGACGATCTTTCGTCGTTCCCGTACCCCCTTATCCTAACCAGTCCCACCCTCTACTTATCCTGACTTCTAATGATGAACTCAATCTTAACTTGCCCTACCAACCATCAATTACCAGAATTCCGTGGCTTTACTATATGCAGACCATCCTAAGCTATATGAGGTACACAAGGGGAGGTACTCCAAATTGTCTTCCAAATCTCCTATGAAATTTACTGGAGGTCTATCATGACTTAATTAGCTTAAATCCAGAAATTTATAATTTTCCTAATTAATCTGATATTTATTTTATTTTTCCCAAAGATTGGCCATGGGTAATTTTAAACATGAACTACATGATATTCTTAAGTAATGGCCACCCAAAAATTATGATCACTAAATAACAGTAGGGTATCATCAAATACTAATTTGCAGTATTTTACTGAAGGTATTTAGCCTCTAATTAATTTATCCATTATAATCCCATTATTCTCATGTAAAGAAGGAAGTACTGAAATTACTCATCATAAAATTATAGAAAAAGTACTGATTAATAGTATGGTGCAGAAAAGATCATTGTGCAAAGAATCATAATTTTACCAGCTTGCTAAGCACCAAAATAGACTTAATCCAATATCCATGATAAATAATACTTAATGAAGCAAGCCTTAGAATTAAGCTTCTAAAAATACCATAAAAATTCACAGAGCTTTAAAATCATAATAAAGGTTCTCAGCCTAAATTTCATCAGTTTCCAGAAAGTTTGTACCCCATAATAAATTTTCTAAACAATTCATACAATTACTAAATCATTAAAGAAGTACCCAAAATAATGAACATAAAATTCATAGAAAAATATCCAGAGCTTGTACCATCCCTATAATTCACTCTCCTCAGATCTCATTTCTTTTCAATGTGATTTGGTGTCATTTCCTATCTCTATTAGTTTCGCGCCCTAAACTAGGGTTAGATTTTTAGGTATCCAAACGGTCTCCAAATCTACTAAGATTTCATCCAGAGCACTATATTGGCCCTATGGACCTCTTCACCCAATCTCGGGTCAAACCAAGGTCATTTGACCACATGACCTTCACAAACCTCCAAGATCCATCCTTAGGGATTGGCCTTGGTCCTTAGGGTAAACTTACCCCGATCCACCTCAAACTCCATGAGGGGGGTGCTAGAGAATATTACTAGCCAGTGGTAAAAATCTCAGCCTCTGTTGAGGCGATCTCACCACTCAAACTTCAAAAGTGCACTTTTATCCTAAGACCCCTTATTAGGGCAAAACTTAGGATTGATCATTTCTAGTCCAAACCATCTACAAATGAGATGGAAAATTATACAGAACTTTATGGTGACCCCAGGGACCTCTCACCAAAGTTTGGGAGGGTTTGGAAATTATTTAACTATCTAATTAAATTCGGCTAGGATTATTGAATTTTTCTAAAAACTATAGAAAAATATTCTCCAAAAATTCTCATTTTTGGATAGCACCTAGATATATGTAAGATTAGACCACACCCCAAATTTCAAGTCATTTGGATGACTGAATTGGAGTGGGGAATTTTTCGAAGGTCAAGGCAGCCCTCTGGATAGACCTCACCAAAAAGGGTTCTGTGGTCTAACCAGGATTCCAAATCGAGTGAAATTAATTTTGAATTAAAGTAGACTTCAAGGGCTACACTTCCTATGTTGATCATTTTTCCTGTAGGAGCCTCTAGGTATTTTTCCCAATTTATTTAACAAGACAGATTTTTCATTCAGAAATTATTTTAAAAAAATAGAATTTATTCCTCATGCACTGTTCATCTTCTTCAACAGCCCGAACCAGAGGCCTAAAAACCTAATATCCTGTAGCTTTTCCAAGCTATATCCCGACCATCCAGCCATCTCCCTGGCCGGCCACCACCACCACCACCTCCGTTGAGGCGAGGGCTATCGTCGGGCGGCGGCACAACCGCCGGAGAGGCGGTTTCCGGCGAACCCGCCACCATGAAATTTTCGGAAAACCACGAATACGCTCACCCGATCTGGCTCTTTTGAGCCCGATATCTCTCCTAACGATTCCTAAGATCTATCCGCAGAAGAAGAGGGAGGGGAGGACCTTGTTCGCGGGTTGAAGGCGTGCAGAGCGTCGGGAAGCCATTTGCGCGGTGGTGGCGTCGCCGGAAATTCTTCAACAGCAAGGGGAAGTCTGAAAAAGTTTGAGGGAGTGTAACCTTTTCCTCTTGCTCTTAGGAATCTTTTATAGATCAGCAAATGGGGAGTGGAAAGGGTGAAACGTTGGAGATGAAACGTTGGCGGCCATTAATAACACCCTTATGACGTTTCGGTTACGACGAATGGCAGTTGAAAAGTTGGAGATGAAGAGGTGTTTGCCAGGTGGCAATTTCCTATTGGACTCACTTTTCCTTAATTATTAACATAATTAAAGTAGGGAACGACCCATAAATACTCTTGATTTTCATTACCACAGTCAGAATTTACTAAGGCGTCGGTTACCGAAATTTCCAGTGTGGCTGACATTTCGGCCTTGGTCACGGGCGTGACACATAGGTCACGGGCGTGACAGGCCCGGTTGGCAGTTCTGGGTTCGACGATCGTCGAACTTAGATCGACGATCGTCGAACTTAGATCGACGATCGTCGAAGGGTGGTCACGGGCGTGACACATGGGTCACGGGCGTGACCGGCCTGGTGACCAATTCTGGTTCGATGACGTCGAACTGACATCGACGATCATCGAGCGTATCACGCCCTATGTCACGGGCGTGACATTGTTGGTCACGGGCGTGACATACCTGTGTGGCCAACTTTGGGTCGACGACTGTCGACCTGAAGTCGACGGTCATGGTCACGCCCTATGTCACGGGCGTGACATTAAGTGTCATGGGCGTGACAGGCCATGAGGCAAATTCCGCGTCCGACGATCGTCTAACTGAGATCGACGATCGTCGAAGGGGTCACGCCCAAGGTCACGGGCGTGACATCTGGGTCACGGGCGTGACAGGGCCGGGTTGGAAATGCTGCGCCCGACGATCGTCTCACGGAGATCGACGATCGTCGAGTGAGTCACGCCCTAGGTCACGGGCGTGACGGGTCAGTCACGGGCGTGACCAACCCGTGACCCGAAATCTTGGTCGGTTATTTCAAGCTTTGGACTCCCTAGGGTTCTACCACATCCAACCGACTCCTAGGGGTCTAGCCGGAAATGGGATGTTACAAATCCCAATAAACAAAAACAAAGATTTCGTCCCCGAAATCAAGGTTAAGCCTACGGGACTCAAATTGGGAAAAGTAAGCTTGTAACATCCCATGAGAACCGAATGATCACCTCCCTACGTTACGTTTGTTTGTGCGGTTTCGAATCTAAGGTTAATTCGCCCACTTAACTAGGTATATACACCCCAATAAACAAAAGATTAGCCCCTATTCTTGAAATTTCAATTCCATTGGTTTAAAATAGGAAGGCAAATTGATTGTCCAGAGGGGTTTTGAGGTATACCTGACAAAAAAGTTCCGGGTATTTTTGCCGCATCAAGTCCTGTGGCTCCCATGTATGCTCCTCCTGCCCATGATTGTTCCACAGAACCTTGACTAACGGGACCTTCTTCCGTCGCAAGACCCGCACTGCTGTATCGTCAATCCTGATAGGCTCTAAATCGACTGACCGATCCGAGGCCACTGGGCCATCTGCCGAGGTAATCAGCTGCTCAGGGCGTAGCAGAGCCCTCCGAAGTGAGGAGACGTGGAAGACGTCATGCAATCCCGCTAACTTCGGCGGTAGCTCCAGTCTATAGGCTAAGGGGCCGATCCGCTCCAGGATCCTATAGGGCCCCATATATCTCGGACTGAGCTTCTTCCGCCCGCGAACCCGCGAGACTCCGTGCATCGGCCGTATCTTCAAGAAAACCCGGTCTCCTACCTGGAACTCTACTTGGCGATGCCTCGCATCGTAATATTTCGCCTGTCTGCTCTGGGCTTCCAACATCCTGTCTCGGATCAATCTAATCTGAGCATCTGTATCTCCCACAAACTCCGAGCCCAGTGCCTGCGGATCCTCGTCCTGAACCCATGATAGTGGGGTTCTGCACCTCCTTCCGTGTACAACGCTTCGTATGGAGCCATGCCTATGCTGGACTGATGAGCGTTGTTGTATGAAAACTCGACTAGTGGTAACAATCTCTCCCAAGGCTCGCCTCGGTCCAAAATACATAGTCGCAACAGATCCTCCAGTGTACGGTTAGTGTGCTCTGTCTGTCCGTCTGTCTGAGGGTGGAAAGCTGTGCTGAATGTCAACCGAGAACCCAGATGGGCCTGGACTGACCTCCATTCCCTGGATGTAAACCGCCCATCCCGATCCGAAACGATAGTCTTGGGCACCCCATGATAACGCACGAACTGCTCGATGAACCTCCGTACTAATACACTGACCGGTGTGTCCTTTGCCACTGGGATGAATCTGGCCACCTTTGTCAGCCTGTCCACTATCACCCAGATCGAGTCGTTCCCCGCACGGGATCTAGGTAGCCCATGTACGAAGTCCATGGCTATATCCTCAAACTTCCACTCCGGCATTGGAAGCGGCTGCAACAAACCTGCCGGGTTCCTACACTCCGCCTTCACGAGCTGACATGCCTCACAATGCATCACAAAATACGTAATATCTTTCTTCATACCCGGCCAATACATCGCCCTCTTTAAATCCTTTACCATCTTGGTGATCCCCGGGTGTACCGAATACCGGCTGCAGTGAGCCTCCGTCAAAATATCCTCCCGGATCCGTCCTCCTGCTGGTATGTAGACTCTGCCCCGGAAACACAGGAGCCCATCCCTCAAGGTGTAATCTCCTGTCTTGCCTTCCTCCAAGGCTCGGAATATCGGCTCAGCTCTCTCGTCCCGCATCTGCCCATCTCTGATGCGGTCTCGAATGTCATCTGTAGTAGCTATCGACCCCAGGTACTCCATGTACAGCTCCGGGTCATCCTCAGATACTAGCGAAATCTGCATCTCCTCGAATGATCTAATCAATTCCAAGGCCATCAGCTGCGGGCCTGCTCCAGTCGTACTCGCTCTCCGGCTCAGAGCATCTGCAACCACGTTCGCCTTCCCCGGATGGTAGTGCATGGTATACTGGTAGTCCGAAAGAAACTCCACCCAGCGTCTCTGCCTGATGTTTAACTCCTTCTGGGTGTCGACGTACTTCAGATTCTTGTGGTCGGAGAAGATATCACAATGTACCCCGTAGAGATAGTGCCGCCAGATCTTAAGAGCAAAAATGACTGCCCCCATCTCCAAATCGTGCACGGGGTAGTTCTGCTCGTGCTGCTTCAACTGACGGGAGACATAGGCTATTATGTGCCCATTCTGCATAAGGACGGCACCCATCCCCTGATAGGAAGCATCTGTATATACCTGGAATCCCTCCCTCCCTGATGGAAGAGCAAGGATGGGGGCCTAGGTGAGACGATCCTTCAGCTCCTGGAAGGCAGATTCGCATCGCGGCGTCCAAATAAAAGGGGACTCCTTCTTCGTCAGAGACGTAAGAGGAAGGGCAATCTGAGAGAACCCCTTTACGAACTTCCGGTAGTAACCGGCAAGTCCCAAGAAACTTCGAACCTCCGTGGCCGACTTTAGTGGTGGCCAATCCCGTACTGCCTAGATCTTTGCCGGATCCACTGCCAGACCTGCTCCACTGATGACATGACCCAGAAATGCCACCTCCTTTAGCCAGAACTGGCACTTGCTGTACTTGGCATACATCTCGTGCTCCCGCAGCTTCTCCAAGGTCAAGGCTAGATGTCTCGCGTGCTCCTCCTCCGTCCTTGAATAGATAAGAATGTCGTCAATGAATACTATGACAAAGACGTCCAGATACTCCTCGAACACCCGATTCATCAAAGTCATGAATGCGGAGGGTGCATTCGTGAGCCCGAACGGCATCACGGTAAACTCGTACAAGCCGTATCTGCTGCTGAACGCCGTCTTCGGGATGTCCTCCTCCCGAATGCGAAGCTGGTAGTATCCTGACCTCAGATCCAGCTTTGAGAACCAATGGGCTCCCTCCAGCTGGTCAAAAAGCTCATCTATCCGTGGTAAGGGATAAGTGTTCCGGACCGTCAACCTGTTCAGAGCCCGGTAATCTATGCATAGTCGAAGGGTCTCGTCTTTCTTCTTAACGAACAGTACCGGAGCTCCCCATGGTGAAGAGCTAGGCCGAACGAACCCGGCCTCCACTAACTCCTGAATTCCACCAACTCCTTTGGGGCCATTCGATAGGGAGCTCTGGATACCGGCTTAGCCCGCGGTACGAGCTGAATCTGAAAGTCCTTCTCTCGGTGCGGGGGTAACCCTGGTAGCTTCTCTGGAAATACGTCGGTGAAGTCCCGCACTACCGGAATATCTGCAATGGAATCCTTGGCTACGACCGCCTCAAAGAGGACCTGATAAACCTCTTCCCCCTGTAGGTGGGCCTTAACGGCCTGCACAGACGATAGTAAAGTACGGGGTGCTGATATAATACCTTCGATAACAATGAAGGAGTCACCGTGCCTCACGGTGATCCTCTTCGCCACGCAATCGATCTGGGCATGGTTCCAGTACAGCCAGGTCATGCCCAGAATCAGGTCGTAATCTGGCATCCTCAAAACCGTCGCTGGTGCCTCAAATGCCTTTCCGCCGATCCTCGCTTCCATATTACAATGAGTAGAGGTCAATATCTCTGATCCATCGGGTAGGCGCACCCTCAGCATCTTCCCGGTGCATAGCTCCACTCCTGCCAGTCCTTTCACAAAATCCTCCGAAACGAATGATTGCGACGCACCGGTGTCAAAGAGGGTGTGAGCGGGCTTGCCGCTAACGAAAACTATGCCTGGGGTAATTAAGTGTCTTAGTATTTTTGTTGCAGTTCATCTTCTCTTAAATTTCTAAGCAGGTTACGTCTAAAATGGTAGTTTATATGAAGAAAATTTAAAAGTGCTGCCATACCTGTGATAACCTGCTCAGGGTTCCGAGGCTGTGTCAGGTCCAGAGCATACACCTGCTCTCTCTCTTGTCTGCTGCCTCGATCCTGAAATCCTCGTCCTCGGTCCTGTCCTCGTCCGCCAAACTGTCGGGGAGGTGGAGCGCCCTGATGTGCTGGTGGGGGTGCTCGCCCCACAGGACAGTTCCGCTTGATATGCCCCGGCTAGTTGCACTGATAGCATACCGGTGGCTGCCCTGCCGTCCTTGGCATCTCCAGCATCTGTATAGGCTGGGGAGCCAATATCCCCTGAGTCCTCTGCTCCTGCCCAAACTCCTGACGGGGCTGATCCCTGTTCCTTCTCTCTCCAATAACCTGTCCCCGAGGACGGTCTCTACGACCTCCAATCACTGAATCATCAGCCGGTCTCTTCCGATTCTTCACTGTAAGCTGATCCGCCTCTCTCTTCTTAGCCATCTCCAGAATCCTGGCCAGACTCCCCTCTGAAACGAAAAGGAGGGCCTGCCTCATGTCATCCTGCAGCCCCTTATAAAACCTCCGGGCGTAGCCAGCATCGTCTAACTGGTAAGCGTCCGCATAACCGGCCAAGTGAGTGAACTCCTGATAGTACTCCACCACGGTCCTGTTCCCCTGCCTCAACCGCAGGAATCTATCCTCCAGGTCATCTCTCGCCGACTGAGGTACAAAATGTCCCAAGAGCGCTGCTCTGAACTCCTCCCAAGTAATATCAGCACAGTCCATCCCTGCAAAGGTGGTGTCCAGCTGAGATTTCCACCATCTCTTTCTGTGTGACTCTAAACAGGAGACTGTCAAAGCGACTGCCTCCTCCGTGGGGCATCGAATCCCTGCCAACATCTCATAAATGGTGTCCAACCACTCCTCCGTACGTACTGCGGACTCCGTCCCCTGGTAGGATGGAGGGGAAAGTCCTCGGAAGACCGTCATCCAATTGGCCCCGGGGTTTGGCTGTGGGGCCGGGGCTTGCTGAGCTCTGAAGGCCTCCAGGATGGCCGTCAGTGTTTGCCCCATCTCCGTCTGCTGGAACGGAACGGGTGCTGGCGGAGTCGGGACCACATCCGGAGCCTGAGGTGTCCCCTGCTGCGATGTAGGGTTCGTCGCAGGCTACAAGCAAAATTTCCATTTGTTAGAGAGCGAATGAATGGATTTTAAGAAGAGTTATGATGGACTTTCACATGTGATTTCCCTTATGGGCACACCACTGCTTCCGCTGCTAGTTTGTCCGCAAACTAAGCTCGCACGGGGGTGGTCCAAGGTTTTTGTGGACTACTTCTCTTTCGATCGAGTTTTCGCTCTGATATCACTTGTAAGACCCCTTTTTTTTTTCAACCACCGGGGTCTTAGCCCAGAATTGCCGCTTTGCGGTGGCACCGACATCTCAGGAAGGCAACCACTACAAAACGCCAATTCTGCCGGCCCGTTTCGATCACAAGAGAGAGAAGTATTTATACATAAAATGCAAATAAGTCCACATAAACATGCAAATAAAAGTGAAACATATCCAGTCCATCAATACATATAACAGGAAAATAGATAAATGGGCTCGAGCCCAGTACATCAGAGTCCTCACTACAAGTCGCTCATCGCGGAAGCTAAGAAAATGCTAATCACTCACGGAGCTGGTCGCAGGTGCACCGGTGCTAGACTGTCCCACCTCCATGCGCACCGTACTCCGCTGGTGCTGGTCCCTGTCTCCTATCCGGAGCTCCTGTAATATTTGGTTCGAAAACCATTAGTCATAAAGACTAAGCCCTATCATCCCCTACCCCTCCCACCACAGCTCCTAAGCACCGGGCGGAGAGGAGGAAAGGGAAGCTACAAAGTGGAGAATAGACAAGCAGGTGACGGTGGACCTAACTAACAAGTTATAATAGGTGAGCAGTGTAAATGTTGTAATAGGTAGAACAATTAATATATAGCAAGTTGTATAAAGGGCAGCTAGAGAATAGTAAGTAAGCAACAAGTAAGTAAGTAAGTAACCTTAACTTATATGAATGCCCATACAAACTTATAAGTTAAGGGATCTTCTGCAAAGCTCCCATCGTATAAAAAGTCCCAAACCAATTTATACGTTGGGGTGTCGGTTGTATGCAAATATGAGTGTAGTGATATGCTATGCCATGATTCATGCAAGTGCAACTCACGCACACGACTCTATGCGCACAGACCTTTAGTTCCCCCTGTTTGGGCAGCTAGCTTCACTCCCAGGAACCTCCGTAGTGGCAAACGGAGACAGTGGGTCTGGCCCCCCACTCCTAGGCGGGCATCCACACTACCAGGCCTAGCCCTCCCGTACGCCCCTAGAAGAACACAACCTAGAGTATCCGCGTACTGCTGCTGGATGTACCCTCCAGACTTTCTTTGGCTAAGTGTCCCACACCGCCGAGTCAGCGTACCGATGTCGGTGTGAACGACGATCAGGTACCGAAGACCCACCACCTTTATACTGTACTCCAACCCTCGAGCCCGCGGCCCCCCGTACAGTCCTGTCCGTGCATCTACCTTCAGAGCTACTGTCTGATGGCAAGTAATCCTATAATTCTACTTTCCTAGCTACCGGGGAGTGAGAGTGTGCAACCCTAGTTATACTAGTTACTCTTTTAATTTATTATTCCTATGGTTTACGTTAGCCCAGGACTGCCCCCGGTATACCCCATGAAGGGATCTCAAGGGGCACTAGGAACCAAGACGGCGGCATTACGGCCCGAAGTTCCCTTTCGCAAGGCACTTATTATTATTGGTTGATCTCCCTTAGCCCGATCCCCATTTAGTTACTTTAGTGCTAACCCTAGAGTATTAAGACTCTTCCTCTTCTTCCCGGGATGGACGATCATTCGTCGTTCCCGTACCCCCTTATCCTAACCAGTCCCACCCTCTACTTATCCTGACTTCTAATGATGAACTCAATCTTAACTTGCCCTACCAACCATCAATTACCAGAATTCCGTGGCTTTACTATATGCAGACCATCCTAAGCTATATGAGGTACACAAGGGGAGGTACTCCAAATTGTCTTCCAAATCTCCTATGAAATTTACTGGAGGTCTATCATGACTTAATTAGCTTAAATCCAGAAATTTATAATTTTCCTAATTAATCTGATATTTATTTTATTTTTCCCAAAGATTGGCCATGGGTAATTTTAAACATGAACTACATGATATTCTTAAGTAATGGCCACCCAAAAATTATGATCACTAAATAACAGTAGGGTATCATCAAATACTAATTTGCAGTATTTTACTGAAGGTATTTAGCCTCTAATTAATTTATCCATTATAATCCCATTATTCTCATGTAAAGAAGGAAGTACTGAAATTACTCATCATAAAATTATAGAAAAAGTACTGATTAATAGTATGGTGCAGAAAAGATCATTGTGCAAAGAATCATAATTTTACCAGCTTGCTAAGCACCAAAATAGACTTAATCCAATATCCATGATAAATAATACTTAATGAAGCAAGCCTTAGAATTAAGCTTCTAAAAATACTATAAAAATTCACAGAGCTTTAAAATCATAATAAAGGTTCTCAGCCTAAATTTCATCAGTTTCCAGGAAGTTTGTACCCCATAATAAATTTTCTAAACAATTCATACAATTACTAAATCATTAAAGAAGTACCCAAAATAATGAACATAAAATTCATAGAAAAATATCCAGAGCTTGTACCATCCCTATAATTCACTCTCCTCAGATCTCATCACTTTTCAATGTGATTTGGTGTCATTTCCTATCTCTATTAGTTTCGCGCCCTAAAGTAGGGTTAGATTTTTAGGTATCCAAACGGTCTCCAAATCTACTAAGATTTCATCCAGAGCACTATATTGGCCCTATGGACCTCTTCACCCAATCTCGGGTCAAACCAAGGTCATTTGACCACATGACCTTCACAAACCTCCAAGATCCATCCTTAGGGATTGGCCTTGGTCCTTAGGGAAAATTACACCGATCCACCTCAAACTCCATGAGGGGGGTGCTAGAGAATATTACTAGCCAGTGATAAAAATCTCAGCCTCTGTTGAGGCGATCTCACCACTCAAACTTCAAAAGTGCACTTTTATCCTAAGACCCCTTATTAGGGCAAAACTTAGGATTGATCATTTCTAGTCCAAACCATCTACAAATGAGATGGAAAATTATACAGAACTTTATGGTGACCCCAGGGACCTCTCACCAAAGTTTGGGAGGGTTTGGAAATTATTTAACTATCTAATTAAATTCGGCTAGGATTATTGAATTTTTCTAAAAACTATAGAAAAATATTCTCCAAAAATTCTCATTTTTGGATAGCACCTAGATATATGTAAGATTAGACCACACCCCAAATTTCAAGTCATTTGGATGACTGAATTGGAGTGGGGAATTTTTCTAAGGTCAAGGCAGCCCTCTGGATAGACCTCACCAAAAAGGGTGCTGTGGTCTAACCAGGATTCCAAATCGAGTGAAAGTAATTTTGAATTAAAGTAGACTTCAAGGGCTACACTTCCTATGTTGATCATTTTTCCTGTAGGAGCCTCTAGGTATTTTTCCCAATTTATTTAACAAGACAGATTTTTCATTCAGAAATTATTTAAAAAAAAATAGAATTTATTCCTCATGCACTATTCATCTTCTTCAACAGCCCGAACCAGAGGCCTAAAAACCTAATATCCTGTAGCTTTTCCAAGCTATATCCCGACCATCCAGCCATCTCCCTGGCCGGCCACCACCACCACCACCTCCGTTGAGGCGAGGGCTATCGTCGGGCGGCGGCACAGCCGCCGGAGAGGCGGTTTCCGGCGAACCCGCCACCATGAAATTTTCGGAAAACCACGAATACGCTCACCCGATCTGGCTCTTTTGAGCACGATATCTCTCCTAATGATTCCTAAGATCTATCCGCAGAAGAAGAGGGAGGGGAGGACCTTGTTCGCGGGTTGAAGGCGTGCAGAGCGTCGGGAAGCCATTTGCGCGGTGGTGGCGTCGCCGGAAATTCTTCAACAGCAAGGGGAAGTCTGAAACAGTTTGAGGGAGTGTAACCTTTTCCTCTTGCTCTTAGGAATCTTTTATAGATCAGCAAATGGGGAGGGGAAAGGGTGAAACGTTGGAGATGAAACGTTGGCGGCCATTAATAACACCCTTATGACGTTTCGGTTACGACGAATGGCAGTTGAAAAGTTGGAGATGAAGAGGTGTTTGCCAGGTGGGAATTTCCTATTGGACCCACTTTTCCTTAATTATTAACATAATTAAAGTAGGGAACAACCCATAAATACTCTTGATTTTCATTACCACAGTCAGAATTTACTAAGGCGTCGGTTACCGAAATTTCCAGTGTGGCTGACATTTCGGCCTTGGTCATGGGCATAACACATAGGTCACGGGCATGACAGGCCCGGTTGGCAGTTCTGGGTTCGACGATCGTCGAACTTAGATCGACGATCGTCGAACTTAGATCGACGATCGTCGTAGGGTGGTCACGGGCGTGACACATGGGTCACGGGCGTGACCGGCCTGGTGACCAAATCTGGTTCGATGACGTCGAACTGACATCGACGATCGTCGAGCGTGTCACGCCCTATGTCACGGGCGTGACATTGTTGGTCACGGGCATGACATACCTGTGTGGCCAACTTTGGGTCGACGATTGTCGACCTGAAGTCGACGATCATGGTCACGCCCTATGTCACGGGCGTGACATTAAGTGTCACGGGCGTGACAGGCCATGAGGCAAATTCCGCGTCCGACGATCGTCTAACTGAGATCGACGATCGTCGAAGGGGTCACGCCCAAGGTCACGGGCGTGACATCTGGGTCACGGGCGTGACAGGGCCGGGTTGGAAATAGTGCGCCCGACGATCGTCTCCCGGAGATCGACGATCGTCGTGTGAGTCACGCCCTAGGTCACGGGCGTGACGGGTCAGTCACGGGCGTGACCAACCCGTGACCCGAAATCTTGGTCGGTTATTTCAAGCTTTGGACTCCCTAGGGTTCTACCACATCCAACCGACTCCTAGGGGTCTAGCCGAAAATGGGATGTTACACTCCCCACCCGAGCACCATTTTGAAAAAAGGAGGCCGGCCACCCCTCTCCTCAGGGAGTATTTTCCGAGAAGGAGCATCCTTCTACGATGTGGAATCCGGGTACCGGTGTTAAGTGGCCAAGGCGAACGAACTATCTCTCCATCCGGCGCAACTCCGGAGGAACCGTGGAAGAGTGATCCTTTGAAGGTAGTCGGAATCATCTATTCCGGCTTGGGTAACGAATCTATCCACTCAAGTGTGATTCCCTCTTGGTGTTCTAGTGGTTGGAACGATTTTTGCGTTGGATTTAAATCGTTAGATTCTTCGTGGTTTCCTTTTGATTTTCCTCCTCTCTTTTAGTCGCCTTATTTTCCGGAAGGGTTTGGCGAACCCCGTAGTTTTGTTGGGAGAGATCTACCGTTTCTCGATCGCACTTTTCGGTAGACTCTTTTGGTACAACCTCGCTTGTCCGGACCGGGTGGGTCCCTTTGCCTTGGAAGAACTTCGACCAATAGTCGTTTGATCAACCTTTCAGCGGTGTGTCTATCGTGCGTTGATAAACTGTGATAGTTTGCTTGCGAGTGCGCTGCGTTTAAAGCTCGTGTGAGTGCAATAGTGGAGTTAGTGAGGCGTCTGCTTATTTCCCTAGTCCTTAGTGCGTTTACGGTAGAGGCCTACATCAATTGGTATCAGAGGTGGTTCTTGTAAATTTTTTAATTGACACCCTCCCCTGTTATTTTTGCACGTTAGCCCGCACTTCTGTTTGCACGTTTGTTGTCAAAAATCACAAAAACAAATTATTTCTGGTCTGCCAATAGCGGTGTAGATTTCTAATTTTTCAGCAAAAAAATCCAAATTTTTTTTAATAACCCTCATTTTATTTCCAGTAGGAAAATCAAAAAAAATATTTTTGTTTATTCGTCTAGCGGGATTAAATCCTTCAGTGGTCTGTCTAAGTCTGTTATCTTCACTTGTGCATGCGCACTAGGCTCGGTACGGAATACCCTCCGTCGTCGTCTAATATGGATGATGACCGGGCTGATGGTCGTTCCCTCACGGAGATTGAGGACCTCCGTCAGGATTTCACGGAGCAGATGACGGCTATTCGGGAGGCTCTTCACACAATGGGATTACAACAAGGGGCACCTCGTAATCAACCTCCACACCAACAGGTGGGAGAAAATCACAATCCTTACCCCCACCCTCCTAATGAGTACGCTCCTCGAGCACCTTACGAGTTTGATCTTACTCGGACTGTCCGAGTTAAGCCACCATCCTATGACGGATTGGGAGACCCCCAAGTCTTCCAGGACTGGGTCATGGAGATCGAATGTTATTTCGAGTGGTATGCCCTGAACGATGCAAATAAGGTGCGAGTAGCAAGGATGAAATTATTAGGGCATGCTAAAATTTTTTGGCTAAATGAGGAACGCCGTTTAAGAGTCGAGAACGGTGCGTTGCCCATTAGTTGGGATGACATGAAGGCTAGGTTTACTGAGCAGTACGTCCCCACGTACCACTGAACACAGATTTTCGATGATTTAGCTACCCTTAAGCAAGGGACTAGGTCGGTTTCTGAGTGCATGAGCCTGTTGAAGGACATGATGGTTAGGTGTGACGTGAGAGAGATGCCCGAGGTCACCCTCTCCAGGTTTCGTAAGGGACTGAACCCCGACATCCAAGGAAAACATCTGTGATACGGTCACACCGACTTGCACGTCACATTCAACGCTGCCTTAGACATAGAGAAGCATAATGTGCTTAAGGGTAAGACTCGCTCGTTCCAAAAGGGCAAGTCCATCCTAGGACCGCCACCCACCTCCACCTATAAGGACAAAGGAAAATATCAGTCCCTTAACTCTACCTCCGTAGTTGTAACGGCTAGGAATAATAGAAACCCCTCTGGTGAGAGAGTCCCAGTGGGTAGGGTTAACAGAACGAATGTCACATGTTACGCTTGCGGAATCCAAGGACACTATGCTAGTGATTGTCCTATTAAATCCAAGCCGTTAGCCCTGTTAGATTCCACGGGTGGGTCAGACGACCTTACTTATGAGGCGGGTGAAGAGAGTGAGTCGGACGGAGTGCCAAGTGATATGGAGGATGACTCCCATATGATGGTTATGAGGTGTATCCTGGCGACCCCATGAGCATTAGACGACTGGAATAGGACGAACATTTTCACGTTAAATTTTAAGAGTGGCGAAAAATGGTGTAGGTTGATCATCGATAGCGGTAGTTGCATGAACGTTATTTCTGAAGCCGCGGTGAAGTGTATGTCACTTACTGTCGAGCCACACCCTCACCCTTAAAAGGTGGCATGGGTAAACAAGTAGTCCCTCCCAGTGTCGAAGCGATGTTTGGTACCCCTTACCATCAAATCTTATTCTGAGAAGATTTGGTGTGACGTCATCCCTATGGATGCTTGTCACGTTTTGCTGGGTCGCCCTTGGTTGTATGATCATGACGTTACCCACTTTGGGCGAGCCAATACTTACGAGTTTAAATTTAATGTCCGAACCATTATCTTTAAACCCGCTCCGCCTAAGGATCCTTCGGCCCCCTCCAAGGACACGGTTGTCCCGGATGAAAGGAAAACATTGAGTCTTATTGAGAAGAAAGAATTGAGAAGCACTACCTTTGTAGACGGTGTCCTCTATGCTTTGGTGTGTCTGCAAGTAAAGGAAGATGCGACAACGTTTGAGAATTTGCCGCCAGCTCTGAGAAAACTTTTAGATGAGTTTGTGGACGTGTATCCGGACGAGCTGCCGTCTGAGTTACCCCCCATGCGGGATATCCAACATGCCATTGATTTCATTCCGGGCTCCTCTTTGCCCAACCTCCCGCATTATCGTCTAAACCCCTCCGCCACTTAGAGTTGCAAACACAGATTTCAGACTTATTGCAAAAGGGTTTTATTCGCCACAGCATGAGTCTGTGTGCCGTTCCCGCCATACTTGCCCCCAAGAAATACGGCTCTTGGAGGATGTGCATGGATAGTAGAGCCATAAATAAGATCACTATTAAGTACCGGTTTCCCATCCCCGCTTGAACAATTTATTGGACATGCTAGCTGGTGCCACGATCTTCTCAAAATTGGACCTTAGGAGTGGCTACCATCAGATCCGAATTAGGGAAGGGGACGAGTGGAAAACCGCATTTAAGTCTAAGGAAGGTCTCTACGAGTTGTTAGTTAGGTCGTTTGGGCTTTCCAATGCGCCGAGCACGTTTTCTAGGATGATGACCCACGTCTTCTAACCCTATATGGGAAAATTCATCGTGGTATATTTTGACGATATTTTGGTTTTTAGCACCTCCACGATCGATTACGAGTCACATTTAAAAACCATCCTTACCACGCTGAGATCGGAAAAGTTGTTCGTGAACATTAAGAAGTGCACCTTCCATGTGTCCTCGGTGGAATTCCTCGGGTATATCGTTAGTTCGAAGGGGATTCTTGTAGATCCTAAGAAGGTGCAAGCCATTAGTGATTGGCCCGAGCCCGCCAACATTCGGGATGTTAGGAGTTTTCACGGCCTCGCTACTTTCTATAGGAGGTTTATTAAGGATTTTAGTAGCATTATGGCCCCCATCACTGAGTGCATGAAAAAGGGGGAATTTACATGGTCGAACTCGGCTGCTAGAGCATTCCAATTAATTAAAGCGCGCATGTTGGAAGCCCCCCTCTTACGACTACCGGATTTTACCAAAGTTTTCGAGTTGTCATGTGACGCGTCAGGAGTGGGAATTGCCGGAGTATTGAGCCAGGAAGGCCACCTTGTGGGGTATTTTAGCGAGAAGTTGGCGGGTCCAAAATTAAATTATTCAAATTATGATCGGGAGTTTTACGCGGTCATTAGATGCCTCCAACATTGGCGACATTACTTACTTTTTAAGGAGTTTGTCATCCAATCCGATCATGAAGCGCTAAGATTTATTAACTCGCAAACTAAGGTTAGTCCTAGGCATGCCAAGTGGGTCTCCTTTCTCCAGGAGTACACCTTCATTATCAAGCACCTTAAGGGAACTCTCAACCGCGTAGCCGACGCTCTCAGTCGTGTGTCGTTATTATTATCCACGCTTGAAGTTAAGGTAATTGGCTTCGATAGGATTAAGGATGAGTACGTCCACTATCCAGATTTCAAGGATATCTATCTCAGCACACAAGACGACTTGCCTACAACCATTACCTCGTTTTATATTCGTGGCGGTTATTTATTTAATCATGCGAAGCTATGCATTCCCCGTTCCTCCCTACAACACTTCATAGTGTGGGAATTGCATAGCGGAGGACTAGGGGGACATTTCGGCCGTGACAAGACATTCACGTTAGTAGAAGATAAGTTCTATTGGCCCGGTCTTAAGGCCATGGTTAGTAAAATCGTGGGAAGTTGTCGAGCGTGCCAATTGTCTAAGGGGAACAAAACAATTGCAGGGCTCTATACCCCTCTTACGATTCCTTCTATCCCTTGGGAAGATGTTAGCATCGATTTCATTCTCGGCCTCCCAATCACTTTTAGACGTCACGACTCTATCTTAGTTGTTGTAGACCGTTTCTCCAAAATGGCCTATTTTATTGCATGCAACAAAACCAATAATGCGTCACACGTTGCACAATTGTATTTCAAAGAGGTAGTTGGCCATCGTGGCGTTCCAAAATCTATAGTTATCGATAGGGATGTGAAGTTTACTAGTTATTTTTAGAAAACCCTGTGGAGGATTATGGGCACCAAACTTCTATTCTCTTCAGCTTACCACCCGCAGACGGATGGGCAAACTGAAGTTGTAAACAGAAGTTTAGGTAGTTTGCTCTGATGCCTTGTGGGAGACCACAAGGGTACATGGTACCTTATCCTCCCTCATGCTCAGTTAGCGTATAATAATTCCAAAAATAGGTCCACAGTTTTGTCCCCAAATGAGATTGTGCACGGTTATAAAGCACCCGTGCCACTTGACTTGATTCCGTTACCGCCATCTTTTAAGTCAAGTCAATTTGCACAGGATTTTGCCTCTCACATCCATGATATGCACAAGCACATAAATGAAACGCTTACCACTCAATACGCATCTTATCAAGTTAATGCCAACGCACATAAGAGAGTGTCTCCCTTGAAAGTAGGCGATTTAGTCATGGTGCGTCTCATCCCTGAACGGTTGCCTACGGGCACCTTAAAAAAGTTAGCGGATCGGCGAGCGGTACCTTTTCGGATTTTAAAGCGGTAGGAGACAATGCATTTCTTTTGGAATTACCAACTAATTGGGGTAATTCCCCTATTTTTAATGTTTCGGATTTAACGTCATATATTGCTCTGCCACTAGAATTATCTTCCTGTCTGTTTAGTTCCACTATAGATTCTCATGGGTGTGGGGTTGAGTGGGGTAAGGGATCTCTCTCTCCGCCGGTCTCCAATGGAGGTATGCTAAATGTTGATGACATAGATTTTCCCCCTTTGCTGCCTACTGCTTTTCCCAGGTTTGCCAGGACAGCGTTTTTTCCCGACAAGATTCTCCAGGATGATGTGCTTCCCACTGCAGATGGTAATGTGCGCCGCTACTTGATTCGTTGGCGTGATCGCCCCACCTCTGATGACTCTTGGCTTCCGGAAGCGGAGATCGCTCTGTTGGATGGTGTTCTTCTACAACGGTATCTTCAGGCCAACTCATCGGTGATGAGTCCTTTCAAGCGGGGGAGGATTGATGGAGACGACGGCCCCCAAGTTGTTGATGACGGCACGCTAACGGATGACCCTCCTTCGTCTCCAACAAAGGACTCGTGTCGCCATGGCGTTCGTATGGAGTAATGCTACAATCTCCGCCCTCGGCGCAAGACTAATATCTAATTGCACTTCTTCTATTTCTTAGCTTGAGAGCATTTCTCATTTAGCATGTTTTAATTATTTATTTGGAGTATTTTATTTTAATTTGGGCTGCATGTAGCCTTTATGTTTTTCATTTTAATTTGGGCTACATATAGCCAAAACTTGGAGTTAAGCCTATATATAGGCATGTAGTGTTTTGATGAAAGCTTAGTGAATGAAGAAAATCATAAACCTTAAAACTTTCCTAATCTTCTCCCTCTCTCTACCTCTCTTAGCCCCCCCCTCTCTCTCTCTTCCTCCTCCCATTCGGCCAAGCTCCTCCACCCCTTCCTCTTCCAAGCCGCCTCCTCCCTCCTCTATCTCCCCCTATTCCGGCCGCCCTCCTTCCACCCTCTCCCTTAGCCGCCTCCTCACCTCCCCCTCACAAACCGAGCATCTCCTCCATAACCGGCCGACCACCCAAACTCCCCACCCGAGCACCATTTTGAAACAAGGAGGTCGGCCACCCCTCTCCTCGGGGAGTATTTTCCGAGAAGGAGCATCCTTCTACGACGTGGAATCCGGGTACCGGTGTTAAGTGGCCAAGGCGGACGAACTATCTCTCCATCCGGCGCAACTCCGGCGGAACCGCGGAAGAGTGATCCTTTGAAGGTAGTCGGAATCATCTATTCCGACTTGGGTAACGAATCTATCCACTCAAGTGTGATTCCCACTTGCTGTTCTAGTGGTTGGAACGATTTTTGCGTTGGATTTGAATCGTTAGATTCTTCGTGGTTTCCTTTGATTTTCTGCCTCTCTTTTAGTCGCGTTATTTTCCGGAAGGGTTTGGCGAACCCCGTATTTTTGTTGGGAGAGATCTACCGTTTCTCGATCGCACTTTTCGGTAGACTCTTTTGGTACAACCTCGCTTGTCCGGACCGGGTGGGTCCCTTTGCCGTGGAAGAACTTCGACCAATAGTCGTTTGTTCAACCTTTCAGCGGTGTGGCTACCGTGCGTTGATAAACTGTGATAGTTTGCTTGCGAGTGCGCTGCGTTTAAAGCTCGTGTGAGTGCAATAGTGGAGTTAGTGAGGCGTCCGCTTATTTCCCTAGTCCTTAGTGCATTCACGGTAGAGGCCTACATCATTATGCTTCTGTACTTGGTTTCATCAAAAGGTTTCCCTTTCTCATCCTTGTCTAGAGACACAGTTGAACCCATTGGAGTCCTCATAGTGGTTGTATTCTCCATTCTGAATTTCTTAAGAATCTCCTTGGTGAACTTCATCTGAGAGATGAAAATTCCATCTTCAGATTGCTTCACCTGAAGTCCTAAGAAGTACTTCAGCTCTACCATACTGCTCATTTCAAACTTCCCTTGCCTAAGGTTGGATAACTTCTTGTAAAAATTGTCTTCTGTAGAGCCAAATATAATGTCCTCGACATAGATCTGCAGTAGCAGAATCTTACCTTTTACTTTCCTAAGATATAATATATTGTCTATCTTTTCTCTTATGAACTTATTCTCAAGAAGAAAGCTAGACAATATCTCATACCATGCTCGGGGAGCTTGCTTTAAACCATATAGAGCTTTTTTAAAAAATAAACATGATCAGGGAAATTGGGATTAACATAACCTGGGGGTTGCGCTACGTATACTTACTCTTTCAGATTCCCGTTGATGAATGTTGACTTCATGTCCATTTGGTAGACGGTGAAGCCATTGAGGGTAACATACGCAAGAAACAACCTGATCGCCTCGAGCCTAACCACTTGAGCAATGGTCCGGTCGAAGTCGATCCCTTCTTCTTTCCTGTATCCTTGAGCTACAAGCCTGGATTTATTCTTGATAATGACTCCATTTTTGTCCAGCTTATTTCTGAAAATCCACTTGGTGTCGACCACGTTCTGTCCCTTGGGCCTAGGTACAAACTCCCAGACTTTTATCGTTCAAACTGATTGAGCTCCTCTTACATTGCCAACATCCAAGAAGCATCCCTGTTTGCTTCTTCGAACTTCTTCGGCTCAACCTGAGATAAAAAACTAAGATGCATAATCTCATTTGTTGTACCTCTTCTGGTTCTAACACCGTCGCCTGGCTCTCCAATGATTTGATCAACTGGGTGATCTCTTAGGTGTTTGAACCTTAGATTTCTTGCCCTCCCACCAGTAGGCTCTACAACATTTGGTGCATTTTCTGGAGGTTGAGGCAATTCTTCCTCTATCCGTTCTTCATTCACCAAGCCTGGATCGACGATTTGGACCGAGCTAGGAGTTTCTTCCTTGACAGCTTCATCCAAGCTTAGTTCCTAGAACTTCATACTTGCATCTTCACTAATAATACTAGACGAGCTGCTTTGGAGCTAGCTTGTATCATCAAATACAACAATGACTGACTCTTCTACCACCACAGTTTTCTTATTGAAAATCCTATATGCCTTACTGTGGCTACTATGACCTACAAAAATACCATCAAAATATTTTTTCACTAATCTTCGTACGGTAATACTTCCCATTATTAAGTACAAAGCATTTACTTCAAATGATTTTAAAGTAGGACACAATCGGTTTTCTACCCTTCAATAGCTAATAGGGGGTCTTAGGATAGATTTTGTTGATAAGTGCTCTTTTTTTCATGTGATAGGCTGTGTTGACTGCTTCAGCCCAAAAGTAAAACAAAAGTGAAGCGTCGTTCAACATAGTTGTATATGCTTCAATTAGGGTTCTATTCCTTCCCTCAGCAACTCCATTTTTTTGTGGAGTGCGCAAGGGGAAAACTCATGAAAGATACCTTGGCTTTCATAGAATTTTTTCATGGCACCAGAATCAATATTTGTTCCGTTGTCACTTCTGATTTTGACCACTGAGCAATTCAATTCGTTCTGAATTTGCTAGACAAAATAAGTGAAGGAGTCAAAAATGTCTAACTTGTGTTTCAGAAAGAACACCCAAGTAAAATACGAGTAGTCATCAATAATTACAAACGTATAGACCTTACCTCCTAAATTGTGAATAGGTATAGGACCGAATAAGTCCCATATAAAGTAAGTATAAACTTCTTGAAGAATCTTTTTCTACAATACCCTTGAAGGTAGCCCTTGTCTGCTTACCCATTTGGCATGAGTGACACAGAATCTCTTTAAGGCACTTAATGCTAGGGCATCTCGCACTAGGTTGTGAGAAAATAGTATATTTATGATTTTGAAATTAATATGTGCTAACCTCTTATCCCATTGGTCACAAAGAGAAAAACTATAGTTTGCAAGAAAACATACTAGTGTAAAATTGTCTAAGAAAAGAAAATTTAAAAAGAAAATATTTCCTCTCCGAGTGCCTTTTAATACCATCTCCAAATTTGCAGATGATTTTATCAAACATTTGTCCTTGTAGAACTCAATGATGTAGCTTTTATCACATAACATACTTATGCTTATAATATTATGGTGTAACCCTTCAACATAAGTGTAACACCTCTATCCGTCGCATGGTATATAACAGTAGGTCCGACCGGGGCCCGACGCCATATACTCCAGACAGACCGAAGGGTTACAGAATGAAACCATTCTCCCAATCACAAATGACCTACACAGAGCAACTAGCGGAAGCCTTTAAGTAGTTAAAAGAACCCAAATAACAGATAGTATGAATCATGAAGGTCCACTAACCACAATAGGAATGAAATACCACAATACACAAAAGCACTTGGACTTATGGCCTTATAAATGTTCACTTAACAACATAGTGTTTTACAGACATTGGCTCACAGGCCGGCCACACATGATAGAAATAAAATAACAGTTCGATTTGGCTTTCGAGGGCCAGCACAGCAGCCTGGGATTAAGCCCGTTATTTGGTACTTGGTTCCGCAGCATCTGCAAGCAACATTCCACCGTACGGTGGCAAACAAAGGAACGGTCAGCTAAATCTGACCAAATTATAACGACCCCACCCCTTACTCGGGACGACGATGCTCCTTCCCTGCATTTCATTAGTACATCCAAAAATCCTAGTGAAAGTACAACCTAGCACAATTCACCACAAGTGGAGGCTCGCACGACCGCCCACCCCGTGCACTCAGGGCACATTGACGGTGTACCGGACTTCCCGGATACCACCTCTGTTAAGAGGTCCTTTTCTTGACGGTTACTTTGAGCATTTCAGTCTTTACGACCCCTGTCCTGAGACTCTCATTATGCCACTGACGAGAGCCAATTTCTACTACTCTCATGTCATAGTCTATATAACGCAGGTATAGCTCTACCATTTCGCATTGCTCAAGTCGCCCTACCGTCTCTTAATACCGTAGTACTCATGGCTAAACTTGCAGGGCGCGGGTCAGTTTTGCCTTTCCTGTTCGGCTCCGTGGCCTAATAATTTTGAGCCCCATGGGCTCACCGCTTTCCAAAGAAAGGCCCTACATGTCTACTTGAGATAGGCCTCGCACATACAATCCCAATTATATACAAGGTTGGCCCCATGCCACCTATTTTGCAGGAATGCGTTTCCGCCCAGTTTTCCGGCACACCTTGGAGTTAATCCCCAAGGCTTCCTGTTGCAATCTACCGTGTATAAAACCCGAAAAACAACACAATACGGAGTCTTCTCCAACAATTCATGCACAATGCAACATCACCGATCAAGACAAACACGTCCGAGTAGGCTTCACACACAATGCCTATGCGCAAACTTCGATTCTGGACACTACATGCAACATAAGGGGGACTATTCACATCTACCCCAAGGGACACCGCTCACTCACCACACACTTACGAGAGAGGGTTTCCCATGCAGAAAGGAAGAGGACTTCACATGTCCAAGTTGAAAATCGTTACCCTTGAAGTCCATTTTGGCGCCATGAAAAATTAGCCGGATGGAAAGCTTCGCAACGAGAATGCCTCCGCGGATCCAGTCTCGGTTTTTGATTCGGTGCTCTGATGCTCCGCCGGTGGCTGGGATCCTCCTCCTCCTCCTTCCTTGCTTTCTCCTCTCTCTAAGACTTTAGAAAGAGAAAGGCAAAAAGCAAAATGAGGAGTTTAACCCCTACTCCCGGCCTTAAGGAAGCAGGATTAATCCTAAGCCGTCAGATCTGGTTTAAAGAAAACGAACGGCTCGGACCAACCCAAAAAGTCACTAAAATAGGTAGAACACGGCTTTGCACATGGCTGTGTCCCTAGTCCTGTGCCTTGATCAAGACATGATTATTGAGTATAGAAAAGCACACGGGTTAGGACAAGCCCGTGTCCCAACCTGATAAGCTCGTGTCGGGTCATCGATATACCTGTGACCAGGGGCGTGTCACGAATAACCGCCACGCCAACCATCATGTCCTTTGGTGGACACGGGTGGCCACACGCCCGTACTGAATCAGACATGCCCGTGTCATATAGTACACGCCCGTGTTTGGGGCCGTGTCCCTCAATCGACACAGGACAAAACTTCCATAGGAGTACATAGCCATGTGACACGCCCGTGTCACATGCTGTGTGCCTGACATGCCCTGTGACACGCCCGTGTCAAAGGCCATGTTCGAGCACTCAACGCTCGTCGACGTCGACTCGACTACCCGAGCAAGACACGGCCATGTGACACGCCCGTGTCACAGGCCATGTTCACCCTACCAAGACCCGAACTTGGTTCGAACACAGCTTGTTTCACTTTTAAGTTTCGGGGCATTACAAATCCCCCCCCTTAAAGAATTTCGTCGAAAAAATTATGTAAAGATAAAGATACACAACCTAAGTTTAACCAAAGCGAAATAACTCGGGGTGTTCCTCCAAAATAATCTGCTCTCATTCCCATGAAAGCACTTCATGACCGCAATTATTGTAACGGGCTTTAACCATTCGGAACTCCTTATTGCGGAGTCATTTGACTTCAAAGTCTTCAATTCATATGGGCTTGACCTTCGTCATCATCCCACAATCAACCGACACCTGATCGACCGCAACCACCTACGAAGGCTCTTGCACAGCCTTCCGCAACCCCTATATGTGGAGTACATCATGTAGCCCACTCGACTCCACTAACAGCTTCAGTCGATACGCTGCTTAACCTCTCCGCTCCAGGAACTCAAACAGCCCAAGGTACCTCGGACTCAGCCTCCTCAGGAGTCGAGCTCGCCAGACACCATTGAACGGCTTTATTTTCAACTACGCCCAATCGACAACAACGAACTCCAAGTTCCTATGCTT